>JALXFT010002227.1:0-139999 GCA_023376895.1 Aspiorhynchus laticeps | reverse complement strand
TCACATGTTTTGAATATGTATGAATCAATGAATCCAATTGTATTTCTTAGGATCTTCATGATTGACAAAAAAAAAAAAAAAAAAATATATATATATATATTTACAACACTTCAAATTATATATATATATATATATATATATATATATATATATATATATATATATACACTCACACACACACATTCATACACATACATACATTTGTCTGAATTGTTACACTAGGCTTTGTATAAATTTTGTTGAATGTTGAAATTCCACCAATACCCTTGATGTGATTTATAATTAATTAATTGTTTCTTCTTTAGGTGTGTTTGGTGCTGAAGAAATCACAGTGTCAGTGATGGAGGGAGATTGTGTCACTCTACACACTGGTGTTAAAGCAAACCAACAAGACAGATTGAGATGGTATTTTAATGACATTCGCATCGCTCAAATCACTGGAGATCTCAGTAAGACCTGTAAAGATGTTCAGTGTGATAAGATATTCAGAAACAGACTGGAGCTGGACAATAAGACTGGATCTCTGACCATCACAAACATAATGACCTCAGATGCTGGACATTATAAACTGAAGATTTTAGGCAGCCCCAGCAGTGGAAAGATCTTCAATGTTACTGTTCATGGTGAGGCATTTAACAAATGTTTAAAAGCAGACCATGTGTTTAAATCATAACATTAATGTGTTCATTATAAAGTTTTATGATCACAACAAAATATGTCAGTGCTATATAATGCAGAATGCAGTAGTTTATAATCCCTTCTGGTAAAGCAGTACAAATAAAGTTGTATTATTAAATAATTGATTCATAATGATCCAGATTTCCTGATAGAGTAAAAAGTTCCTTTAAAGATTGTATTCTGGAAAAAAAGAATAGCTGTAAGGGAGCAACTGACTGACTGTGGAGACGTTAATCAGCTTTCCTTATCACTGCTGTGCCAGAACATAATAGCCCTGACATTAGCAGCTCATGCAGTAATAATGTTGAAACATTTTCTGACTTTTGTTGCGGTAAAAATTGTTGTAACAGAGAGGAGCTCAGAAAAAAACTGACTATAATTTATTTATCAGAATCAGAATCAGAATGAGCTTTATTGGCCAAGTATGTTTCCACATACAAGGAATTTGTTGTAGTGACAAAAGCTCCACAGTGCAACAGAATGACAGCAACAGGACAGGACACAGATAATAAAAGAATAATATACAATGTCAGGGATATTATATTTAGTTACTTTAGTTACTGTTACTTTTGTTTCTACTGAATTTGTCAAGATGCAGGAAATTAATATGTGCAGCAATTTTTGTTGTTGAGTTTTCCCTCAAAAGGATCCTTCAGTCAACTGGTGATTTGTGCTTCTTGTGTCTTTTCTACAGATCAAAAGAAGACAGTGCCAGCGAAAGAGAGAGAAACAATCACTTTATATACTGGTGTAGTAAATCCAGATGATTTGATGATATGGTATTTTAATGACACTCTCATCGCTGAAATAACTGGAGATAATAAGATCTGTACAGATGTTCAGTGCAAAGATGGTGATGAGAGATTCAGAGACAGACTACAGCTGGACAATCAGACTGGATCTCTGACCATCATGAACACCAGAACCACAGACTCTGGACTTTATAAACTACAGATCAACAGCAGCAGTGTTATTATCCGGAGCTTCAGCGTTACCGTCACTGGTGAGTCTAAATTAGTCTTTCAATAACTAATTAGTCTTTCAATAATTCTACTGGTCTGTTCATTTTATAAGTAGATAAGGTTCAAAAGCACATGTACTGTATATGATCAATGGATGCAAGATGCAGTTACAATGCAGAACTGGTCTGATCTAGAAAGTTAAAATGTTAGGATTGAAAGTTTTATAGTGAATTTGCATTTTTTTTACTATGTTCAATCTATTTAAGTTATTCAGTTGTGACTGTAATTTGTATGAAAACACTCAAATGATAGAAAACTCTCAGAACAAACCAGTGAAGTACTTAATGAAGACCATATATTAAGTGTGATGTTATCATTCACATTTACTCTCTATTAGATTTGCTGATGATTTGTAGTATTTGTTATAAATCAGATTAATGACCATATCTCCTTCTATTTACTACATATTCACATGGACAAACTCCAGCAAAGGATCTATTTTTACATGATATGAAAGCAGTATTTGTGAGTGCAATCCTGTTGCCGCTGGCCGTGGCTGCTGTTGTTTGTGTGATTTGCTCTCTCTCCAGAAAGCATAAACAAAGAGAACAAAACAAATCTGTAAGTATTAGTATTGTTTCAAAGTGAAAAGTAAGGCTGTTGAGTTTCTGTTTATTTCTGTGACTACAAACCGCCAAAGCCAATTCAGCTTGAGTATAAAATGAAACTGAAGGAGAGATGGACAGTATTAGCTAATCATGTGATTTCAAACTTCTTTGTAATGTTCAGTTTGAGTTTTACATTCATATTACGGAAACATGCTTCCTTCTTGGGTTGGCCCTTTACACCATAAATTCCTCAGTCTGTTAGAGGTGGAAAGAACTGTAACGAGGGGAAAGAACTCCAAGAACTGTACTTATCCAGAGTGAGCAAAAGGGCTGGTAAAATCACTCTGAACCCCTCACATCCAGCACACTCCCTCTTTGAACTGCTGCCGTCTGGTCAATGCTACAGAGCTCTGAGCACCAGAACGACCAGACACAGAAACAGTTTCTTCCCCCAAGCAATCCATCTCATGAACACTTGACAATAAACGTGGAACACACAACTCTATTATACATCATTTATTCACCACATACTTATTATTATTATTATTTTTTTAATTCAAATTTGCACGTCAGACCTGTACATACATAATTGTCTATATTATATATTGTGTTTTTGATGTTTTGAACATTGCCTATTTGTATATTATTCTTTATTATCTGTGTCCTGTCCTGTTGCTGTCATTCTGATGCACTGTGGAGCTTCTGTCACTATAACAAATTCCTCGTATGTGTAAACATACTTGGCCAATAAAGCTCATTCTGATTCTGAAAGGTTAATAAACTCCTATATTGGTGCTCTCCATGGTGCTGAAGGCCACACACTCAATCAAAATATGCTTGAGACAAGTCTTTACAGTCTATAGTAAATTCTATTAGATCCAGATGCTTTCTTTTAGATTTTAGTATAATCTCTAATTTCCTATTTTGTGATAGGAAAGTGGATTTTTATTTTCTCTTGTTATCAAGTCTAGCATTTTATGTTATTTGGTCTTTTGATTTTGCTTACTGTTTATGTCTGTTTCTACATTAAATAGTGTTTGGAAACTGGGTTTCCATTTTTTCCAAAACTGTCAATTCTTCATTCTTTCAGTTTTTCAGGTTTTCTTTTTTTTTTTTTTACTTTAAGTTTATTTCCCCATGTGTCTAACAGCACATTTTCTTAAGCCTGGAAAGGACAATGTATAAAACACCCCTTGTTAGTTTTCTTGCTCTAATTTCTGTTCTGTATTTTTGAGCTGCTGTGGCCGCTGAAATGAAGTCAGTATCAGTGATGGAGGGAGAAACAGTCACTCTAAAAACAGATGTTACTGAATTATGGAGAGATGATGAGATACTGTTATGGTTATTGCTTTATAGCATAAAAGAGGTTCACTTTATGACAATATCTGTTTAAAATGGTTCAATGGGATTCTGCATTAATATGTTAATGGAAACAGAAACACACTCTTATCATGATCCTTGTCCTCACACAATCACACATTAAGCACATTGACTTCACTTGGTTTAGATTTTATATTAATATCACTATATTTATCTTCTTCACTGTAATGCAGCATTATTTATTTGTGATTTATAACTACTGTATAGCCGCTGTTCCCTTTTCCCTTATGATTTCAATTTAGTCTGTTATCTATCTTTTCCTGTCTTGTGTATTTCACTTCAGGTTCCACTGCAAATAGAAGAAATGACTCAAACACAACTTTACTGTAAGGTTTTCAGCAGCTTCAGTATGAAACTACTGTATATATTTATACTCATACGAGTCTCTAAAAGGAGCTCTAGATGTGTTTGATATTGACTCTTGTGCTCACATTGATCTATAGATCAAACCTGGTGCTTATTTTAACCTCTAAGGTAAATCTAATACGTAGTGACTCGTGACAACAGATGGAGCAGGAGCAGGTTTTTTTATTTTATTTTTTTATTAAGACTATTACTATACTTTACTCTTATTTATTTATTTATTTATTTGTTTGTTTGGTTGTTGTTTTAATTTATACTGTGTTTTGTGTACATTCAAATATCAACATATCAACAAATATCAAATTAATAATAAAATGTTTTCTTGTTGTTTTCTGCATCTTTATGTCTGGTTTGCAATCTTTTTTTGTCACAATGTGCGGCAGACTAATACTGTAGTTACCTTGAGTTTGTTACTTCTTCAAGCAATCAGTTGATTATTTTGAGTAAACATTCACTGTGTCTCTAAACCATTTTAATAACTTCCATATCTGTTACTTCTTGCATATATTTCATGCTAGATATATTTACTGTTTCATAATCATATCTTACACAGTGTGACATTTAAGGGTGCAAATAGTACTTATGAGAAATACCATAATATCATCAGGGAACTAATATCATATAATTTAATCTTATGAGAAACATCATGGATAGGTTATATAAGAATATTTGTGCACTTTGTCAGTTTATTTGTGGATATTAGACACAGAGCATGTGAATGTTTAATTCTGTCTCTCCAACATTAGAGATGTGAAACATACTTTAACACTCATCCCTTCTAGAGCATTATAGAAACACATGATTTGTGTTTGCGATACATACCATCCAATTTCAAATTCAGCATTTCTGTGCTGAGAATTTTTATGTAAGAGAAAGTGCAATGCCCAGGGCTATGTTTCCCAAAAGCATTGTAAGCTTAAGTACATTGTAGCCCCATTGAAACCAATGAAGGTACGATCAACTTAGGCTTAAAGGGTTACTCCACCCTAAAATAAAATACCCCCATGTCGTTCCAAACCTGTAAAAGCTTTGTTCGTCTTCGGAACACAATTTAAGATATTTCGTATGAAAACTGTGAGGCTTGTGACTGTCCCATTGACTGTCAAACAATTAACACTGTAAAGGCCCAGAAAAGTATGAAAGACATCGTCAAAATAGTCCATCTTCCATCAGGATTCAAGGATTCAAAGCGTTTATTGTCATGTGCACAGTGAGGAAAAGCAAATTTCCCTGTACAATTAAATTCTTTGCTGTCCACATTGAATGCCAAGACAAATGCAAATCATGTAAAAATAAAAACAGACATAAATATACATAAATAAAATAAAAATAATAAAAGTAGAGCTATGTTGCAGGAGTAGAAATAGGCTATTAATATAGAAATATAGACTATGTACATCTGTATGTGCGAGTGGCAATACTGACTTGTGCAAGTAACAATATAGTGACGTGCAATATTATCATTAACGTGTCCACATGTAGCAGTAATATATATCTCTGTGTGCGAGTGCACAATATTGACTTATGTACAGAACAGTAGTACAGTGGCATGTAACAAATTGAGTGCGACTACATAACAATAACAGCAGCTTTAACATTAATAATGTGCAAATCAAGATGAAGCTACTTGATAAGAGATAGCAGCAGTAACATTAACAAATGTGCAAAATTGAGCTGTAGCAGTTCAGTCTACATATTCTATGAGATATGTGAGACTAGTCTGTGTCCACTAGCTACCCGTTTAAAAGTCTAATGGCTGAGGGGAAGAAGGAGTTCCTTAATACTGTACCTCCGTCCTGAGGGTAGGAGTGTGAACAGTCCAACAGTGGGTGGGTGGGGTGCTTAAGGATGGAGGCAGCTCTCCTGTGAACTCTTCAATGGTAAATGGCCTGCAGAGAGGGCAGTGGAGTCCTGATGATCTTCACAGCAGTCTTCACCACTCTCTGCAGATGTTTGCGGTCCGTCACTGTTGTGCTGCCATACCACACAGTGATGCAGCTAGTCAAACGCTCTCAACAACACAGCTGTAGAAGTTGCTGAGGATCTTAGGTGACATGCCAAACTTCCTCAGCCTCCTTAGGAAGTACAGCCGCTGTTGTCCTTTCTTAACCAGCTGGGTGGTGTTGAGTGTCCAGGTGAGGTCCTTGCTGATGTGGACCTCCAAGTATTTAAATCTGCTCACCCTCTAAACTTCAAGATCTCGGATAAACAGTGGCTGATGAGTTCTCCTCTCCTTCCTTATGTACACTATCATCTCCTTTGTCTTGCCCGTGTTGAGGGTGAGGATGTTGTCCTCACACCATGTCACAAGACTGTCTGAGGGGCTGATATTAGTGTTCGTGGTGGTCTTGTAGTCTGTGATGTGCTGCAGGCCTTGCCACATCCATCTGGCGTTGGCAGTAGAAACTGTCCAGCTTCTCTTTGTACTGTCTCTTACCCACTGTAATGGCTCTTCTAAGCCCATACTTTGCAGCTTTGTACTCTGTCTCATTGCCTGATGTAAATGCAAGAGATCGAGCACGCAGAATATGGCGTACCTGGGTTATTATCCAGGGCTTCTGATTGGGGAACTTCCTGATTGTATGGTGGGTACGATGTTATCAACACAAGTGCTAATGTACCCAGTCACATACTCAGCATAATCCTGTACGCTGGACTTAAGTGTCCTCCAGAGTGGCTGCAGCTTTAAAAATATCCCAGTCTGTCAGAGCAAAACAGTCCTGCAAGATGCCCTCAGTCTGTGGGGTCCAGAGTTTAACCTGTTTGGTGATAGGGTTTGTTTGTTTTAGTCTTTGTTTGTAGGCCGGGTACAAGAACAAACAAAGTGGGGGTGGTTGAATCTTCAGTGGTTCAACAGTAACATTATGAAGCTACGAGAATACTTTTTGTAAGCAAAGAAAAAAAACAAAACAAAAAAACAACATTATTCAACAGTTTGTCTCCTCTGCATCAGTGTAGTGCCATTTTGGAGAATATCCACTGGATGCAAACTGCATATGCCGTTCTGTGTCAGCCGCACCACACAGATATGTCTTCTATGTTTGTTTACACTTTGTTTTGAAATAAAACAGTGTATCCGTGCGGCACGGCTGAAGAATCTTAAAATAGACGGTTTTCCTTGTCTGCTGAATAACCTTTAAGATATAGTCATCAGTCACATTTATAGCTCATTGTCATGCTACATGCTGATAAGATAAAGCACTGTATCAGCTGGAAATGAAAAACATGTCTCAAGTTGAAAATTTAGCCATATTTGAACCAGTCTTAGATAACTACAATTTTAAAAATGTGCCTTTGGTCAGCATGTGGTTATGTTTTTTCAAAGATCAGCATTGATGGATTCTGCACTTTATTTCATAGTAATGGTGTAAAACAGAAGTCAATGAAAGTTTTGCGCAGGAATGGAAAAAAAAAACCCTGTAGCCACACCTACAAACATCTGGGAAAAGGTCTTGAGGTGTAGTAACCATGGTATACATGGACTAATTAACTCTGGACCAGGGGTGCATTTCCCCAACAACGATGTAACTCACTGATTAACCACCATAGTACGATGCATTGTTTTGGAAATGAACTAGCTAGTCACGATTGTTTCCCGAACACGGTCGCATCTCCATCTTTTGAACCACATTAGTTAAACAACATTGTTAATGACGTCACGGGCGTAGAGTTGGTTTGAACATTGAGGGGGGTTGAAGTGGATCCCTCTTAAGGTTTATATATTTGTTTGTTTGCTTAAATGTTTATTTTTGTAAAATGGTATTTTGTGCTATCCACCACACATGCAAAGTTGGTTGATTGCGTAACTGTAATAAAGTAATAGGCTAGCTAACAATTACTTGTTTATGTAACCGACATAGGCCAGTAAGTGCTGTTGCATGTAAACCTCACTCCCCTGATCTCAAAATGAGGTGCTCTAGCGACTGACATTAGAGGTCATGGCCTTTAGCCTCCTTGTTAGAGCGCCCGCCTCCCGCACCAGAGACCTGGGTGCGAGACCCACTCGGAACAAGAAAAGTTGTGACGGTGCGGACCCGGAGGGGTTACACTGGTGCTGTGACCCGCACAGGAGTGAGGTTTAAGGGGGTGCGTGTAACCGACGTAGGCCAGTAAGAGCTGTTGTATGTAAACCTCAATCCCCTGATCTCAAAATGAGGTGCTCTGGCGACTGATGCTAGTGGCTGTGGTCTTTAGCCTCCTTGTTGGAGCGCCGGCCTCCCGCGCCAGAGACCCGGGTTCATGCATATTAAGTGTTTATGGTTTTCTGCGGGAGGAAAGCGTTTAACGAGAAACTTGGCGCATTGCGTTCATATTCTGCTGTTCTGTAGCCACGGATTTACAGGTCTTGTCTTTTTCTCTTACAGATGACTTGCAGGACCCAGTTTGTTATTGTACTAAATTAGTTTTAATCGTTTAATCACCACAGCGTCTCGTCTCCATTGGCAACGCACACGATTCGTGTCGAATGCAAGCGACGTCGCAGGTAGCAGAAAGTACAAGCGGCGTTTGCAAGTGACATTGTAATTTAGTCTCTTTTTTCCTGTCTTCATCACCTGACTACTGTTGTAAAGTGTTGAGAGATTCAAATAAAAAATAATCAATAAATAGAACAAAATTAAAAATTAAAAAGACTGCAAGTGACGTCACTCGTGGAAGCGCAAGTGTCTGAGAGTGCAGTTCTGAGAGTGCAAGTGCAAGTCTGCAGCCAGACCCTATTCAGTTTTGGTTTTTAGGGGGGTCATCATCCCCCCTTCCCCCCACAAACTACGCCCCTGTTATCCCTTTTCCACCAAGGCAGTTCCAGTGCTGGTCGGAGCCAGAGCCTAGTTTCAAACTGGTTCTTTGTCTTTCGACACCCAAAGCACCAGCTCCGAACCAGGAAAAGCAGTTCCTTGTAGCACCAAAACATTGGTGGGCTAGAAGGAAGAACAGCTTGCGTCAGGGGCTGGGGGCGGTGTTACCGTGACCAACAAGATGACTCTGGACTGCCATATTTGAAATAGCAGCTAAATACGGACACGTTGGATTCGCCGTGTTTGGATGCCAATGTAGGTTCTCAAAGCCATGAACATCAATAGCAATGCAACGTCCGCCATTGTTGATAGTTTGTTTAGCCTTGTTCGGGATGGATCGACGCTGCGCGGACCGTTCAGTGCGAGGCATCGGGGTGCTGCGGGAGTGACTGGAAAGCAGACAGCTCTTTATGCTTTCGGATCGCTCTTGCGGTGCTTTAGTGTATTGTGTGCCGATCGAACGAATGATCGATCTGCCGGCGTGGTGCCGATGCACCGCGCTAGTGAACCGAAACATGAAACGTATTCAGTGACGTAAGACCAGGCTCTGTATTGGCTTTCTAGCCTGTGGAACAGCAACCGGTTCTTAAAGGGCTCGCCAGTCGAACCAACTAAGAAACGACAATAGCACTGTCTCTGAACTAGCACCTGGTTCCTGCTGGTGGAAAGGGGGTATGTGTCACAGGCATGTGGTGGAGGAATAACTTCTGCTATTTAACTGATTAGCGATATCTAAGATGCTGCTGTATTGCATATGGTACGTACTGACTAATTCACTATTTTTTTCCCTGTCATTTTACTTTATTTGATGTTTGATTCATCGCGGCTTCCCTCTGACGTCATACTCCTGGGTTCCCTTAGGGCGTAGGCATTTATGCACATGCGCACTTTTCAAAAACGGCGCTTACAATGGACGAGCAAAAATACATAATTAAAATGCATTTATATTTAGAAAGAATGTAAGATACAAATAGTACTGCATGTTAGCTTGCTCGTTGTTTCCAAGAGCATATTTATTTAAGCCCATATATCTTATTAACAAGAAACTATGCTTCTAACACAGGTCGAGAGCTGCAGTTCAAACCACGTAAGTTTGTGACACTGATGGCGAATGTTCGTTTGAACTATGGAAACAATGAATCGTTGAACTATGCTAGTAACGACGGAACTTGCGACCATAGCTGGCTAATGATGCTTTTGGGAAATGCACCCCAGTATGACTAATACTGTGGCCACATTAACAAGTTGTGCTTATATTTTTCTAAAATTCTGTTGCTCATCATCATTTATTCATTATGAAACACAATTATGACAGTAGGTAGGTAAGTGTTATGTTCATAGCTTTTTCAAAAAATGTCATAGCTTCTTTGATAGGTTATGTCTGACCTCAGGTATTCGTGCAGCTCCAATCAGTCCCGCTGCTTGCGCTTGAATGTTTGTGACGTTTTTTCTGTGCGACCACTTCCGTATTACGCCCAGGAACCTTCGGCCTGCTTTAAATCCTTTGGCTTTGTTTGTTTTTATTTTCAAAATCGAAACCATACAATATTAATAATAATAATAATAAAACAAATAACTAGCCTATAGAAAGAAAGAAAGAACAATCTTGATGAAAACTTACACAGCATTGACATGCTTCACATTTGAAGGAGTGTTACAGAATGACATAATGGAGTTTGTTCCTCATTAATATAAACAATTGCCCAACTTGATCATGTCTAAAAAGGTGTTTTGCCAACTTGATTCATTTAAAATAATTTGCTTTTGTCACTTGTCATGTTCTGAGCTGAATGTGGCATGGGGAAAATTTAAAGGGATGTAGGCTACAACTGTAAAATATGAAGAATCTTTTCTCATTGAAGATACTGAACAAAGTCTATTTTTAGGGGTACAAATTTAATTTCACCCTCTCAGTTTAACACAGAATTGCTTCTTGTTCATTTATGAACATAAAACTGAACTTTGATTTTTGTGATCTTTAATTAATTTGTGTTCTACAAATTGACAACAACATGGTTCTCTAAAGATTATTGTGCAATTTAGAGATATGTGAGGTGGTCATGGGGCACAGACGAAACACACTGCATCAACTGTAGTCAAGGCCTAAACATTTTGATTAAACTGATGGAGGCCACAACTGCATCTTACATCACAATTAGTAACTGAATAAGAATAAATTCATTAATACCGAGTATGTGAATTAGTAATTTACTAATGTAACAAGCAAATGGTGTTCTTACAGTACATCTTAAAAGAGGTTCATGAAAGAACCTTTAATATGCTAGGTTCTAATATGAACCTTTTACCACAACAAAGGTTCTAAAAATAACTGCAGTATAAACAATGGATCATTAAAGAACCTTGAAGTTCAACTTTGAAACATTTGCTAGCTAGAAGTTAATATTTACACTTTAAAGGTTTTTCTTTTTTTAACTCTAAAGGTTCAATCTATTCTAAGAGTGTGTTATGTTTTTTTTTTTAACTCACACCGATTTTGCACATTAAAATGTCTGAACTGTATGTATGTATATTTTTGTTTAGTTATTTGTGTATGTGTAATATGTATAATATTGTGAATGGTACAAACTCACTCAAGCTGTAATCTCCACTCTATCTTTCAGTGTAATAAAGCCCCAACATTTTGGCCCTCTTCTTGTTCATTTCCATTTTATTAATTTTTTAGTGTCATTTGTTTTGGGGTGTAATTTAGTAATTATTCTCATTATAGACGCTTGTTTACAATGTATATATTGTATACATTATATATTTTAAGCTGTATTTGGATGTTCAGTTTAATTAAATGTAGTGAAATCTGATATTGTCTTGACCTCTAGTGGTGACTTTGCAAACTGCACAGTATTTTTGGATTTTTTTTATAATATCTGATCAGACAGGTAGATTTTCTGAATTCTTAATGCCTTTAGAAAATAAGATTGTCAGTTATAATGTAGTTATACGTATAAAATGCATATTGTATAAGTGCAACATTTGATATAGCAGAAAAAAACAAGCACATATGTTAAAATATAAACAGAGAGAAAAGAAAAAAAAAAGTAAACTTGCAGATAAATTCTGCAATAAAAGTCTGTCACAGGGACTATAAGTTTATATACACATATTTAGTGTTTTACTGAAGCTGTTTGAACATTCTACATGTTGTCAGCTGAACCCTTTTGACCGGAATTGTTTTCTTGATGTACACCTAAGATTTAAATGATTATTTCAATAATTTAATGACACATTCACATGTTGTTGTTGGTTTATAGTCACATGGTTTATAGTCAAAGGAAAGAGTTAGGAAAAAAAAAATCAGGAGCAGTGCTTTTGCATATGCAGTAATGACCAGTCACCAACATACGGTGTTGCACAAATAACATTTAATATGTTGGCATCACTGTTTCCCCCAGAGCTGCTTTATTATTTAAACTCATTCCATGATTGATGGACTTTACACAGTTATTGAACTGAACAGAATCAACAATGAAGTGATTTCAACTGAATAAAGACTGTTTATGACTGGGTTTTTAGAGCTGCTTGACAGCAGAATTGAATTATGTTTACATCACTGAATTACTTTACTGTCCATCCAGACAGGATGATCACTGGATATATGAATAGTTAATATTTAAATGTAATAAATACAATAGCTAAACTTTCTGAAGTCAAAGTGTTTAATCTCAATTTTAATCAGATTATTGCAAAGAGCATTCTAGACTAAACATCTTAAAAGTCATGCAAACTAGTATTTATTGATTTGGGGGGGGGGGTACAAATTTGGATAAAAATGTACCAAAAATGTTGTTTCAACTTAAAATAATTTTAGGAGAGTGAATGTTAAAATTAAATATTACTTTATTCATGTTGAGCAAAAAAAAATAAAAATTGATGTTTAGATGTTGGATATTTAGAATAGATTTTTCTGTTATGTCTTAGTTTTTGTGTGGTTGTCTTTGTGCTAAAGTTTAGCTTCAACCCTAATTAAAAACACATGGACCAGCTAATCAAGGTCTTATTAGGTATAATTGAAACTTCCAGACAGGTGTGTGAGGACACTGGCCCTCCAGGACCAAGTTTGGTGACCCCTGCGCAAAACAGTGGAGCTCCCTTAGTTTGTGGGGGGATACATGTGATGTGTGTTGATAACGCTATTACTGAAAACATCTAACAGCTGAATTCTTCTTACTTGCTCAGCCCTGACATTACAACTAACAAAACTATCTGTAGTATGCTAACATTGCTGGCTAGTCTAACACAAGAGCTTAAATGTTGTTTGTACATCAAGAATAGAACAAGACAAGTCCATTTTAACTAATAATGTTTTGTTAAACAACCTCAAAAAGTGAATTCCTCAATTTAATTACGTTCATTCAACAAAGTATCTGTTGAAGGTATAGCATTTTACTTTATAAAAAGTAAAAAAAGTGATTTTTTTGTTGTTGTTGTTTTACTTTCAAAAGTGAAAACTATACTTGTTCAGAGATACTGCACTCTTTCAATATTTCTCAGCTGCTTTAACAGTGAATCTGTATTTAACAATTACTTGCTAAAAATGCAATCTATGATGTGATCTAGATAGCACAATATTAAACTGATGTAATCTGAATGTTTATTTGTTGTAGTGGCCATGATGTTTCTAAAATGAATGCTGATACAGAAACACAAACGTACACATCCAAATGTGGCTCACTGCTGAAATTTTTGTTTAGTATGATGACAGTGGGTCTGGCTGACATCTCAATCTATAAAATAAACGTTTTAGTACGTAAATAATAAAATAAGAATTGAAAGGGCATGATTTTTTCACTAACTATAGACAGAAATCCAATAAGGCTGTCTGAAAAATCATTTAAACTGATTTGAAACAAATACAACACAACTATTAATGTGGCAACGTGGCGTGTGAATCCTTCCCCAACAGAATATGAAGACCCTCCTAGTTCAAAATCACACACACTAAAGGCATGTTGTGTAAAGATGCATGTATATATAAAACATATATGTTCTTCTGGCTCTTATTAAGACTTTAAAATACTTTTCTCAAGGTTTTTTCCAGAATCTTCACCAGTTGAGCAAGAACACGGGGGTTTTACCTGGGCAGGTCCGTGAAACACATACAAAAACAGTACAAATAGTGAGAAATGGCTTTCAGTTTGCATTTATACAGAAGAATAAGGGTTTTCTTGTGCATTTATATGGACAAACACTTTTATTTCCACATTTTGAAGTGCAAAATGCGACAACGAAGACCCCGTACTGTTGCCCACCTTAAGACTTGTTTGCAGGAAGAATGGGACAAAATTACACCTGAAACACTTCATCACTTGGTGTCTTCAGTCCCTAAACGTCTTTTAAATGTTGTGAAAAGGAATGGCAACATTACAAAGTGGTAAATGCTTTACTGTCCCAACTTTTTTTGGAATGTGTTGCAGGTCTGAATGACTGGAAAGGATGTATATTTACAAATGACATGAAGTTGACCAGACAAAACATGAAATATTTTGTGTTCATATTGTCTGCAATGAAATACAAGTCAAAGTAAATTTAGAAATCACTACTTTCTTTTTTTATTCGCGTTTTCCATACTGTCCCAACTTTTTCTGATTTGGGGTTGTACATATGAGCAGCAGAATCAGCAGAGTCAGCATCATTAGAAGTTTCAGTCTTACTGTTACTGGTGAGTGTCATTTAATCATACAGGGCACTTCCCCTTGAGCAATTTGTAAAATCGTTCCAATAAATGTTATATATTTATTTATTTATTGTATACAACAGATTTTTCTTGAACCTTAACTAGTAGATAATTAATAGTAGTTCTTCAGGAGGTATGACAGAATACATTAGTTATTGTTTAGCTAACTGTTACTTAACACAATCATAAAATTGTATTACATACTGATTAGTTAACACATCTTCCTTAGTAGTTAACAGTAGTGAGTTAAGTGTTAATGAATAATTACCTGTTAGTTCTTCAATAATTCCTTATTAGTTATGCAGTAAGTAAGAAACAGTATTCTAAAGTGTTACCGGAATTTCTAATAACATGAGCCAAAATTGTATTCACAATAGAACATAGATAACATAACAAATGTTTGAACTGAGCGATTTTACAATTTTATGCACAAAATGAGCTCATTTCAAGTTTGATGCCTGCTACAGGTCTCTAGTTGGGACGGGGCATGTTTACCATGGTGTAGCATCTCCTCTTCTTTTCAAAACAGTTTGAAGACGTCTGGGCATCGAGGTTATGAGTTTCTGAAGTTTTGGTGTTGGAATTTGGTCCCATTCTTGCCTGATATAGTTTTCGAGCTGCTGAAGAGTTCGTGGTCCTCTTTGATGTATTTTTCGTTTAATGATGTGCCAAATGTTCTCTATAGGTGAAATATCTGGACTGCAGGCAGGCCAGTTCAGCACCCGGACTCTTCCACTACGAAGCCATGCTGTTGTAATAGCTGCAGTATGTGATTTTGCAATGTCCTGCTGAAATACACGTCGTGTGGAGGGGAACATATGTTGCTCTAAAACCTTTATATACCTTTCAGCATTCATAGTGCCTTCCAAAACATGCAAGCTGCCCATACCGTGTGCACTTATGCACCTTTTGAGAGACTCTGCCTCTCTAAGACATCATTTTTATAGCTTATCATTTTACAGACCAGGGACCTCATTTATAAAATGTTGCACAGAAACCATACTAAATTTGATTTTACGATCATCTCTCAAATATGCATATGTTTGATTCAACCCTCGTTTGATTCCTGACATGACACTAAGCACTTTTCCACGTCAAAGACCGTCTTTATAAATATGAGCGCTGGCGTGGATTTAAGCGTATGCACACTCTAAGATCAAATCTGAGCGTACGCACACTTTATAAATGAGGCCCCTAATGTCAATTAACTTAATTATTTGCTAGATATTCTCCCAGCTGAATATTTTCAAAATGACTTGCTTTTTTCAGTTCTTTGTTGCCCCCGTGTCAACTTTGTTGAGAGCTGTAGTAGGCATCACATTTGAAATTAGCTCATTTAGTGGATAAAAGTGTCAAATTTCTTAGTTTAAACATTTTTTTATGTTCTCTATGTTCTATTGTGAATAAAACATTGGCTCATGTTATTAGAAAGTCGTTTAGTTTTCATTTTATTCAAATGAAAAAAAAAAAAAAAGTCCCAACATTTCCGGAATTCGGGTTATATACTGTATGTGAAGTGAATATCATATCACCTTCACATGCATGCCAAAGTGACAGTTTTCACAGCATGGCATTTATCAATGTTATTAACATGTAAAATGTATAAAGTCAGATTATCTGTACTGCTGTTTTAGCTGCTTTAGCTGGAGAGCAGTTGCTCTCTAGTAATAATGATAGTTTGTCTGTCCCAGATCCAGGTCTGTCTTCCTTTGCTATATTTGGAATATGTGCTGCTGTTCTGATGGCAGTGGTTATTATGTGTTGCTGTTGCAAATGCATAACGGAGAAATGGTGAGTATTATAATATATATTGTGGGAAAATAATCTTTAAAAAGATGTAAAATAATAAATAAATTAGTTCACCAAAGAAATTGTGTTCAGCTGAGTTATTATTATTATTACTATTGCTATTATTATTATTTTTGTTGTTGTTCACACAGTTCACAGGAAGCAATGCAATTATAAGGTGAGGTACTATGAGCACTGAATCTGTCTCAGATCTGAGACCTATGAGTGTTATTTGTATTTCCTTTGTGCAGTTTCATTCAGATATCATTACATTGAGACACCAATAAAAGTGCACTGCTTTTATATGGCATAATATGGCATAATATCCATTATTATGATATTATGCAAAACAAATAAATAAATAAATAAAAAACACAAATACCTCCTAAATAATAATAATAATAATAAAAAACATTTTTTTTTAGGAAATGAAGTAAGAGTACCTCTACTGTCTTAAAACAGTCTGAAACACAAACCCAAACACACCCCTCTCTTCATTGCTCTGCCCACAAAATGCATGAACATGCAATGCAAAAGTGGATGTCTCTTTATCACAGCTGAAGCACAGTAAAACAATGCTTTGCAAAAAAAAAGCGAAGATGATAAACAAAATACAAGAACAAAAACAAAAAAAGTATCAAGAGCATAAACAAGCAAGAGTTGGTTGCCAGTCACCATACAGCACAAAAAAATCCACAAAAACAATTACCCTCGAAACTGTCCTGTTACTATATCAAACATTACAGGTGGTTATGGCGGCCTCATGTTTCACATGTTCAGGTCCTTTGGATCTCATTATGGATGCCCATATTCAGTGCCCTGCCTTTAGGTCCTTTATAGAACCAAAAGGTTTTTAGTGTTGGCAATTTAAGGTATGTCTCCAACACTGACACTGGCTATATTTCATTTGTTTCAGCAGCAAAAACCTGAAGAACATGAACGGGAACAGATTCAAAATCTGTTGATGGTTTACAAAGTTTAACATCAGCTGTTTGATTTCTAATTGATTTTTTCAATTGCTTTTTGAATCTCTTTTTTTTTTTGATGTTTATGATTCCTGCATATTTTTAATAATTTTTAGGGATAACCGTATTTAATTGTATGTCCAGTAACAATCATTAAAATTTTAACAATCATTAAATGTTTTAAAACCACAAGTTTATGTTTTTCTTGTCAAACTATCTGTTGATATTAATCAAGCTGGGCTGATTTTGACCCTGCTATGCCACGTTCACACAGCAGCAGAATACGGTTGTCAGTCCTGTGTTTGAGACCTTAATACGGTTATGTTCACACAGTTCGGTTATTTATGGGTGTGACATTGATCGTGGTATTGATACGCAAAAATGGACTTTGGCGTGTATATATTATGCGATGGGTGGGATTAGGGTTGTGGGGTAGATGTGTATCATATTTACGTGAAAACTGCGTATCATATGCACGCCAACAAATTTCATATCATATGCACACGAAAACTGTGTATTATATGCACGCCAAACACATTTGTATCATATAAATGCCAAAGTCCATTTTTGCATATCTATACCACGAGTTTTTGTTTTTTAATTTGGCGTTCTATTTATACGCATTTTCATGAGACCGGGCTCAAAGTTACATGTAAATCTTCTTCTGGTTTTCATTAAGACTGTAAGTGATTTAAAAGTGGAAACGTTATTTTTTTAATCATTATTAAACATTGATATTGTAGTTGTTTGACGTTATGTATGAAATACGTAAAAAAATTAAATCATGCCATTTTCAAATAGGTCATTTTAATTTTCGGGTTAATTTTCACTTATTTCACTCTACCAGTTCTTTTTACTTCGACATCCCTTCAGCCATGACACCAAACAATGGCACTTTGCTAACAGAGTTCCTTGTGTAAGCAAAAGAAAACTAAATAAAAAAAGTAAAACATTCTAAATGATTCCTGAGCCATCTGAATCATACAAATTCTCATTTTATCCCAGATGGTAGAGCTAATACACTAGGCAAGGCGAGGCAAGGCAAGTTTATTTATATAGCACATTTCATACACAATGGTAATTCAAAGTGCTTTACATAAAAGGAAGGTTTGCTGCAGGTTTATTGCAGGTTTACAATAACCATATTTCATTCAAGTCCCCCAAAAAGGCTGGCTGTCCATGTAAGACAAATGCACGAGAAGACTGGATAATGCAGAGAGTCTCAATGGGGAATCGTTTCAACACTGCAGCTGGAATCGCTCGCCAGTTCAGCGCTGAATGGTACGTTTAAGAGAAATCAGATTGAAAGCACACTCTGCAGTGGCCAAACCTCAGATCAGCAGAAAGAATCAAAATGCTATGCTCACCTTTGCAGAGGAGCATGTTGTATGAAGAGAGGAGAACTGGGCCAAAGTTCACTTCAGTGATGAGAGCAAGTTTAAATTATTTGGATCAGATGGGAAACATATTGTTCAGCATCAAACTGAGAAAAGACTGAAACCAGAGTGCGTAAAGTCAGTGAAAGGTGCAGAAGAAGTGTCATGGTTTGGGTTTTCTGCAGCAAGAGCTGTGACTCTTACTCTTAAAGTGAATGCATCTGTTTTATCAGAAGCTCCTTCAGCAACATGCAGATTAAAGTGGTCTCTTCCGAACAGTAAACAACCAACCACCAAAAGTACCCTAGCAACCACATTGCAAACTGCATATTTGTTAATTCCTGAATGAATTGAGTTTATTTGTGGACTTTTTGCCTTCGGATGTTGTGAAACACAAACAGAAAATGTTGTATAAAATAAATACAAACAATGTGTTTTTTTAGTTTTTTTTGTAAAGTAGAAGTCAAACTGTGACTATCATGAGCAGGAATAAAAATAAAAAAACTTTTAAAACCACACGCTGTTCTTTGACACACTAAAGACACCTCATAAACAAACATCAACCACAGACGTCCAGCAGTAGATACATTCTCTTGCACAAACTCCACTCAACAGATAAAAACATGTCTGTAAAAAATGAAGCAGGGTTCACTTTGACTATTTTTGATGAGTATTTTGCATCTATGTTTTGCACTTGGAGAACTACACACATAGTTTTGAGACTTTAAAGGGATATAGTTCACCCAAAATCTGACATTTGTTTTCCGAAGATGAATGAAAGTCTTGTGGGTTGCGTGTGGTGATTCTAACCAAAACTCAACAATAGATTTGATACCGAAGTTTAAGTGATCACACAGCAGGATCTGATAGTTATAAAAGTTTGATCATCTTCTCATGGTGACAGGCGCATACACCACGTGGTCCTCCTCTTCAACTTTCTGTAAAAAACACATTGCACAAGATATAATAATAACACAATTATAATAGTACAAATGTGCCATTCATAAAAATATGTATCTTCATCCTACTGCTAAGATAACATAAGGCAGATTTAGATTTGAGATCAGATTCGCAGTGGTTTTGCTTCAGATTTTACATTGGACATCAAAGGGTGATGAATTATTGGCAAAAGTTTTAATCTTTAAAAAAATAAATAAATAAGGGGTACTACATCTTGTCACTAGCACAGTACCTTAAGGGACGCATTTCAACCTTCCTTGTGCCTACAGAGTGCATATTAGTACCCTAGAGTAGTGTTAAATAGAAGTTGCAGTGGTATTTTCTTTCCAGTTGTGATGTATGAGTGAAACAGCTCTTGATTTTGTCCATCAGTAATTAGTTGTGGTTTGCTAATGGTGCATCTCATGTGATTGACAGGTTATTGTCCAGTAAACATGCCATCAGAGAATAAATCTCACTAAAATGGTTAATGGTGACTTACAGGCAGTAAATAATTTTATGCTTCTATTATAAGTGTACAATGAACTGGACAGCCCTAATGGTATGCCAAAATATAAACATGATGCAAGCTCAATAAGAAAATTGAATGAGTGAAACAGCTCTTGATTTTGTCTATCAGGAATTAATTGGATGGTTGTGGTTTACTGTTGGTAGATCTCATGTGACTGGCAGGTTATTGTCCAGCCCTTGGGCCAGTAAACATGCCATAAGAGAAGAGATCTCATTAAAAAAATGGTTAACTTTAATTTCTTGGTAACTGTAAGGTAGTAATATGTACTCTTATGGCACTACTGTGAGTGTACAATGAACTGGAGAGCCCTAATGGTATGCAAAAATATAAAAATGATGCAAGCACAATAAGATAATTGACCATTTTTCAAATGCATAAATAACAGCAGAAGTGTGACCCTCTTTCAACAGACCTGTGAACCATTTCTTTGGTTGCAAAGTAGCATGTGACACTCTGACTTCAATGGTTCACTTGAAGAATTTCACATGAAAATTTCTAGCCTGCAAGTTACGTGGTCATGGCATCTTGCTGCAAAGTGTTCTTGACACAGAATTGACATAAATTGTGAGGCTTTATTTTCCAGTTTTACAGCATGTTTCTTGTAAATTAAAAACACATACAGTTCAATTAATTTACTTGGGGAAAATTTGCCTCTGTCTACATTTTTTCTGAGCTTCAAAATTGTAAAACCTGAATTGTCTATGGAGAGCTTCCTCCAACATGTTTATATTCTATTGACACTGAGACTAAATACAGATTAAACGATCTTACCGATTGTGCTTTTCTTTTGTTGAACGTTGGCTCAGCATAAGTGATTTCTCCTTCACGAGTCTGAACTGTTCAAACAATAATCGATGCAATAGCTGCATTAAACAACTACTGAATGACTCAAAGACTCAATCCTAACTATATCTGTTTCTTTGCAACATATATATTATTAGCAAGATTTAAATGTAAGCATTAACACACAATTAATTAAAAAATAAATAACTGCAATATTTAAACATGTTGTGTTTTTGTATATTAACTGATTAAAATATTTAGATTATATTTTTCATATTACTTGTTTAAAAGCAGTACAAAACACTTGCCTTCTCTGTCAATTTTTCTACATTTCTTGCAGATGCAGCACATCACGACTGCAGCTACAATCAACAGAGATCCAGCAGCAGCTGCAGCAGAGATTAACCCTATGTTAAATGAAGGTAGCTCCTGATCTGTAATGAACAAAATGAGCCATTATGTGACTGAATATGTCTGTCTCTACAACAAACACTGAAACATCAGCACTGTTTAACTGAGAAATCAACGTTAATATCAGCACCAACATACCTGGACACAGCCAACACAGTTCACTGATGTTGAGATGTCTATTCTGGTTGCTGATGGAATTGTTGAGCGCACAGCTGTAGGTGTTTTTATCCTGATATTCCACCTCCAGAGGTAGAGAGAGACTGATGCTGAGATCAGACACACTGATGCTGGACAATAAACTGTTTCCTTTGTACCAGGAGAGAGTCGCATGACCCACATTCACCACTGAACACACCAATGAACAATATGATGATGATGATGGTGGTGAAATATTCTGTGAAGAGTCTCTGGTAATGTTAGGAATGGGAAGATGAGCTGTAAAACATGAATGAGCAGAAATATAAAAACAAGTTAAGGTCAATCATCATCATTGGTTGCATAATGGTGATTACCACAAACAAAAAGTTATGGTGTTAAGTTACGGGGAGGCACTTAGAATGGAAGTCAATGGGCTCAATCTGTAAATATTAAAAGGATAAAATATAATGTGTACCGTTATGTCTAATTTTACAAATCAATTGCTTGACAACAACAACAACACCATAAACCCTAAAACGACTGGAAAAAATATGATTTAAACAGCTTTACAGCTAAAGAAATACACAAGATTTAACAAGAGAATTAATGTGTTTTTACTCAACCATAAAAGTCTTTATTTCTACTTTTAAATCTTAAAAAAAAACTCATTGACATCTATTGTGAGGGACTTGCCTTAACCTTGATTCTTTTTTTCTTTTCTAGATGAGTCAAAATAACTTATGTGGTAAGCAACCTTATGCCACAAATTATGTCCATAATTATATGAACCCCAAATATACCTTTAATAAAACCAGAATATGTGAACGCTCAACAAATTATGTCTCAACTCACCATAGACAATAACTGAATGACTGATTTTTTTTAAACTGAATTTTTTTGATGACTGTTTCACTCCACTTATCTCTACTTCATAGAGTCCCGCGTGTTTAGTTGTGATGTTTGTGATGGTCAGAGATCCAGTTTGATCGTCCAGCTTCAGTCTGTCTCTGAATCTCCCATCAGTACCATCAGATGTGAAGAAGATTATATAAACTCTGCTGATTTCGGCTATCATTGACTTTTCTGCTCCAAAATTCCACAGTATGTTAGCGTCTTCATGTATTTCAGTAACATCGGTGTGTAGAGTGACAGATTCTCCCTCCATCACTGACACTGAATCACCAAACACACCTGATGAACAATTTTACACAGATAAAGCATTGTGTTGGTTTAGAAAGCCTGAAATCAGTTCATAACCTTTAACAGCAGCAGAGACATCAAAAAAAATGAAAGTCGACATTTGAACAGACAGATGTGGGTGAATCAATAATTTCATCTTTAATGTTTTAAAAAAAATGTGTGACATTACATGATAAGTTCATTGCAGATGGGTACAACTAAGTTTAATTCTGCTAAACACCTTCCGTAGCTTCATATTTTCATAGGCTCATTACAAGAGGTTCACTGAAAAAAGACCTGAATCTCTCACAATGATACTGTATCTTGAATTTGCAAAAGCAACAGCGGCAGGAGCTCTATTTCTCCGAAATTAAAATAAACAAAACTGTAAAAATGCATTTGTAACTTACCAGTCAGACAACACAAACAGAACAAAACAAGCGTGTGAAACATCTTCTTTAGTAGTTCAGCAAAAACTCTGATCTAATAAGACTACCTGCTGAATCGTCCCCCGACAGAGTTTGACAACCCTACTAGTTCACACACACACTCTGAACACGTTATGATTTTGTGTGTGTGTGTATGCATATATATATATATATATTAGGGGTGTCAACTTTAACGCGTTAACGCATGTGATTAATAAAAAATGTTTAACGCGTTAATATTTTTTTTACGCAAATTAATCGTTTGATAAGGTTTGACCCCAACTTCTTCCCGTCATCGCAGCATGGAAGGTTATCTATCAGTGTGTGATGAGGATACAGTGAACAGTGTTGTCAGGGTAACGGCTGTGGCTCAAGTGGCTGCCTGTGGGCTATTTTGAAAATCCACTCGTGGGAAAAATTACAGAGCCGAGGGTTATGTTTTTTTGGGCTACTTTTATAATCTACCGCGGCCGCCCAAAGTGTATATAGACAAATAAAAATGAAAATAGATCCTTTTACTAATGTTTATCATACTTGGAATGTACAGCTGGCAACTTCAGAACGGAGAGGTGGTTGTAACATCACAAACAACGTGAGTTTCAGCCACAGCATACAACACAGCAGAAATAAACATGACAACAGCCACTATAGATTATATAAGATAATAAACACACGATTACGATAGGATATGGTTTCTATGTGATTTTCTTGAGATGAATATGTAACTTACATCTGAAATGCTCATTTTTGCAGCGATATAAAAGGCTATAAAAAGCATATTTTAACAACAGTAAACGACCAAATTCCACATGTGATCGCAAAAGAAAGTTATTACAAACACTCGATGGTGATTTGAAATGAGTTCTTAGTAAAAGTATACTAGTAATCTCATAAATTGTCTTATGTAGCATGATATTAATGTTAGCTCTAATGCACCTTCAGAGCAGGCCCAATTCTTCTTCATAATGCATTTTGTCATAATACTTCACGTAAGGTCGCAAGAAATGTTTTGTTGTATTTATTTAGAAATACTTTTGATAATAGTTGGGTAAATGTATCCTGGGATTGAAGCGATGTGGCTTGGTAAACGTTTTATTGCCAGTATAAAGACTGATAATGGCTGAATAAAAACAAAAGAATAATAAGGATTATGTCTCATACCTGGCGGAGGTGTGAAAGGTTATGTTTCCTTAAACTAGTTTGTCATGCATTTCTTTATTTCAACACATTTACAGGTAAATCCTAGTATTTTAAATTTGTGATTAATCATGATTAATCACAGTCCATGACTGTGATTAACGTGATTAAATTTTTTAATCGATTGACAGCACTAATATATATATATATATATATATATATATATATATATATATATATATATATATATCAGAAGTCACGTTAACCGAAAATTCTCCTCCATTGACAGAATTTTTTTAGCAGTGACGGAAAAATCTGAAGGCTGTCCATCACTTTGACAGATTACACTGATTACACTAATCAAAATAAAAATGATGGACAATATTAAAGTCTAACGCAACCTCTGATATATATACACACACATACACACAGCGGGTAAAATAAATATTGAACAGGTCACCATTTTTCTCAGTAAATATATTTATAAAGGTACTGTTGACATGAAATTTTCGCCAGATGTCGGTAACAACCAAAGTAATCCATACATACAAAGAAAACATTGCAAATAGAAATTAAGAAATTAAGTAATGTGTAATAAAGTGGAATGACACAAGGAAAAAGTATTGAACTACTGAAATTTACTTAATACTTTGAACAAAAGCCTTTGTTGCTAATGACAGCTTCAAGACATCTCCTGTATGAGAAACTAGTTGCATGCATTGCTCAGGTGTGATTTTGGCCCATTCTTCCACAGTGTCTTCAAATCTTGAAAGTTCTGTGGGCCTCTTCTATGAACTCTGATCTTTAGTTCTTATTTTCTATTGGATTCAAGTCTGGTGATTGGCTGTGTTTGGGATCATTTTCTTGCTGAAATGTCCACCCTTGTTTCATTTTCATCGTCCTGGTACTGTAGGTGTTGGGACTGAACCAGCTAATATTCATTTCCACTGACTGGGGGCAGGATTGCTTTCTAGTTACTGATACTGTAGATTTCAGCTGGTGTCTTGGCTTTCCATGGCTTTTTGCACCTCCCTTTCTTCATGTGTTCAATACTTTTTCCCTGTGTCATTCCATTTTATTACACATTTTTCAGCCTTGCTTTAAAGCAGGGGTGGGGACCGTTGATCCTGGAGGGCCACTCTCCTGCAGAGTTTAGCTCGAACCCTGAAAAACCCTGGGAAAAAATACCTAACTGCATTCTGAAGACCTTGATTAGCTGCTTCAGGTGTGTTTGATTAGGGTTGGAGCTAAACTCTGCAGGGACACTGGCCCTCCAGGATCAACATTCCCCACCTCTGCCTTAAAGTATAAAACAAACCCGCTTATGATTACACCGTTCCCTCTTTAGAAAAACCTTTCAGAAACGTTTTTGGTTTTCTCTTTCTGTGTAATTTAACATATTTGTTACAATATGTAAACCAACCATTAATAAATGGATTCTAATGAAAATTTCTTGGTAAATCAATTAATGAAACACAGATGAACAGAAGCATTTCTTATTTGACAGGTTTTTTTAGGACAGTGGTTTTAAGATGAATTTGAATTAACTGTAAAGCTGTTCTGTGTATGAGGGAAGTAAGGCTGTGAGGTTCGTGACAGCAGGACAGGAAGAAAGTCTTCACCTACAAACCAAACACACATCAAATAAAAGGTCATTATCTTGCACAAGCTGCTTGTCTACCCAACAGATAAAATCAGACCAGTATATATTGGGTGTACAGCAATACACAATGAAAGTGCTATATAAATGCCTCATTCATTAATTTATTCAAATGCACAATTTTCCTTTATCTGAGGACTTTGGAACACTGAGTAACAGTCCCATTCTTTTTCTCCTTAGCCCAGGTAAGATGCATTTGACGTTGTTTCTGTTTCAGAAGTGGCTTGGTAGCCCTTTTCCTGAAGACGTCCGAGTGTGGTGACTCTTGATGCGCTGACTCCAGCTTCATTCCACTCTTTGTGAAGCTCTCCCAAGTGTTTGAATTGCCTTTGCTTGACAGTTTTCTCAAGCTTGCAGTCATCACTTTTGCTTGTGCACCTTTTCCTACCCAATTTATTCCTTCCAGTCAACTTTGCATTTAATATGCTTTGTTACAGCACTCTGTAAACAGCCACACCTTTCAGTAATGACCCTCTGTGACTTACCCTCTTTGTGGAGGGTGTCAATGATTGTCTTCTGGACCATTGCCAAGTCAGCTGCCTTCCCCATTATTGTGGTTTCAAAGAACAAGAGATACCTGGAATTTATACTGTATGGATTGTCATTTAATGAATCTCCAATGTAAATATTCTAATATTTTGAGATACTGGATTTTTGACTTTCATGAGCTGTAAGCTCTAATCATCAATCATAATCATCTAATCATATATATATATATATATATATATATATATATATATATATATATATATATATATATACAGTATCTCACAGAAGTGAGTACACCTCTCACACTTTTGTAAATATTTTATTATATCTTTTCATGTGACAACACTGAAGAAATGACACTTTGCTACAATGTAAAATAGTGAGCGTACAGCTTGTATAACAGCATAAATAACAGATTGCCAAGAGCTTGAAACTGAGCTGCAGCACGGTGGCCAAGACCATACATAAATGTATGGTCAATAAAATATAATGAAAAAAAAATGTGTAATATACGTTAGAAAAGCTGTTTTGTATAAAGTTTACATTTCATGGAAATACCCACACACTATTGACTCAGACAGCTCAGACACACCAATAAACTGAAAACCGCCACATGGCCTACTTCCAGTAATTTCACGTTTGTACAGAACCCGTACCCAGCAATCAGGTCAAACCATTGTTTTTCTCTAGATAAAATAATAATAATAATAATAATACTACATAAAATCATGTCATTCTACGTACTACATTTGGTGCTTCTTACCAATCTCCAAACTCAACCATAGTGAAAATTATAACACAGCTGGATCTGGTAGGCCTACTAAGAAAAAAAAAAATGCTTTCTGTCGGTGCTGATAGCCTTGTGGGCAGTGCACGACATACAGCGCTGTTGTGCTATGGGTGTCCTGTGTTTGAATCCTTACTCGAGGACCTTTCCCGCCCCTCTCTCTCCCACTTCACTTCCTATCAATACTGATCTGTATTATCATAATAAAGTTTATTAGACAGGTTGTTATCAAATAGAAAATCAAGCATGAGAGTAAACTGTCTCACATTCTTTGCAGACTATATGAAGAATGTTTGACTACCAAAAGGCTTGGAGAAGGCATCTTTAACCGCAGTGCTCGGTATCTTTGGTATTTCATATCAGTATAATAAAAAATATCAGGTTTCATATATTTCAAAGTGATATTGAGAAAAAAAAAATGAAAACAGGGAATATTCTAATGTAATTTAGCCTAGGCGGCGGCCCATCTTTGAGGAGCTCTGCTTTAGAGTTGGATTGGACTTTTAACATCAAGAACAAAATGTATGGAAAGAGTCCTACTTTTTTGTGTCTGTTGATTGTTGTATATTTTGCACAATTATATGGTTAATTGCAATTTATTAGTTTTGCCCTGCGGTCTACGACCCTCTTAGAACAGACCTGTGACCCATTTATTTGGTCTTGATGTAGCATGTGACTTCCTGACTTCAATGATTCACACAAAGAATTTCACATAACTTTCACATAACTTCTAGCCTGTTTGTGGCATCAATGTGGTGCCAATGATGCTCCAGCTGGAAAGTAAAATAAAATTGTATTTGACATGAAAGTGAAGGGAACTGTTTTGGAGGGTTTCATGTATGGCTATATTGGAGATTTAGAAGTGTTTCTGTTGTTTGAGTTGTGCTTTGATCTGAAGAGCGCATGTCTCTCTAATCTGACACACTCAGCTGAGCTCATAGAAATCTCTCCTAACAAGCTGATGATTTGAGTCAGGTGTGTTAAATAAGGGAGACATTCTAAATGTGTAGGACCAGGGCCAGGATTGAAAACCACTGTATTAAGCCCGATTCGGACGGTAATTGTTTCTCATATGGACGTCTGTAAAAATAAATTTACATATCACCTCAGTGATACAACTCATGGATTCGGATGGAGATTTATTCACAGTGGAGGAGCGAGTTCTGTGATCCTCAGCACCCGGGAACGCGCGCTGCTCACGTGGCCAATCACATGATTGTCTGCTGTAAATAAAATTAATTTTATTTACAAATGTATTCTTATTATTGTGTAAAATGTATTTAAAAATAGTTATTATTATGTAAAATGTATTCTTATTATTCCAAGCATATTTTATAATATTTATTATTTGATTATTTAAATCTCCTGTTTAAAAATAGGAAAATAGACGCGCTATAGTTGTATATAATTATACGCGATATATATCTGTTTATAATACACATTTTAAAATTGTATTGCATACCTGCTGCTGCCATAATAAAGACCCATTTGAAAGTTTGTGCTTTTCTTCTTTTTCTGCTCCCAGTCGCTGTGGTTGAGCAGTCATGAAGTTAATATTGTTCTTTTAAATACTTTCCAGCATTTCAGAAATGATATGTTAATTACACCGAAGTACAACGTTACGGTATTCGGGAGTGCTCAAAAAGGGATTAAACACTGAATTTTCAATTGATTTCTTCTCGTAAACTCAGAGATGTGGATTCGGACGGAAATTAAATTACCACACGACCTCGGTGTTTGTCAAAAAACAGTAGGTAATTCTGCCGGGGATTTTCACGGGGGTGTTGAGAGAAAAACACCGACATCCTGGACTCGGACGGCAATTAAATCACCAACTACCCCCTGTATATGGTGAAAATCACTTACGTCCCCCTGAGAAACAATTACCGTCCGAATAGGGCTTTAGACATCTCCTTTTTCTGTAACTGACATACTTATTACCAGTGTTAAAGTTGCAGTATGTAATATTGACATCTACTGGTTGAAATGGGTACTACCAGCGTTTGAGGGCATAGCCATCATTTCTGAAGTGAAGGGGACAGAAGTGACACATATAGCCTAATCCTTTTGTCACAGCCATCTGCTGTAGTGCCCATGACAGCCACTAGAGGCACTCCTCCTGGATCATTGTCCATCGTTTGGGGACTTCAGTTCTCATAACCCCTTGCTTTGATTATTGGTCAATTACCCTCAACTGTGTGTAGTTAAGGGATACTCAGTTCACCTGTTTTTATAGCCTGTGGTTTGTGTTCTTTTGTTGCTTCAGTATTGCGTTCTGTTACTTTGTGTTCTCTGTTTGTCTGTGTGGATTACCTTTTGTTTGTGTTTTTGCCTGTTGCTCCAATGCTATCTTACGACCAATTCGAATGAATTTTATGAGATGGCTAATTCGTATGAACTCACTCGTACAATTTTGTACGATTTGTCTAAACCCCAGGTTTAGGGGCGGGGTTAGGTGTAGGTCATTCGTACAAATTCATATAAATTGGCAATTCGTAAAATACAAATTAACAAAAAAGGTATGAATTTGTTTGAGTGAAGTAAAATATGTACGAACTGCCGTGAGATTGGGCTGGTTGCTCATTTTTCTAAATTGTAAATTGACCAAGTAATAATACTAATACTAATAACAATGAATAAAAAAGATAATAAAAAATAAAGAAACAAAATAATAATTGGCTAATAAATGAAATACACTGCTGGACAATAACCAATAATTTGTATTCTATAATATTTCTTAATGAATGAATGAGGCATATTCTATAGCCCTGTGTTGTGTATTGATGTACACCCAAAGCACTTCACAATCATATGGGTGAGGGGCAGGGGCGGACTGGAACAAAATTTCAGGCCGGGAAATCTCACACTCATCCAGGCCATCCCATACACCCACAACAAATTTTTTGTTTGGCCATCATCATCATTGCATAAAAAAGTTTCAATTCCTAGGCTGGGGACGTGCAAAATAATTAAAGGTTATCTTTTGAACTTCCATTTTCCTTTTTAGTCTCTTCATTTTCCCTGTCATCTCTATGTCTCGCATGTGTATGTTTACTTTTTTCACTAATGTTCTTGCACCTGTCACTTTTCCAGCACCTTGTTGCAAAACAGCCACCTCATTGTAATTTGTTTGCACATTTATTTTAGAAAAAATTAAGTATTACATTATTGTTTTATCTTGTCAAAATTAGCACAATAATAGCTACATCTTCAATATATCTTTATAGAAAAATCTTAAAATTTAATATGTTTTTGCATTATCATGGGTCATGTTTGGTCCTAAGGAAAAATAACCATGGTATTATTAGACCTATGGTAAAAGTAACCATGTTTTTGGTGGATTGATTATTTGTATAACCAGAGTTTTACTACAAATACCATGGTGAAACTATATCGTGTAGCAAAACCATTATTAATTTGTGGTGACCATGGTTTAACTATAGTAACCATGGTTTTTGGGTTTTATTTTTAGTAAAACCACGGTTAATTTTCCTAAGGGTTGTGTTGTTGTCTGTCATAACTCCTAAACCCATTATAAAACTATGTGAATATTTGTCTGCTAAATTCCTTCTCTTTACAATAGTTATTATGTCCTTTTGTTAAGTTTGCAGTAATTGACTGCTACTGCTAACATTTGCTAGCAGTTTAATGTTTAAAGATAAACAAAGATAAGACTACAATAGTCTATGTACGGATGTAACTGACCTGCACTTGAAGCCCTGAACAGGACAGTTTTGCCTCTCTGCTCCACCTGGACGCTTCCACTCCAATCTAGAGTCTCGCGTCCTTTTGGCGGACGCGCGGAGCGCGCGCGATGCGAATCGCGTTGCCAGTCAAGACTAACCGATTCATGATATATTACAGTTTTATTATTGAATGGCGAATTCGGAAATAATCACTTTAGTACACTCGGCAGGCAACAAAAACAACAATAATATATAAAATAATAATAATAATAATAATTAAAAAAAATAAATGTAGAGCAGCGGGCCAAATTGGCTGTCAGGCCAGCGGGAATTCTCCCGGTGCTCCCGATGGCCAGTCCGCCCCTGGTGAGGGGGATCTCTCCTTCTCATGCTGGCGACACATACTCTACTACTTGATCTTCCTCTTCAACATCCTGTAAGAAACACATCACAAAAGACACAATAAAATATATATATATATATATATATATATATATATATATAAATGTATTGCAGTAATAGTAGCAAGAACTGCACAGGACTGTACCAGTCCATAAAACAAGATGAATATAAAAATTGACAATTTTGTAAATAAAGTATGACCAATATTGAATTAATTTTAGCCTGAAATGAATAATTTCATGAATGAATTTGTGTCAGAATTCAGTAGTTTGCTGGATTGAGTTTTCTCCTCCTTTTAAAAGTTAACGAGTCTAGGCCTATTTATTGTCCTTTCTTCTGCACAATTACGTTTAGTTTTTATTCATTTTTCCATGCTGTCTGTGACACTTTTATAACATTTTATTAATTTATTATATTATAATATCTTGAACTCTTTTAGTGTTTTCTCAGTTGCTTTACAAATGTATTCCATGTCAAATGACTAATTACTTACTAAAACATAATATGTAATGTTATCCAGCACAATATGAAAGTTAATCTTCTCATTTATTCACCTTTGGATTCTCTCAAAGCCATACGAAAACAATCAATCTAGATGACCTTTACTCAAAGGTCTTGTACCCTATCAGTACATTGTTAACAGTTAAATGGCTTGTTTTGGAACTACATTGAAGAAAGAAAACATCAGGTACAAAATGATAGATCATTATCATAATACAAAAACACAAGCATTTGATCATCTGACTCCATGCTGAAGAAGAAAATAACAAACAAAAAACAGCATAAATTAGAAATTAATGATTTTACCAATTTATGTATGTTTCTTTTGTAGAACGTTGGATGATGTAGCATAACAGCAAAAGTGATCTCATCTTCACACATCTGAACTGTTTGAACAATAGAAATAGATTAAAATGTAAAGCAAGTAATTAAATATATTTAATGCTGCAATTTTCAGAATTGCATTAACAAATTTAATGTCATTATTACACACCCACTACAAGTAAAGTATAACAGTAAATACAAAATCAGTTTGAGTGTGAAACGAGTAAACCTATTTTACCTATGTAATATTGCCTATACCTATATAAATTATATTAAATTATAATATGGGCTATCCATTAATCAATGCATTTAGGACAGATTTTTAAAGTTTACTTAAATTATTATTTGTTATAACACTTGTTAAATCTGGAGGTAACACTTGCCTTCTTGGTCAGTTTTTCTACATTTCCAGCAGATGCAGAAGATCCCAAATACAGCGACAATCAACAGAGATCCAGCAGCAGAAATCAACACCATCAGAGAATCTGAGTCTGGAGGATGAAAAGGAGAGTAAAAAAAACAACAAAAAAACACAGTCATTAATGTAAGTGAATGTGTCAGTCTGGTCTACAATGAAAGACAAGGATCAGCTCAATGAATAAAATGGTGGATGTACCTGAACATGTGTGACAGAGTTGACTGATGTCCAGATGTGTGGTCTGGTTTCTGATGGGATTGTTGAGCACACAGCTGTAGCTGTTTTTATCCTGATATTCCACCTCCAGAGGTAGAGAGAGACTGATGCTGAGATCAGACACACTGATGCTGGACAATAAACTGTTTCCTTTGTATCAGGAGAGAGTCACATGACCCACATTCACCACTGAACACACCAGTGAACAATATGATGATGATGATGATGATGATGAAGATGATGATGAACAGTTTCTTCTTATGACAGGTACAGGCATGCGAGCTAAAAACAAGTGAATAAAAATAAATCCTAAATCTTGACAACAATCTTATTTTCGGCTCAATGTGTTGAGTAAATGTATAGCGAGTTGACAGTCAGTCAATATTTTCATCTCAAAATACAAAATGATTGAACATTTCAATATGTAAATAGTTAGAAATATTCTGGTTGCAGTACCAGTTAAGCTCCATTGACATGCAGGATTTATATATATATATATATATATATATATATATATATATGATTACATATAATATGATTTAAACAGTTTATATTTTAAATAACACACGGTTTAACAGAAGAGTTAATGTGAGTGTCTCAATAAAATAAAATAATTAAAAAAAATCATTTGATGTAAGTGCCTCACCGTAACCTTGAGTTTTGCTCTGTGTGTGTGTGTGTGTGTGTGTGAAAATCGCCTTTAAAGTTGTCCAAATGAAGTTCTTAGCAATGCATATTACTAATCAAAAATTAAGTTTTGATATATTTACAGTAGGAAATTTACAAAATATCTTCATGGAACATGATCTTTATTTAATATCCTAATGATTTTTGGCATAAAAGAAAAATCTATAATTTTGACCCATACAATGTATTTTTGGCTATTGCTACAAATATACCCCAGCGACTTAAGACTGCTTTTGTGGTCCAGGGTCACGTATATATACCATTTTGCCACAAATGCTGTTGATGGAGCTCAAGTTGAACTAAATATTCTTTTAATAAAACAAGAATATGTGAAGGTCAAAACAAATGATCTCTACTCACCATTGACAGAAACGTTGAATGTTTTTGATGTTAGATTTGCTCCAGTTATTTCTAGTTGATAGAGTCCAGCGTGTTCAGTTGTGATGTTTGTGATGGTCAGAGATCCAGTTTGATCCAGCTTCAGTCTGTCTCTGAATCTCCCATCATTATCATTATATGTGGAGAAGATTTGCTTCTTTTTCTTCATTTTAGCTACAAGAGACTTTTCGCCTCCGAATTTCCACAGTATGTAGTCGTCTTCATGTATTTTAGTAGCAGTGTGTAAAGTAACACAATCTCCCTCCATCACTGACACTGACTCACCAAACACACCTGATGAACAAACAGAGATTAAGGTAATTGCAAAGTTAGGACATTTTAATGAAACAGCATCAATGTTTTTATTCCATTTCCTTTTTGACTGACTAGCAGAAACTTTCTTCTTGCAGAAAAGTAAAGTCTTTAAACTGCTGCTGTAAACTGTTAACTTCTACCATTACAGAGAGACTGAAAACTTTTCAGCAATGATTCCATTCACCACATTCAATTAATTATCATATTTAGTCTGTGTATATACGCTCCCTATTTTGTTCAGTTCTTGTCTGCTCTGGGTGTTTTGTGGATTACTGAATTAAAGACTGTTCCCTCGGACTATTCGTCTTCATGCACTTTACTTATAGCACCCATACATACGCATGGCACAGAACACATTTAACAACCCTGAGGAACCCCTTCATAGCAGCTTTATTTCACAGTGTCTTCTACCACACTACTACTACTACTAATTATTACTACTGTTGTTGTCACTGCTGCTGTTACACTTTTACAAAATGTTCTTTTTAAACAAGCACATAATCCAGCACACAGTAATACATTGGTTATTTACATTAAATACCCCAGGCCATGTAATACTTTAAAAATATAAAGACATTAACCCCAGATATGAAAAACAGCAACAATGTTTTCCGTCATGCAAAGTCCTTTAGGAGTTATGGAGCAACAGGATTGAATTGAATCAATCTTATAAATGTAAAGTAAAACCAGGATCAAAGTGATGGTTTAAATGTAAGTCTGCTTATTTTTAATAATTTTTTTATTGAAAACAAATATATATATATATATATATATATATATATATATATATATATATATATATATATATATATACATATACATATATGTATATATATATATATATATATTTTTTTTTTTTTTTTTTTAATTACTGATTTGACTTTCGACTCAAAAGAAGGTTTTGGCTTTCTGAGCCTCCATGCAAAGCATAAATAGAGACATTTACATTTACTGTAGAAATGTCCTTTATTTTCATGACCTTTCCAGCTCTGAAAATTTCAATAAAAAATTATGATTCATTTAAAGTTAGTTGATTTCACAAGATGCATGATTTGTTTGATACATTACAGCACATTAAAATAATCTAATCTGAACAGTTCTCTATCAGAAAAAAAAGGTGCAAAAGCTGTCACTGAGGCGATACCCTTTCATAATGTACACTTTTGTACAGGGTGCTATTAGTATTTTAAATGTATTTTTAGTACATATAGTGTACCGCCTCAGTGACAGTTTTATTTTATTTTATTTATTTATTTATTTTTTCTGAGTATAGTAGCCTCTTTATTACTCTGAAGTTGGGGGTGGGTGAATGAACCATAAAAATAAAATTGTATCTTACCAATCAGACTCCACCAGCACAAACAGAACAAAGAAAACATGTGAAACATTTTCTTCAATAGTTCAGTGTCTGATCTAACAACTCTATCTACTGAAAAACACTCTATATGAGAATCCTCCCTCAACAGTTTGACCCTCCTAGTTCACACGCTGCATTTGCATATGATAGTTATAATTCATCTGGGTGTTATTAAGACTTTAACTGTTCTTAATGGGTGAAAATATTTTTATTTTTATTATTTAACATATTTTGTTAGGTAGATGCCTGACTTTGTTAAATGACTAAAATTAGAAGAATATTCTCTGAATTGTGTATAAACTACATTGAATGGTAAAATAGATCATAACTGTAGTCATTTTACAATTTATTGTATATAATTATTTGATAGTATTAGTAAATGGAAAAAAACAAAGTACAAAGTTAAAACTGTGTATGATCTCACAGTACTAGTTTTACTGAAGTTGATCTTCTGCGCCAAACTGAAAGCTGCTGTGGTTTGATTTCTTCAGAAATGTGGTTTGATCTGTTAAATTGATAAACAGCTTGTAGGTGAGAATGGATATATTGAGTGCATGTATGTTAAGTTTGTAGGTAAAGAGTGTCTTCCTGTCCTGCTACTATGAACAGCTTTTTAAGACCATTTAATCTACAAAAAAAAGAGAGAGAGAGATGAGAACATGTTTGGAGTGCAGCAAACCAAACTATACATAGATTAGATGAGACAAAACTGGAACTGAAACACACTAAACTAGACACAGGTGAACATAATGAGTAAGTAAGGGACCATGAGGAATGTTATGTTCCTGCCATGTTGTAATTACCCTAATTCCAAGATGAACACATGTGACGTTCTACTCAGAGCTGAGATATGCGTTTCTCTGGCAACACTATCAACAAAAGCTGGGAATGTTCTGAGAGCTACGACTCGCCAGATTCATTTGTGACCCTGGACTACAAAACCAGTCATAAGGGTCAATTTTTTATTTATTTAGAAGCGCTCAGAACTCTTCATGCTGGTGACCCCTTGCTGGTCAGAACAGTGTAAATTCAGCAAAAAAACTCATGCATAATAACACCCTTTAAAAACCAATTGCAAATATTTTATTGAATCTGTAATCTAGTAAATGCAATTAACAAATAATAATACCATGAAAAAAGTGTCTGTATAATATGTGTTATTTTATCAAATTGTAGGCAAGTGTGTTGAAGCTAAACTCCAAGACGCAGGATTGGACACCCCTGCCCTAAATTGAAAATGTATGTTTAACTTTTGGACAGCAGCACTGTTATGCTACTGAAAGTTTGTTAGAAGCATTGCAGCATAGCAGCACTAACCTTTAGTAAGATTTTCCTCAAAACTGATGAAAACAAAAGAAAATATTAACAGTCATCAAACATAAAGTGTAACTAATGCATTGCATTTATCCTTAAAATTGACCCAGAAGTTGAGAGAAAAATATGGATGTGACCTGTGAAAAAAGGTAGCAAGAATAGTTCTTATTAGAAGGAAGCCTTGAGCTGGAAATAATAAGATATTTTTATATTTCACAGCAATATCAGTGTTTAATTTGAGATCTTTTTGTCAAACACCAGCATTATGGGTTTAATATTTTGTAGTAAAGCAAAGGTTCTCTGTAGAGCAGAAGTCGACGGTTTAATGTGAGCAGGAATGGAAAAATCACTTTAACCACACGTGACTGACAGACACACTATATCCACACCTCAGACAAACTCACATACCAACATCAAACACAAGCGCTCAGCAGTAGAGACATTCTTGTGAATACACTTTTTGTCAAACTGATAAAACAAGATTTGTGCACAGATGGAAACAAATTAATCAGTGAGAACCCAGCAGGGTCTCCATTACTTCTGGTGGGTATTTGCATTTTTTATTATTTTTTTTGTTCATGCAAAAAAACACTTGCCTTCTTGATCAGTTTTTCTATATTTCCTGCAGAACCAGCAGATCCCGACTGCAGTGACAATCAAGAGAGATCCAGCAGCAGCAGAGATCAACACTATCAGAGAGACTGATTGAGAAAGAGACTGTCCATCCAGCGCTGTAATGATAAAGAAAGACGTAAATGCATCAGTCTCATCTTAAACAGAAAACAGATATCAGCTCAGTAAGTATGCACACATATCATTGCTGCTGCACCTGAACATGGCTGACAGATTTGACTGATGTCCAGATGTTGAGTCTGGTTTCTGATGGGATTGTTGAGCACACAGCTGTAGGTGTTTTTATCCTGATATTCCACCTCCAGAGGTAGAGAGAGACTGATGCTGAGATCAGACACACTGATGCTGGACAATAAACTGTTTCCTTTGTACCAGGAGAGAGTCACATGACCCACATTCACCACTGAACACAACAATGAACAATTCTGCTGTGATGATGATGATGATGAAGAACAATCTCTACTAATGACAGGTACAGGCAGGCGAGCTGGAAAACACGAGAGAATAAAGAGAAATCCAGGTAAATCTTGACAACAATCTTATTTTTGGCTCAATGTGTTGAGTAAATGTATAGTGTGTTGACAGTCAGTCAGTGTTTTCATCTCAAAATACAAAATGATTGAACATTTCAATATGTAAATAGTTACAGAAATATTCTAGCTTCAGTACCGGTTAAGCTCTACTGACTGGAAGAAAATGTTTCAGTGAAATACTTACAATGGAAGTCAATGGGGCTCGTCCGTAAACGTTAAAATGCCATAGTAAAGACACAACACATTAACAATACGACTATATCATGAGTGTAAACAAAACCACTAAATATTTTATGAAATTTTCGAACTTTATTTTCAAGACATTTTAACTTTAAAGTTATTCTATAAATATAATTTAAACAGTTTATAGCTGAAATAATACAGAAAGTTTAACAGAAGAGTAAGTGCCTTGATTAAAAATGTAAGCATTACATTTCTGCTATTAAGTCCTCCAAAATATATATAAATGATCTCTACTCACCATAGACAGAAACACTGAATATTTTTGTTGTCAGTTTGACTGCAATTATGTCTAGTTGATAGAGTCCAGCATGTTTAGTTGTGATGTTTGTGATGGTCAGAGATCCAGTCTGATGATCCAGCTTCAGTCTGTCTCTGAATCTCTCATCAAGACTATAAAATTTGGAGAGGATTTGCTTCTTTTTCTTTATTATAGCTATGCGAGACTTTTCAGCTCCAAATGTCCACAGTCATCTTCATATATTTCAGTAACATCAGTGTATAAAGTGACAGAATCTCCCTCCATCACTGACACTGACTCACTAAACACACTTGGAGAATAAACAGAGTTCAAACAGGTTCAAGCTTCTGATGGTTTACAAAGCCTGAAATCAGTTTTTATCATGTGCACGTGAACTTGAGAACAGCATGAACAAAAAATGTTAGATATGAAACATATAAAAGTGAAAAGTGAATGCGAACAGACAGATGTTAAGTGCACCACTTAATTATAAACACAGATGAACAAATCAGAGATTATAATTATAATCTGTGATTAAAACTTTCATCTGTGGTTAATTCTGTCCGCCGTGATAAATTTGCCATTGTGATTAAACAGCAACAATGTTGATATTCCATTTAACTTTTGACTGATAGCAGAAACTTTCTTTCTGATATAAGTAGCTCTTGCAAAAATGTCAAGTGTCTTTAAACTGCTGCTGTAAACTGCTAGCCGCTGCCGTTACAGAGAGACTGTTAGAATCAAGCAGACACAGAAAACATTTAAATGCTTACGGACTGACTGAAAATAGAGTTGAAGTATAAATGAATGGAGTAAAATGGTAGCATAATTTATTAAAAAAGAACTGATGATCACAATTAACAAACTACAACAACCCTGAGGTCCACTTTACAGTAGTTTAATGCCAAAGTGTTTTCTATCACAAGTATAATAATAATAATAATAATAATAATTTATTATTATTATTATTACTTTCACAAATGTCAATTTTAAACAAGCACAACCCAACACACAGTAATACGTTATTTTCATACTAATTTTTCCATTCTATTTAACACATTAAAAACAAAAATGCATTAACCTCAGATATGATATGAAATCAAAGCAAACAAGGTTTCCAAAAATAGCAACAATGTTTGCATTTATGCGACTTCATTAAGGAGTTTACTGTAAAATAATGGAAAGTCAGGATTAAATTTAATCTGTTTTAAATGTAAAGTACAACCAGGATCAAAATGATGGTTTAAATGTATGTCTGCTTATTTTTAAACAAAGTTTAAAGTTTGATGCAATAATTGTTAATGTGCAACACATCCTTAATATTTATATATATTTTAAAGTTCTCTGCTGTAGAGAAAAATTCAATGTATAAAGTTACACAATTTATTAAAAACAAATACATTATTTCAATTATTGAAGACTGAAAATTAATGTTTAATTGTGTTTGATATATTCAATATGTTTTAAATAAATGAGACATTTAGATCAGTAGATGAAACAGGCTCACTGAATCTGTAATTTGAACAGTACTCTGTGAAGAAAAAAGTTATACTCTATAACCTATAATAGGGTGTTACCTTTTCAAAATGTACACTTTTGTACCTTATTTACTGATAAAAGTTGCATATTAGTATCTTAAGTATCTTAAATATATATTTAGTACCTACAGTGTACATATTAGCACCTTTTAAAACTGTACCACCTCAGTGACCATTTTTGTACCTTTTTTTCTGATATTGTAGCAGCCACTGTGAAATAAAAAATAATAATAATAAAAAAAAATATAAAAAAATAAACAAATCGTTTTTTTTGTATAACTTACCATTTAGACTCCACCAGCACAGAAAGATCAAAGCAAACATGTGAAACATTTTCTTCAATACTTCAGTGTCTGATCTAATAGAACTATCCACTGAAAACACTCATAGCTATATATGAATCCTCCCTCAAAAGAGTTTGATCCTCCTAGTTCACACACTGCACTTGCATATGATACAATGTTAGTTCAACTGGCATTCAGAATTTAGCTGTTCTTAATGGGTTAAAATATTCTATATATTTATCATTTAACATACTTTTTTAAGGTAGTTGCCTGACTTTGTTACATGGCAAAAAAATAGAATAATATTCTGTGAATTTTGTATAAACTATATTTCATGGTAAAACAGAGCTATAACTGTAGTGCTTTTAAAATTATTGTGTATATTTATTCAATTCTCAATTTCAGTGTATGGAAAAACCAAAGTACAAAGTTAAAACCGTGTCTCATCTCGCGGTACCAGTTTTACTGAAGTTCATCTTCTGAGTCGAACTGAAGGCTGCCGTGGTTTGATCTGTTGGATGGATGAACATCTATGTTAGAGTGGTTATTCAGAGCAGAAGTGTTTAGTTGGTAGGTGAAGAGTTTCTTTCTGTTCTGCTACTAACAGTTTTTTTAATATGTTCATAGTAGCAGGAAAGCAAGATGAGAAACTGTTTGAGACAGAGAAAAACAACAAAATTAGCAATTAACTTTTCAAACTTATGCTTTTTTTTTTTATTCCACCCACTGCAAAAAAAAAAAAAAAAAAAAACTCAAGGGGAAAACACAGGAAGAGAGAATGCAAACTAAAATCCATGAATAACTTCATATTATATTTAGTCCTGAAATCAACAGAACACACAAGGAGCCGGTGGGATTGAGGACAGTGGTGCAGCCGGTGTAATGTTAGGATGGCATATTGATGAGGCGAAACAGGTGTTCTCCATTTCTGTTTGTTTTATTAACAACTGTGTAACGGTTTTAACATACACTCACTCTGTGCTGCAATTCTCCTCAACTGCTTCTGACCCCCGAATTCTCCGTACTAGCTGCGCATGTCACAACGGGTATGAGCTACTCGCTATATTACCGTATATGACCTAAACATATCCTCAGTCTATCATTACATCTTCCCCTTTTCTTGAGTTTTCAAAATATTGTACTGTGTTAACATGTGAGTGTTTCACAATAAACAAAATTAACAAACAAAACAGTTTTCTCCTTTTTCTTTTCAATATCAACATAATATGAAACTTGTGTATGTTGACACACAAAGAACTATCTAGGGATTCCGGGTAGACGACCAGTCACCCACATAGATGCTGGGGATTATTCTTCCCCATGTAGCAATCTATGTACTAACTCTGAAATCTTTCAAGTATCCAGGCTGTTTAATAACTCTTCCTCTGGATGTAACAACATTTTTAGATTGCTCTGGAGCATCCTGCTCTTTATTTTGAACTTGAACATCTTGTGGCTGTTCGGCTTGTGTTTGTTCTTGATCCACACTCCTCTTTTCCTCGAACGCACGTTGGTGTGAAGACACATTGAAGAAACGTAGATGTTTTCTGTTCCTTTGTAGATTTCCATTTTCTGTGCGGATTATGTAAGATCTCGGGGTAGTGTGTTTATGAACAACTGTAGCAGTCTTGTTCCAGCCTTTCTCACTGTCCGTCTTGACTGCAACAGGATCTCCAGGTTTGAGTTCAGGCAATAGACAGCAGCCATGCCGTCTATCATAAAACAGCTTATTGTCAGGGGACCGGGCCCTGTGTTTCCCCCTCTCACCATCAGAGGTCGCCATCGCCCATCCTCCCGGACTTCTTTACCTTAACTCCACACACCTGTGCACCTACTCACATGCACACAGCTGTTGCCCATCCTGATGGCTATTTATACTCCTTCCCCACGCCTCTCTGGGCTGGATTATTAGTTGTTTATATGTGGACTGATGCAAGCACTAGGTTGCCGTATTTGTGTCATATCCCCGTTTCTGTTTTGAGCCTGTTTTCAGATTCTTATATCTGTGTTTGTTTCTGTTTTTGTTTCTACTTTGTCTGCCTTTCAGTTAATAAAGACCTGTGTTTGGACCCAGACTCCTGTTTACACGGTGTGTTCCCTTACCGCGCCGTGACACTTAAAGTTGGATTTTGCTTTATGGTTTGTTGCTCTCACTTTTGAGAAATCAGGCCACTCAGGTGTCAGTTTCTTTCCAGGACAGGAACCGGTGTTGTCAGCTGACGACCGAACATCAACTGTGCAGGGCTGTAACCTGTTGCTTGGATAGTTGTAACTCTGTAAGTGAGAAGAGCTAGAAAAGTATCTTCTTACATGAGAATGTGCTTTGTGGTTCGCACTGCTCTTTCGGCCTCTCCATTCGACTGTGGAAAATACGGGCTTGTGGTGATGTTACGAAACCTGTAAGCGTTTGCAAAATCCTGAAACTGTTGACCACCAAATTGTGGACCATTGTCAGTAACAAGGGTATCAGGACAACCCCATCTGGCAAACATGTTGCTCAACCTCAGTGTCACAGTCTTTCCTGACATGTCTGGCAGATAAGCACGGTCGATGAATCTAGAAAAATAGTTGACCACTACAAGGTATTTTCTTTTGTCAACCTTGAAAATATCAGCGACAATTCTCACCCAAGGTGCATCTGGTAACAGGGTAGTCATCAGAGGTTCTCGGTGTTGTGTAGGCTTATTTGTTTGACAATATGTACAATTTTCTGTAAATACCTGGATCTCCTTGCTAATGCCAGGCCACCAAATGCTCTGTTTTGCATGCTCCCTGCACTTGACTATCCCCATGTGACCATCATGCTGTTTGGAATGACGATCCTGTAACTATAAATCAGAAGATCGAGACAGACACACAGACAACATATCTCGGATATCATAGTAGGGCTTGACATACTCTGGCAATTGTGAAGAATACTTTGGCCATCCCTGTTTCACGTATCTCATTATCGCTTGCAAATCGCTTGCAAAGATTGTTACCGTTATCTCAGGAAACTGAGGTTACGTTAATAACCGGAACTTTTGTTCAACTAGCTTCATGCAACAGGGCACAGGTGCCCATGTATATTTCCAAGGTGGGAAAACTATTTAGAAGAAGCACATGCATGTGGAGTACGTCATGGATTGAGAAAAAAACAAACAAAAAAAAAAACTGTAATGTATTAATTTATTACTTATTGAAAAAAATTTTGCTTTATGCTAATTAACTTATTTAGGCCTGCAAAATGGAAAACTGTATTAGTGTTCACAGTACGCTGAGGTGCAAACAGTACAAACTTTAAATGTAAATAGGTTAAAACATGCTTAAACTATACTTTTGATCTGCTCCCAACTACATGTAATAATAATGACAGTTGCGTTGTTATTCACATGTCTGTTCACTGACCGCGTGTTGCACATTAAACACAAAACTTCAATCAGCAAAGCTTCAATCAGACTAACTGACTGCAACACATTTTCTTGCAGCAGTCATGAGTGGTCTAATCATTTTCATGTTTTTGTTTGCTGAATCAGTTCTGTCTTCCTCCCATGCCTGGACTGCATTAACAATAATACAGGTGAGTTATAAACAACATAGCTTGCATTCCTATATAGAATTCTGATTCAAATGCATTATTTACAATATTTAAATTCCTGACCTGTTTTTCTACATTTCCTGCAGTTGCAGCACATCCTAAATACAGCAACAATCAACAAAGATCCAGCAGCAGCAGATAACTAGCACTATCCTGGAGAATGAGAGAGTCTGGGGGAGCGGTCCTGTATAGGACAGTCAATTTGAGGAATGTGTCAGTCTACAACAAAAGAGATCAGGTAAGTAAACAACCACACATATCAGTGCTGCAGTACCTGCACGTGTGACAGAGTGTGCTAATTTCCAGATGTTGATTCTGGTTGCTGATGAGATTGTTGAGGACACAGCTGTAGGTGTTTTTATCCTGATATTCCACCTCCAGAGGTAGAGAGAGACTGATGCTGAGATCAGACACACTGATGCTTTGTACCAGGAGAGAGTCACATGAATCACATTCAACACTGAACACAGAAATTAACAAATTAATGATGATGAAGGACATTGTGAAGAGTTACTGCTGATGTCAAGAACAGGTAGATGAAAAACATGAATGAATAAAGAGAAAGCTGGGTAAATATAATCAACAATCTTATTTTTGATTCAATGTGTTGAGTGATGAGCAGTGATTGTGTCGGACATCCCAGACTATAACATAATTGGGCATTTCATTATGTAAATGAATGTTTTTAATGACAGTTCAGCTCCAGATAGAGTCCAGCATGTTCAGTTGTGATGTTTGTGATGGTCAGAGATCCAGTTTGATTGTCCAGCTTCAGTCTGTTTCTGAATCATCGTATGTTTAGAAGATTCGGTTCTCAATGCTGATTTTAGCTATGAAAGACTTTTCTCTCATAGCTAAAGTTAAAACTGTGTATCATCTCATAGAACCAGTTTCACTGACATTCATCTTCTGACTCAAACTTAAACCCTGTGGAGTTTGATTTCTTCAGAAATGTGGTTTGATCTGTTGGGTGGACAAACATCTTGTATGTGAGTGTGGGGATTCAGAGCATGTGTGTTTAGCTTGTAGGTGCAGAGTTTCTTCCTGTTCTGCTATTATGAACAGCTTTGAACTTTACAGAAACATGAGAAGAAACTGCCTTTCACAGAGAGACAGAATGATGCCCTTGAGTATTTTGCTCCTTTAATCCCAGAACATCTTGAGATGGTGGAGCAACAGCAGTGCCGTATCCCTACCGCCCCTTACAGTCTTTCCTCCAGAGCCAGAGCCAAAACTCTCCTGTTCTGCCTCCTCTGCCAGGTCTTTGAGGGCCTTTTTAAGTTTAGGACCTCTGACTCCAAAGGATTACTTTGGATTCGTTGGGACATTGGATGGAAGCTCCAGTGAAGCCCCTTTACCCGACTTCTACCGGGAATGTTAATGCCCTCCACCCAGCTTGTGAGCATACAGATCTGCATACCATTGCCTTTTCAGCCTCTATTCCTTCCTCCCACTGTCAGTTCTTCCAAGATGACCAACATAGCAGAAGTGGACCAGAGCATGATGTCTGGCCAAAGCGACGTTGTGGTGATCTCTTAAGGGAACAATAACTGGGGTTCAAGATCGACACTCATGTTCCACTCAGCTCAGGATGAGAGGAGGGACGGTGGCCCTATGCTTCTACTGTGGGCCCTAACTCCTTACTTGGCAAACTGGATCGCCCGCTGTGGTGTTGCCAGACTAGGCCAGTTTGCCTCCAGCCTGCATACTTCCATGATTTCAGCCAGCTTGTGCAGGACCCGGTTAAGGCACCATCTGTAGCGGCCCTGCATCAGTGGTGCTTTGCAGGAAGATGGCATATGCCATAGGCTTGGATTCTTGTGGTCACAAAGATGACAGGACTCCTCCAAACACGTGTAGGTTCTGATGACTAGGAAGGGTGTTGCCTGTGGCCCAGATTGTGAAACTCAACATCACATCAGGTTATTCTCCACATGTCCACTCTTTGATCTTACAGGCTTCCTCTTCAATCATAATGACCTCTGATATCACCAGGTTTCTCTTTTTTTGTGGCTTTGGTCTACAACTTTGGAGGCATTCCACATCCAAGGCCAGTTCTGTCTGTCTACACTCTACAGCCACCCAATGATCTCCTAATGCTTCAGTCGGTTGATGGATCTACTACCTTTTTGTTGCATTCCACTTTGTCTAGAATGGACTTAAACCTTAGATTTCTGGATAGTGGGGTCAGGTGAGTCTCTTATCTTGAACAGGAGCCTCACCTTCGCTTGATAATAGCCCAGGCTGACAGATATCAAGGGGAGCTGCAAGGTGTTTCTTCCAAACAGTGCCATGTTGGATAGGCATCGCAGGAGGCCCAGCCATTTGCGTAAATAGCTGTTGGTTCTTAAGTCCATCTTCTCAACTGCTGTCAAGATGGTATCACACAACTTCAAGAACCACATCAGACGTGGTATAGGGTGAACTCGTAACACCAGACCTTGAACTTTCCTTGGAGAAAGTCTGGTCATTTTTGCTCAACCCATCCATCAAATGAGACATCACAGAGGTGACCATTTACTTGTAAGGTAGCTTAAAAGTATAGAGCCTTCTGAGACTTTGCACGGGTTGTTTTGTCAACAGTAGAATTATCTCACTGTTGACTCAGAAGATTGACAGGCTGCAATTTTTACCTTCATACGGGCCCACTATAACAGCTCATCCAGCCTCTGTAGGAAAAGGAAGGAAGGAAAGGAAAGGATGTGACGTGTGGCCAAGTATGGTTATCCATACTTGGAATTTGTGTTCTACATTTCACCCATCCAAGTGCACACACACAGTGAGCTGTAGTGTGAATACTTGGATGGGTGTGCACAGCAGTAGTGAACAAACACACACACACACACACTGTGACCACACACCCGCAGCAGCATGCAGCCATTTTTTGCTGTGTTGTTCAGGGAGCAGTTGGGGGTTCGGTGCCTCGCTCAAGGGTCTCAGCACTGGTCATTCACTACCCCCACCAATAATCCTTGCCGATACCGAGACTTGAACCCATGACCTTTGGGTTACAAGTCCGACTCTTTAACCAGGGAGCCCAACCATGGTCCTGGAGGGCTGGTGTCCTGCAGAGTTTAGATTTGCCTTAACACACCTGTCAGTACTAGTATTCCTTGTAAGAGCTTGATTAGCTGGTTCAGGTGTGTTTAATTGGGGTTGGAGCTAAACTCTGTGGCCGTTTCCCAAACGTAAGGCTACATCCTCAGGAGGTCGCATGTGTATTCTGCATAGGACATCAAGCCTGGTTTATTTCAGTTAAGCATATCACAACAATTTACACTTAACTAAGAATAATGGTCAAATTTATAACTGTTAATATTCTAAAATAAGATCTTCTTTATGACGTATGCAGCCTACAAATGCGACCTCCGGAGGATGCAGACGTCTGTTTGAGAAACCGCCTGCAAGTTTGGGCACCCCTGAAAATTAGCTGGTGGGGAACAGACCCATAGGCATTTCCAAGGTCCAGCTAAACTACATGGAGATCTGATAATTGTAAATCTACTAAATATAAAAAATAAAAAAACACCACTTTCAAATTCTTTTGTACTTGGTTTCAACTGGGGTGCTTTATTACAAGCAAAATTGGGTTGCGAGTTTGTATGATGGGCATTCATTTGTTCAAGATCATCCATGAGACTCATGTTTGTCTGATGAGTGAATGTGTAAATCAGTGATGTTCTTCTGCTCTTTGTTTGCATGTGTTGCATTTACAGACTGCAGCTGGATCATCAAACTGGATCTCGGACAGATCAGAATCAGTAAACATACTTGAAATCATATTTCAAATAATCACTTTTAAAGTGAAGAGCCCAAATCTTAAACCTCATCTTAAAACCATGCAAATATAGTGTTGAAGGCTTCACACGCACATCCAGATAGGTCTAAATATGTTGTCAGAACACCAGCAGCATAATAGTCTGTTTACTGTTGAGCTCACAGTGCTGATGCTGTTTAACTGCTATTCTTCAAAAACACACCAGATGGTGCCATTTATCAGTTCAATCAATATCATACAACTGAAGATCAATGTAGAAATGTGTAAGTAAATAAGGATTCAGATTTTGACATTTATTCAAATCAATAAGCTGTTTACTCAGCAATATATTTTACATTAGAACATTAGGCATTAACTGTTCATAAGGTGGATTGCCTGGGGCAAGAAACTGTTCTTGTGCCTGGCTGTCCTGGTATTTTGTGCAGAAGTTGACAGTTTCACATGAGCAAGGGTATGATTGGGGTAAAAAAAAACACTTCAACCACATGCTACTGACACAGAAGCACTTTTCACACCTCAGATACACTCACGAACAGACATCAAACACAGATGTCCAGTGGTAGGCACATTCTCATGCACAAGCTGTTTGTCTATCAGCAGAGCAAACCGCATTTTCTGTACAGATGTAAATAATCGATACCACAGCAGAGTTTCCATTCCTTTTGATGGGTAGTTTGCATCTACGTTTTGCACTTTTAACTTTAAGTGTAAAAAATGAAAGAGCTCCATTGGGCTGAAAGAGTTACATAATTGTCCTTGAACTTCAAGGTAAAGTCTTTTGAAGTTTTAGGAGGCTATTTCATTAATCCATTGTTAATTATCATTCTTTAAACCCCTTTAAGACGATCCTGCTATATGTGCTCTGTGATTTCCTGATGCAGCATGTGGTGATTTTCACAATCTCGAAGCTCAGTCTGAGTCTGAGGTCGTTGCAGGAGATTTATAGTGAAAATGATCATACAGTCTGGGTTTTGTACTAAGAAAAACACTGGCGTTTGATCGTCATCTCATCATGATTGGTGTATAATCCACATGACTGTCCTCTTTAGCTTCCTGTAGAAAATACGTAACACAAGATATAATAATAAATGTGACATAATGTGATTATATAGTTTTTCCTTTTTTTTTCAAGATAAAATGAGGCTTTTATAAACATCTAACGGTGCTGATGTGGGTGAGATGTAAGTGATAGATCATTATAATATGGAAGCCTATAATTATGACTTAAACATCGTCATTTTTAATTAGTGTGTCATCATTTTGACTTTTTATGTTATAATTATGCTTTTTAAAGTAATAATTTAAACTTTAATGTCATTATTTTCTCTTATGTCGTAACATTAACTTTTTATGTGACAATTATGATTTACCAGAGCATTTTTTTCTCATGAGATGGAAATGGACTTCCATTTTAGAAGACAAAAACACAAGCACACAGACTGATCTGATTCTCTACAAATGAACAATGAAATGTCTTACCGATTCCTCTGTGTTTGTTCTGTTGAATGTCGGTTCGGTGTAAGATAACTCTTCTGCAGAAGTCTCAACTGTTTCAACAATAATATGCATTAAAACAACTAAACTCAATCCTAGACAACTAGATCTGGTTCTTCACAGCATATGTGTTATTATACTAGCAAAAAATATTTAACATCATAGTTTTTAAAAATGGCATTAACAAATTTAATTTGCCATTCGGCCAATAATGTTTTCCACACAAAATAAGTTTCTAACAGAGCATGTGTTTATCATAAAATTTCTAAGGCATTATTGACACTTAAAATCAAACACGTTGGGATGTTTAATCTTTGTATTAAATCAGCATTTAGGCTCATAGATTTTAATTTGAGCACCAGCTGCATCTTTTACACATGTATGATTGTTAACAAAATAGAGATAAAAATGCAGAATCTGTTTTTACGTGAGTGAGACGAATAAAGAGTGACGTTCAGTATCATTATATACAAATCAACATGAATTCTGACATGAGTGTGATTTATAAAAATAGTCAAACACAATAACATTTCATATAAAGGATGTTAACTATAAAATTATGAGAATAATTTAATGATAAAACAGAACAATCAGTTTACTAAAATATTTAGAGCATGTTTTCAGAGGATTATTTTTTTCTATTTAAAAGCAGTAACACTTGCCTTCTTTGTCAATTTTTCTGCATTTCTTGCAGATCCAGAAGATCCCGACTGCAGCAACAATCAACAGAGATACAGCAGAGATCAGCGCTATCAGAGAGACAGACACTGGAAGATGTGAAGGAGCATAAAAGATAGACACGGTAGTGATTAAATCAGTCTGATCTACAACAGAATACAGAAATCAGGTCAGTAAATAACCACACATATCAGTGCTTTCGTACCTGCACATGTGTGACAGAGTTTGCTAATGTCCAGATGTCTGGTCTGGTTGCTGATGGGATTGTTGAGCACACAGCTGTAGGTGTTTTTATCCTGATATTCCACCTCCAGAGGTAGAGAGAGACATGCTGAGATCAGACACACTGATGCTGGACAATAAACTGTTTCCTTTGTTCCAGGAGAGAGTCACATGACCCACATTCACCACTGAACACACCAATGAACAATATGATGATGTTGATGAAGAACAGTTTGAAGAGTTACTGCTGATGACAGGAAAAGGCAGGTGAGCTGAGAAAATATGAGAATAAACAAAAATATGAACACCACAATCAGTCTATTTTCAGTGTGGTGAAATGTAGTGAATCTGTGTAATAGATTCTGTGTTGAGTGAGTGTTTACTGTGTTGATTATCACTGAATGTGTCTGTCAGTGGCTTTCTTGGACAGATGCTGCCTATCCCTGCACTATACTCACCATAGACAGAAACACTGAATGTTTTTGATGATTTTTTCGCTCCAGCTGTCTGTAGTTGATAAACTCCAGTATGTTGAGTTGTGATGTTTGTGATGGTCAGAGATCCAGTTTGTTTGTCCAGCTTCAGTCTGTCTCGGAATCTCCCATCAGGACCATCAAATGTGGAGAAGATTTGCTTCTTTTTCTTCATTTTAGCTATTTGAGACTTTTCAGCTCCAAATTTCCACAATATGTCATCATCTTCATGTATTTCAGTAAGATCAGTGTATAAAGTGACTGAATCTCCCTCCATCACTGACACTGACTCACCAAACACACCTGATAAACAAACAGATTTTACACAGATTACGGCCTCTGATGGTTTACAAATCCTGAAGTCAGCTGTAGATTTTACTGTTAATATGCGAACTTGAGAACATCCAGAAACACAAAACACAATGAATAGTGAGATCTAACAGACCACAGATTTAGGGTGAGTTGCACCGATAAGGATTAAATTTAATGTATGATCTTATAACTGTATATCACTGCCATATGGACATTCCTTTGCACAGATAAAGAAAAAAGAAATGTGTAAAATATCAACTGTAAACTGCTGCTGTAAACTGTTAACTTCTTTTCTACCATTACAGAGAGATTAAAAACTTTTCAGTGCTTGAATTGCCTGGAAATATTTTTACAGTATCAATTATGGCAGCTGGAATTTATCGAGAAATAAGAGCTTAATGCTACTATTCTTAATTATTATTACTATATTTAGTATTACTTTCACAAATGTCAGTTTTAAACAAGAACATGAGCCAACACACTTTGAATTTTCACACTAAATATTCAAGGCTTTTTAATATACACACAAAAAAATAAATGTATTAAGCCCAGATATGATTTCAAAGCAAACAGGGTTCCAAAAATAGAAACAACATATGCAGTCATGCAACTTCTTCCTTAACAAGTTTAATGTAAAGTAGCAGGATTAAAGGTAATCTGTTTTAAATGTTTTATGGTTTATTTTTTTAAATGTAAGTCCGCTTATTTCAAAGTTTAAAGTTTGGCGCAACAGATTTATTAGCTAAACCATGATTTTAGATGAATCCTTATGGTATAAAACATGCTTAATTTTTAATTAGTTGTAAAGTTATCTACTGTAGATGAAAAAAACAACAACTTTTAACTATATATATATAAAGAATAAAACAAATGTGTTTGATATGATATTTGACTGATATTTGAAAGCAACTCAATTAAGTTTTTTGGCTTTCAGAGCCTTAATTCCGAGCGTAAACATTTACATTTACAGTAGAAATTTGCATTATTTTAGTTTTCATTATTATTACATTGACATTTACAGTAGAAATTTGCATTATTTTAGTTTTCATTATTATTACATTGACATTTACTGTAGAAATTTACATTATTTTCATGACCTTTCTTGACGTGGATATTTTCATTTAAAATTCTGAACAGAGACGTGAATTCAAAGTTAGTAGATTTCTCAATATTCACGATTCATCTGGTACATAACAACAGGTGAAAATAATAAAATTTGAACAGTAGCAACAGCTTTATTACTCTGTAATGAAAAAAATAAAAAAGTTTAGAATAATAAAATGCCATAAAAATGATTTTATAACTTACCAAACAGATTCCACCAGCAAAAACCAAAAATAAACATGTGAAACATTTTCCTCAGTCGTTTAGTGTCTGATCTAATAAAACCAAACTGCTAAACCAACAGCAGAACTGTTAATGTGTGAATCCTCCCACGAGTTTGACCCTCCTAGTTCACACGCTGCATTTGCTTGATATGCTATTATAGTTAATCTGGCTGTTATTCAAATTTTAACTGTTCTTATTGAGTGAAATATTCTTTAGCTTTTTAATTTTAGCTTGCTTTCTGTAAGTTACTGTACAAAAGCTGTCACTGGGGTGGCACAATTTCAAAAGGTATCTTATTGACCCCTTAAGGGTGCATATTAGTTTCGCAGATGTACATATAAATGTATATGTTACCACTAAAAGTACCTTTTGAAAAGGTACCACCCCAGTGACCGCTTCTGTACCATTTTGCTCCTTTTACACCCAATCATGATAACTTCACCTGTTACCAGCTCACCTACATAATGTGGACTTTTTAAAAGAGTTTAATTTGGATATTGTATAACCTTTTCACTTTTATTTCATCTCCGAGCTAAATGTTTTTTTTCTTTTCTTTTTTTTTTTTTTTTTTTTTTGAGTGTGTTGCAGCTATCGAAATCAAAATATATTTATATTCACAAAAAAAAAACAATTAAGTTGGTCAGTGGAAACACTGGAAATCTTAAATGAATGTGAAGTAGAATTAGCGAATCAGATTCTTGACTCTATTTGCATTTTAACAAATGTCCCAACTTTTCTGGAATAGAGTTGTAAAGCCTAAATCTAGTGATTTTAAAAATGATGTATATTTCAAACTACATAGATAAAACCATCTGCTGCCTCACAGTACCAGTGTTATTAAGTTCAGCTTCTGAGTCAAACTGAAAGTGGCAGCATTCGGTTTTCTACAGACATGTGGTTTGATCTGTTGGGTGGACAGACAGCTTGTAGGTGAGTGTGTGTGGTGTCCCAATTTTATTCAGTTTCTTGTGTGTAGTTTGTAGATAAATGGACTTGTTCCTGTCCTACTAGCTTTATAAAACGCTTTAATCTAAAAACAACAACAAAACAAGATGAGCAACTGTTTTACACCAGTAGAAACAAGAACAAAATTATCATATTTAACTCGATGGGTAGATGGAGTAATGTAATTTTACCACAGGACGGCTGTAATATCAATGGCCAATTTGCATGGGATAAGCAATCTCAGTAAAACAACAAGAACACGATTTATGCACCACCATCACCTCCCTGACGTCATATGAATGACACATTGCTTCCTGATATCACATGGAATATTTGAAATATTACTTATCAACAGGATCATTAGGCTATAATAACATATGACCACTGTAAGTAATTATTAATTGTTCAACCAGAACTATATACAGTAGTCAACATTTGAAGTGGATCAAAACCTTTCATCAAAGTTGTCCTAAAACCAAAAAGATACCCATTCTTGTCTTAGGACAACTTTGATTAACTTTTTTTGATCCACTTTAAATGGTTACTACTAGATATATACACTACCAGTCAAAAGTTTTTTAATGTGTTTTAAAGAAGTCTCTTCTGCTCACCAAGCCTGTATTTATTTGATCCAAAATACAGCAAAAACAGTTACATTTTGAAATATTTTTACTATTTAAAATAACTGTTTTCTATTTAAATATATTTTAAAATTTAATTTATTCCTGTGATTTAAAAGCTGAATTTTTAGCATCATTACTCCAGTCACATGGTCCTTCAGAAATCATTTTAATATTCTGATTTGCTGCTCAAAAACTTTTACTATTATTTTTATTATTATGTAGAAAACAGTAGAATTTTTCAGGTATATTTGATGAATAGAAAGTTCAGAAGAACAGCATTTATCGGAAATATAAACATATTGTAATATTATAAATGTCTTTATCATCACTTCAATTTCAAGCATCTTTGCTAAAATTATTATATATACAGTATACCCAATATATTATATATATATACAACCCGAATTCCGGAAATGTTGCCACATTTTTAAATTTGAATAAATTGAAAACTAAAAGACTTTCAAATCACATGAGCCAATTTTTTATTCACAATAGAACATAGATAACATAACAAATTTTTCAACTGAGAAATTTTACAATCTCATGCACAAAATGAGCTCATTTAAAATTTGATGCTTGCTACAGGTCTCAAAATAGTTGGGACGGGGCATGTTTACCATGGTGTAGCATTTCCTCTTCTTTTCAAAACAGTTTGAAGATGTCTGGGCATCGAGGTTATGAGTTTCTGGGGTTTTGGTGTTGGAATTTGGTCCCATTCTTGCCTGATATAGGTTTCCAGCTGCTGAAGAGATCGTGGTCCTCTTTGACGTATTTTTCGTTTAATGATGCTCCAAATGTTCTCTATAGGTGAAAGATCTGGACTGCAGGCTGGCCAATTCAGCACCCGGACTCTTCTACTACAAAGCCATGCTGTTGTAATAGCTGCAGTATGTGGTTTTGCATTGTCCTGCTGAAAATACACAAGGCCTTCCCTGTCCACATGTCATCTGGAGGGGAGCATATGTGTCTCTAAAACCTTTATATACCTTTCACCATTCATAGTGCCTTCCAAAACATGCAAGCTGCCCATACCGTAAGCACTTTTGCACCCCCATACCATCAGAGATGCTGGCTTTTGAACTGAACACTGATAACACGCTGGAAGGTCTCCCTCCTCTTTAGCCCGGAGGACACGGTGTCCGTGATTTCCAACAAGAATGTCAAATTTGGACTCGTCTGACCATAGAACACTTTTCCACTTTGAAACAGTCCATTTTAAATGAGCCTTGGACCACAGGACACAACGCCGCTTCTGGACCATGTTTAACATGGTCCGCTTCTGGACCATGTTAAAGATCTATTAAAGATGGCGCTGCTATGTTCGGCCGCCGTCCGGGTCGCTCCGCTAAGACTATGCTTTTATTTACTTTTTTACTTACTTTTGATTTCTATTTTTACGCACATAACGTCTGCACTGATCACCTACGACAAAAGTACACTCTTGGACATTGGAAACCGCTTCACTAACCTGGTTCAGGGCACTTTATCACCGAATCCATCGTGGCCTCTTGAGATTCTTCGGAACGCGGAGAGCAAAGGCCACAGGAGACAGAACAAAAAACACCATGGAAATAGCGCTGGTATTCGAAACAGATTGAGGAAAAGGGCTCACAGTCCTCCTTTACCGAGCATTTTGCTCGCTAATGTCCAATCCTTGGAGAATAAGATGGACGATCTTAGAGCCAGGATAAGTTTCCAACGGGACAGAAGGGACTGTAACATCATCTGTTTGTCTGAAACATGGCTCACGCCCTCGGTCCCGGACACTGCTGTAACGCCGTCTGACAACTTCTCTGTTTTACGGATGGACAGAACAGCGGAGGCCGGTAAATCCAAAGGTGGAGGAGTGTGTTTCATGACTAACAAGAAATGGTGTGACACAAGGAATATCTCCTCTCTGTCGCGATCCTGCTCGCCTCATCTGGAACATCTATCCATTATTCTATCTACCCCGCGAGTTCTCCGCGGTCATCGCTACTGCCGTTTACATTCCACCACAGGCAGACACTGGCTTAGCTTTGTCTAAACTTCACGACGTGATCAGCGGCTACATTAACAAACATCCTGACGCTGCCTTTATCATCGTGGGGGATTTTAACAAAGCCAACCTCAGGCAGGTCATGCCGAACTTTCACCAGCATGTATCCTGTCCGACTAGAGGACCGAATACACTGGATCACTGCTACTCTCAGTTTAAGAATGCCTACAAAGCCCGTTCACTTCCGGCTTTTGGTAAATCTGACCACGCCGCCATTTTCCTCACACCGGAATACAAACAAAGGCTCGCACAGGAACCCCCGGTGAAGAGGGATGTGACGCATTGGTCCTCCCACTCTGAAGCTATGCTGCAGTCGGCTCTTGATGACGTCGACTGGGACATGTTCAGGGCGAGCTCATCTGACGTCAGCGAGTTCATGGAGGTAGCAGTGAGCTTTGTAAACACACTAACCGAACAAGCTACAGAAAGGATTACTGTAAGGACTTTCCCTAATCAGAAACCGTGGGTGGACAGAACAATCCGTGATGCGGTGAACAAACGCACTGCCGCATACAACGAGGCTCTTTTGTCTGGGAATATGAGCGTGTATAAAGCATTGTGTTATGCTCTCAGACGAGCAGTAAGCGCCGCCAAACATCGTTACAAAGAGAGAATTGAGTCTCATTTTCAGCTCAATGACTCGCGACGCATGTGGCAGGGACTAAGGACCATCTGTGCCTTTGGAAACAAATCCTCCGCGGAGGTGAGAGCAGATCCGTCGCTGGCCGAAGAATTAAACACCTTCTACGGCCGCTTTGAATGCAACGGCGGCAGCGCGGCTCTGCCGAGCAGCGCGTCAGGAAGCAGCAGGCAGAGAAGCGAGAATCATGTGATCACCGTGTCGGAGGACGAGGTTCGGAGGGCACTAAAGGGAGTGAACATCAGGAAAGCGGCTGGACCTGACGGGATCACAGGCCGGGTTCTGAGATCATGCGCTGATCAGCTTGCTGGGTTGTTCACTTCTATCTTCAATGAGTCCCTTGCTACCTCTGTAGTTCCCACCTCCTTTAAAAAATCCATCATCATCCCTGTGCCTAAGAACAGTAAACCCTCCTGCCTGAATGACTATCGACCAGTGGCCCTCACATCAATAGTCATGAAGGTTTTTGAGAGACTTGTTAAGAGCCACATTAGCTCATCTATCCCTGCTACTTTGGACCCTCTTCAGTTTGCTTATCGCTCCAATAGATCAACTGATGATGCCATCTCACACATTATCCACTCCTCCCTCACACACATTGACAGCAGCAATGGTAACTATGCAAGACTGCTATTCATAGACTATAGCTCAGCTTTCAACACCATAGTCCCCATCAAGCTGACTTCCAAACTCACAGGCCTTGGCCTAAACACTTCACTCTGCGACTGGATTCAAGACTTCCTCACCGGCACCCGACTCTCATTTCACTGCTGGTTATACAATCTCTGTGTAGTCGTGTATGTGACAAATAAAACTTGAAACTTGATGTTCACATATGGCTTCCTTTTTGCATGATGGAGCTTTAGTTGGCATCTGCAGATGGCACGGCAGATTGTGTTTACAGACAGTGGTTTCTGGAAGTATTCCTGGGCCCATTTAGTAACGTCAATGACAGAATCATGCTGATGAGTGATGCAGTGTCGCCTGAGGGCCCGAAGACCACGGGTATCCAACAAAGGTTTTCGGCCTTGTCCCTTACGCACAGCGATTTCTTCAGTTTCTTGGAAACTTTTGATGATGTTATGCACTGTAGATGATGAGATTTGCAAAGCCTTTGCAATTTGACGTTGAGGAACGTTGTTTTTAAAATATTCCACAATCTTTTTACTCATTCTTTCACAGATTGGAGAGCCTCTGCCCATCTTTACTTCTGAGAGACTCTGTCTCTCTAAGACATCCCTTTTATGTTACAGACCTGATATCAATTAACCTAATTAGTTGCTAGATGTTCTCCCATCTGAATCTTTTCAAAATGTCTTGCTTTTTCAGCCCTTTGTTGCCCCTGTGCCAACATTTTTGAGACCTGTAGCAGGCATTACATTTGGAGAAAAAAGTGTAAAATGTATCCCTTTAAACATCTGTTATGTTATCTATGTTCTGTTGTGAATAAAACATTGGCTCATGTGATTTGAAAGTCTTTTAGTTTTCATTTTATTCAAAAAAAAAAAAAAACGTCCCATCATTTCTGGAATTCGAGTTGTGTATATATATATATATATATTAGTGCTGTCAAAGTTAACGCGTTAATAACGCGTTAACGCAAATTCATTTTAACGGCACTAATTTTTTAACGCACGATTAACGCAGCGCGTATTTCCGGTTTGACCCGTGGCCCAACCCGTAGTTGGAGAAATGGATATGCACAGTGTTGCCAACTTAGCAACATTGCAGACCCCTTTAGCGACCTTTTTCCCATCAAAAAAGCGCCCAAACCTAGTTTCTGAGAATCACTGGGACTGCCGCGCGAGTGCGAGCCGAGGTCTTGCTCTCCCAGCGCGCGCACACACCTCTCTCTCTCTCTCTCTCGCTCTCTGCGTCTGCTTGTTCAGCGCGCGCGCACCTCTCTCTCTTTCTTTCTCTCTCTCTCTCTCTCCCTTTCTTTCTCTCTCTCTCTCTCTCCCTTTCTCTCTCTCCGCGTCTGCTCAGTGCGCGGCAGAGAGGAGCAGCGCTTTAATTCAGTTAAACACAGATATTATGTTGCTTCTCTAATTTAACATGCAAGTATAGCCGAAATCACAGCACAGCTATTGTCTTTATCTTATGTGTATTTGATTTCATCAGACGACGGTGCGATTATCATGATTTTTTGTGCAGATTAACATCTTGGACGGGAGAGTTGGTTATGTCTTAATGGGTCGTGTTTCAGTCACTATTTCATATTCATTCTGTTGTCTGACAACAGAAACAGTAAAATATACCAGTTTTATTGAGCATTTAGCTTCATCAAAATTCAGTATGTGGGCAAAGATAGGGAAACAAATGTAATAATAAATAATAAATGTACATTTTGCATTTTCAGAAGAAGAGCTGCCCTATGTGCAAAAATGTAAACAGGTTTGTGTCAGTAAATTGTTCAGTGCAAAGAAAGAAGTAATGGGAACCTGGAATTTATTTTTTCATGTGTCTAATAGACATGAACAAGTTCTTTGAAAAACATCTATGACCGTTGAAACATGTCTACTCTTCATGCTCTATGTTGACTATGGTTTCAATAATAATAAACATACACTATATTGCCAAAAGTATTGGGTCGCCCCCTTCTAATGAACAGGTTTGACTACTTTAGTAATTTCTATGAGTATCTTAATGTTAAAGCATATAATGATATTCTAGGAAATTGTGTGCTTCTAATATTATAGCAACAGTTTGTACAGGACCCTTTTCTATTCTAACATGACAATGTCTCTGTGTATAAGGCAAGGTTCAAAAAGAAAATGATTGATTCAGTCAGTGTGGAAGAACTTGACTGGTCTGCATAAAACCAAGTCCTAATCCCAGTTTAACACCTCTGGTGTGACTGTAAATGCAGACCTTGAGCCCAAAACTCATCACCAAACACCAATGACTTGTACATACACTATATAGACCAAAGTATTGGGACACCCCCTTCTTTAGAACAGAAAAATGCACTTCTAAATCTGTGGCAACAACGATGGAAACATAATTCATGTATTTAAAAATTGTATTTCCATCTCTGTTGCAACAGTTTTGGAAGTGTCTAAAATGACTGAACCCATATGTACAAGTCATTGGTGTTTGGTGATGAGTTTTTGGCTCAAGGTCTGCATTTACAGTCACACCAGAGGTGTTAAACTGGGATTAGGACTTGGTTTTATGCAGACCAGTCAAGTTCTTCCACACTGACTGAATCAATCATTTCCTTTTTGAACCTGGTCTTATACACAGAGACATTGTCATGTTAGAATAGAAAAGGGTCCTGCCCAAACTGTTGCTATAATATTAGAAGCACACAATTCCCTAGAATATCATAATATGCTTAAACATTAAGATTTGTACTCATAGAAATGACTAAAGTAGTCAAACCTGTTCATTAGAAGGGGGCGACCCAATACTTTTGGCCATATAGTGTACATTTGCATAAAGCATCCATATTTGTCCATGCCCATGTTGATTTAGAGTATTAAAAAATTGAAAAGGATTGATTTAAGGTACATTTAGATCAAATAAAAATGTGCGATTAATCGCGAGTTAACTCAGGGCAATCATGCGATTAATCACGATAAAAAAATGTAATCGATTGACAGCAATAATATATATATATATATATATATATATATATATATATATATTTGTTGTGGACTTAAATTCCCATCACCCTTTTCACGGACTGTCATGTCTCATTGCTTTCAGCTGTGTGTGATTTACCCATTTAGCTCACCATCATGTACTCTGAGCATTTGGTTGCTGTAGTACTATGTCTTTGTCACTCTGAGTGTTTTGCTGGAGTTTGCGTTCTAGATGTGATTGTGCTTTTTGCCCATTTTTTTGGATCTTTGTTCTGGACTTCATATTAAACTGTACTTGGATCTTCTATGTTGTCTCTGAGTATTCCGTGACAATACTTTAATTGCTATAATATGGTTTTTGAAATCCCTTTTTTCCCCCTCAAGTGCCTCCATACTGTTGAAAACTACTTTTAAACAAGAATTAAATATGTATGTACATATTTATATCAGTAAAGTAAGACATACCAGGCTTATGGTTTTTAACCAAACTGTTCAGAAGCAAAAATATCTATTTTTACATTTCTTGACCACTAGATGGTGAAGTGTCGAAATTGATCATATACTTTACCCTAAGCTAAGGTTATGACTGGTATGTACCAAGTTTGATAGTGCTGTGGATATATGCCTCATGTCCATTTTGGCACAATTTTCGTTAAATTCATTGGCATGTTTTATGAGAACAGTTTGGCCTATTGTATATCTTTTAATAGTGTTTTGTCAGCGTGGTCTGAAGATGATCTGATATTGGTGAAAATCGGATGAAGTGTCTAGAACGAGTTTGAAAAAAAAAAAATTCTGGAAAATTGTTATGATGGAAAATGCTCACTAGATTTTTGGGCTTAAGAACATCATAAGAGCGAGGGTCATGCATGATGATATTAACATCACAGTGAACCATCAACACATCAATGATCTGGACTTTGTGGTTCACTTTTCATTTGATATTTGTCATGTCTTTGATATTTGATTATTTAATATGTTTGTTTTAGATCTTGAGGAAGTGAACAAAGGAAGAAAGGACACAAGCCAAAAAATCTGTCACCTGCCTAACTGTAAAAAAAAAAGGTTCACATGAGAGAATGCGATACTGAAGTGAAGAGAAGCAACACACGATGAAAGTGTTGAATTGATTACATTTCTTATAATGCATATTTATAGCATTTTTTTTCTCTCTGTTCATTTACTCTCCTTTATGGAGGTACCTGTAATTTGTACCTATAATTTATTTTTAACTTGTTTTTCATTTTTCTTAGAACTTCTAATTACTTTACCATTTTACTATTACAAAATATATGGACCTTTATTTGCTTCTCTTATTTTCTTGTGTTGCTTTGGTTATCTTGTATGTCAATAAAGAGAGAAATCCAGTGTTTGATTTTGGAATTGGTTTGGACATAACAGCAGACAAACAAATTGTCAGATTAACATTATTATTATATAGGGACAATTTAGAAGTTACTGGACATTGGTAGGGACATGTCTCTAGCGTCCGTATTAAATTGTACTCCCTTGAAAATCATAACAAGTGATGATCATTATAATATAAGTCAGACATTGAAGTGAGTTATTTTTGTCACTCTTCTGAGGAAGATGTCATTCACTTGTTTTGGCAATGTACCCACACAGAAAAGTTTGGGCAGATTTTTTACTGGTTTAAAGATGTTTTCCTTGTATTGTTTGAATACTCAAAAGAGAATATAGGAAAATATAAATTAATTCCCAGCTAGCCAGATTTCACATGCATAAACAAAAATCTGGCTCTAAACATCACTTTTCTTTATTTAAAGTTGATCTAAACATTAACACGGAAACTATCCAAGTTTGTTAATCATAAAGCAGTCAAAACTGCATCTCTATATTCATCCTATGTGTCCTCCTATATATCCGCTTAAGGTGTAAATTTATAACTTTTTTTAAAAAAAGCTGGCAACACATCCCTTACGAAAATTAACCATGGTTTTCCTACAAAAAAAAAAGGTTACTATTGAAGGAGTGGATGTCGATCTACGATGGCCTTCATAATAATATTAATTATTATATTTATTGAATGATTATTAATCAAAGTTACATTTATACATGTTAGAAAATAAGTTGAATATGGCTTTATTCTGCCTTTTCACTCTCTAAGAAGGTGCTCTGTGTGTAGTTAACCATATTTGATAAGATTCAGGGCAGAGCCCGGCAACCTTGAAGTACAGCTAAGTGTATTTGTATGAGTGTCTGTCTGTGAAGCTAGATGCAGAGAGAGAGCTCTAGGAGGAAATCGTCATTTGCCGTCACCCTGATGTCAAGGCTAACAGATATACATCTCTGGAGAGACCTATTGCATCTGACCTCTGATCACTTGTCACCAAAATAATCACTAGAAGATATGCTTCGAGGTTTATGTCCATGTGTGGAGATTTTCTAAGTTTATCTACCAACCAGAATCTTGCTTACACTACGTAATTAGTGACCTCTGTTAGAGAATTGGTATCTAGAACATGTACGCAGAGCGGCCTACGAACTCCATCGAGAGTGTTGAAGCTGACTTCTGCTGAAGAAACTGCAAACTATTTTCTTCAGTAAATTTTTCTTTAATTGATCGCATCTCTGACTCCTGGTCTTCATTCAACACACCTGGTCCTGTAAGTCCTGATCTGAATCAAATGATTTGTGAACCCGTACCAAAGTCCTGATCTAAATCAAATGATTCGCAATCCGTGCTCCAAATTTCCGATCTGAAATGATTAGCGATCCGAAGTCTTGATCTGAATAAGCTCGATATACGCTCCGAAGTTCCTAAATCAAATGATTCGCAATACGCGCTTTGAAGTTCCATTCTGAATCAAATGATTCATGATACAAGATCCGATTGGAGCGCTTAGAAACACTGAATCATTTTGCAAAGCAAACTGCCACTGCAATTCAGTTGTTGACAGTTCAATACCCTGATAGCACAAACACATCACGAAGACGTGTATGACGTGTGCATTTACATCTGCAAGATATATTTTTTAGAGTTTTTGATCATCTGAAATACATCTTTAGGCCGTTTCGTATCAGATGTCAAATAGACATCTTTAAGATGTTTAGGATTTAGAATGTATGTAAAACTGACATCTTAAAGACATCTGTTGGATGTTTGTACACAGCAGATTCTTTCCAGATCAAATGATCTTTAACAGACATCTTGCAGACATACTTGTGCTTTCTGGGTAGGAAATCACTTGAAAGCATCCAGTCATCTCATACACTGAAGTGAATGTTCAGTTTATCAGTATATATTGTATTAAATATTTGAGAAATTATTGTTGCATGATTGTATTAGTCTTTAAGTGATAATCAATGTAAAAATGTTTTAGAAGTTATTCAAAACCCACCACATGGTGCCAATCAATACTATAAATAAAAATGATGCCATAAAGGTGTAAATGTGAGTCAAAATTGCCCTACTTACCTGCACGAGCAAGACAAAACCACTAGTTTCAAGACCTAGTGTGTTAAAAGAATGTGTAAAGGGTAACGTGAAGTATTCTGTGTTTAATTGAGTTTTTTTATTTATTATTGTTATAACACAATGCAATCCATATTCAGTTCTATATTTATTTAACAAGGAGTAGACATCGATAAAGACAGAACACAGTGAAGGGTGAGATCAATTTTTAATAGGCCCTAAAGGTTAAAAATAAACAAACAAACAGACAAAAAAAAAACCTACAACAAAACAGTGAGACGAAAAACATCCATGCAGAGAATAAATGTGAACTAAGACGTGTGAGTCAGGGGTCTGACTCAGGTCAAACATTTATTTGAACATTGCTGATTTTTCATGGCAATATTTGCATACACAGGTTCCTTTGATTTCTGCAAGGAAACACAAACTCAATCAGGAAGATGCAGACCATTTTAAAAAAAAACATTTATAGAAATAATAGAATTGTACATCAAATTCACTCAGAATGAATATTAACTTAAGCGCCAACATTTATAAGACCTTATTAAAGGTGGGGTATGCATTTTTTCAAAAACACTCTAGAAAACAATTCAGGCCAAGTACCAAAACAAACTTGTAGCCAATCAGCAGTAAAGGGCTTGTCTACTCATGGTTGCCAAGTCTGCGTATTATAAGCGTCTTTGGGCTTCTTTTTTTGTAAAGTTGCATGAAAAAATCCCTGGTCGCAGGTTGCGGTATTTTGGGCTTATTTAAAAAAATATGGTTGCTTGTCTGGGAAATCTGACAAGCAATCCAAGACGCTGTAATCCAAGCGATGATAGAAGTAGATGTAGAGGAGTGGGATGACTTTCTTTTAGCCTGATTTTTACAATGGTTTTGTAATGTATTAATTATCACGGGCTGTAATAAAAAACAAGTAGTTATATCCTAATACTAAGAGTAAATACATTTGGTTCGAATAGCCTGGTATGGCAATATGTCTTAAAATGTATCTCTTTTTTAACATTTAATCTTAGACCACATTATTAAATTACCTTTTGACTTCATGAATACACATAAATGACAGCTTAATGACTTTTTTATATTTATTATAATATTTTAATAATATTATATAATATAATATTTTATTTTATACTATATATTATAATTTAATATAATATTTAATATAATATTTTTATTTATTTTTCTATAATATTTATTTGCCATTTAGTTTTTTTTATGTCATTTATTTGATAGTTATTGCATAACAGACAAAATTTTATTTTATTTTATTTTAAATGGTAGAAAAACCTGTTTTTGACCTCAAAATAAAGAACTTTCCCTCTGTGCATGGCTGTGGGGATGAGCAGTTTTGTGGAGCTTGGAATTCTTTATAATTAATTAAAAACAAATATTGTCACATTGATGGCTCAAGAAGGTGTAATTGTTCACATAACACATTGTTTCATTTTAAAATATATATATATATACTGTATATATAAAAAATGTAACCAAGTGTTTTTCAAGTGTAATATTGAAAAATGATGTGTAAAATGAAAATGATTTGAAATTTGTGTCATAAACAGAATGCGGCAGCAGTTTACTGTCAGGGATTTGTCATGCCGCGCCGCTCGCGTCCGGTGTAGACACGGTGTTACAATAAAGCAAGAAGTAGGAATCGTGTAAATATCGGATCAGTTTTCCAGCACTGGAGAGAACTCAAGGAGCGGGAAGTTTCACAGAACTAATCGTTGACGTACGTATGTGTGGGGCGGAGCGATCAAAATAGGGGTGAGACCCTTTTGGGGTAGGGGCGTGTTTGTTTTGGTGATTTCAAATGTCAAAATTGACTACCAGAAATCGCTTACCCCACCTTTAATGTTTCTGCAAAAAAAAAAAAAAAAAAACAACAGACAAAACAACTCTTTGACTGATCATGGTTTCAAGATTTTAACATCTTAAAAGGGTGCTGGAAGGCATTTAGCTCTGCAGTGAGCGCTACTTGCAAAATGATAGTCCAAAAAGTTGCAGAGTACAACTGCAAATGTGAACGATACTGTAAACGAGTGTGTATTCATGTACAATTTTGTGTAGCTAAGCTTAATAGGATTTTCAGTTCCACTTTGTTACTTTTCCATTGTTTTTCTATGTTGTTTATCACTATTATATGCAACTATGTTGCTTCGCGTGTGCAGTGTTGCCATGTGCACTTATTATAAGCATCTTTGAGAGTCCTATTTTCTTCCAATATTGCTGCAGTGTGTACGCGGGTACGACCAATCATTCACTGAAGTAACAACATAGCAAACTGTAATCGGTGGTAAATAAAAAGCGGACGAGCGTCTTAAGGCACAACATTCTCATCAAGTCTCCCTGACCACGACAAAAATGGAGGTCTACCGTTTTAACCCATGATGAAGATAAACTTACTTTCTTCGGGGAAACACAAAAGGTGGTGGAAAACAGATGCAATGAAAGTTAATGGCGAGTGAGGCTGACTGCTGTGAGTAGGCTACTGTGAGCAAATTAAGACTATTTTTATTTTTACATGAAGTAAAAATTGTATATAATAATAATTTATCAATAATAATAGTATTTTATTGATTTTGAGAAATAAGACAATACTTTTCTGCGTGATAATAAATATAGCTTTGTGCAAGTTAATTTGAGGAAATACTGTTAATATTTACAGGTGCAAACAGTAGTCTAAATAGCATAAAACATGCTTTTTTCCCCTACTGAAGGTAATATGATCAAGCCTGACCTCCCTATCTGTTCACTGTCTGTCATTTCACACACAAAATTTCAATCATCAAACTTTAATCAGGCTGCAACATCATCTTGCAACACACTCATGAATGACCTTACCATTTTTTGTGGTTTCGGTTCAGGCCGTGTTGAATCATTTTCGTATATCTCGTTGATCACGACTGCATTAACAGTAATCACAGTCACGATAAAACAACAAAGCTTTCAATCTTATATTTAAATGTATGCCTTAAAAAAGATAACTATTTCAACATAGGCATTAATTGCTTGCACTTCTGACCTATTGTTCTACGTTTCCAGCAGAAACAATACATCACGAAGGCAGCTACAATCAACAGAGATCCAGCAGCAGTAGAGATCAGCAATATGTACAATAAAGGGAGGCTTTGATCTGTAATGAACAAAATGAGCCATTAGAGTGAGTGAATCTGTCCGTCTGATCTACAACGAACACTATGAAACATCAGCTGAGTAAATCAACGTTAATATCAGCGCTGCTGTACCTGAACATGTGTGACAGAGTTGACTGATGTCCAGATGTCTCGTCTGGTTGCTGATGGGATTGTCGAGCACACAGCTGTAGGTGTTTTTATCCTGATATTCCACCTCCAGAGGTAGAGAGAGACTGATGCTGAGATCAGACACACTGATGCTGGACAATAAACTGTTTCCTTTGTACCAGGAGAGAGTCACATGACTCACATTCACCACTGAACACACCAATGAACAATTCTGCTGTGATGATGATGATGAACATTGTGAAGAGTTACTGCTGATGACAGGAACAGGCAGACGAGCTGAAAACAAGAGAGAATAGCCAAAAATCTGGGTAAATCTAGTCAACAAACCTATGTTTGGTGTAGCGTGTTGACAGTCAGTGAGTATTTCTGTCAATTCAAAGTACAACATGATGAAATTCTTCAATAGTTATATTCTGGTTTCAGTAAACACTACCAGTTAAACTCACTTGACAGAATCTGTTGCATTGAAGGTCATCACAAATGATTACTCACCATCGACAGAAACATTGAATATGTGTGATGACAGTTTCGCTCCAGTAATTTCTAGTTTATAGAGTCCAGCGTGTTCAGTTGTGATGTTTGTGATGGTCAGAGATCCAGTCTGATTGTCCAGCTTCAGTCTGTCTCTGAATCTCCCATCAGGACCGTCAAATGTAGAGAAGATTTGCTGTTGTTTTTTAATTTTAGCTATAAGAGACTTTTCAGCTCCAAACTCCCACAGGATGTCGTCAGCTTGTTGTACTTCAGTAACATTCGTTTTTAAAGTGACAGAATCTCCCTCCATCACTGACACTGACTCACCAAAATCACCTGATGAACAAACTGATTTTACACCGATTAAGGCCTCTGATGGTCTACAAAGCCTGAAATCATCTGTAGTTTGTAACTAAATGTGAACTGAAAAACGTTCAGAACAGCAGAACATTCCGCTATCTACAGCACAACGTATGAAGCTATAAAGTCTATTATAACATGAAAAATTAATCTTGATTTTGTCAATGCCTTTGTATGTTATGTATGGGACATTTATATTAGTAGATAACCTGGTTACTACCGAAGTATTTTAAAAATAATTTTCCTGACAGGATGTGCATTTGTAAACCATGAAATTGAAGTTACCTTCACTATTCTGTTAACACCTGTGAAGAACGTTAATGATATTTAGCCAAAAACACATATTTAAAACTTACCAATCAGATGCCACCAGCACAAACAGAACAAAACAAGCATGTGAAACATTTTCTTTAGTTGTTCAGTTGTGAAAAGTCTGATCTAAAACACTTGAGCTGTTCATCTGGTGTGTGAATCCTCCCACGTCAGCGTTTGACCCTCCTATAGTGGTTGAAATGCACAAGCTCTTTGCAATTGACATATGCTTATGTATAAATGCTTGTCTGACTCTTTTTAAGACTTAATAATAGTAAACATTATTTTTTCTATCATTTAACACTGAACATTTTCAAAAGAAAATGAATGTTGGTAACCCAACAGTTGCTGGTAGCCATTGTATTTTTTTCCATACTATGGGAGTCAATGGGGACCAGCAACTATTGAGTTATCAACATTCTTCAAAATAAATATATTTTTGTGTTTAACAGAATAAATAAGTTAATGCAGGTTTGGAACAAAATGAGGGTGAATAAATGATGACCTTAATTTTTGAGTAAACTATTAGCCTACTTTAAAACCATCTACCATCTCACATTGTTGCACTAGCAGCTCAACATCTGAGTCAAACTGAAACCTTCTGTGGTCTTTGGAAATGTGGTTTGATATGTTGGGTGAACGAGCAGCTTGTAGGTGAGAGTGACCATTTAGTGTGTTTATGTTTAGTTTGTAGGTGAAGAGTTTATTCCTGTCCTGCTTTTTGTAAATCTCACAGCTGATAACCCTCACACAACAGTTTTAGAGTCAAATAAAATATTGAATTCATCAAAAACTGTCAAATCTGAGTCACAGGTCTGGTTTGACTGTTTTGATGTATTCTGTATATTATATATTTTTTTGACTGTAACAAACTATAATGTGAGTTTTTAAACAACAGCATTCATAAGTTGAAATAAAAAAATAAACTTGACAATTAATAAATAATGTTTATGTACACGAATACTTAGTCCAAACAGAGCTGGCTGTAATCCCTTCTTCTGAATCAGCTGTTTTAGATCCTGTCTTCCTGTTCTTTGTCTTTCCTGCTGCAGTTGAAACCTCATACAATGAATGCTGGAACAAGTAGGTCAACAGAATGGGGGGTTGGGTATTTTCTATAGCCATGACATTAATAGGCAAAAAAAAGATGCCTATTAATGCCTATGTGTGTAGTTACAACATCCGCCAGCAGGTACAAACGGGACAAAAGGAGATTGTGTGTTCTTTTTTTCCGCCTCTGCTCAAGGTTTTTCCTCTACTACAACTGGGTTAATAAAGGTTGTTAGGCCAGACTTGATGTCTTCTCTATCACTTTGTGTCACTGAAAGATTAATAAATAATAATGATGTTTTTTATAAATAATAATGACGTTTTATTACAATTTATTATATTATCATAATGTTATTGTTCTGCTTGAAGCTGGATATTATGTAATTCCACCGGCTGAAAGAAAAACAGCTAAAACCAGCCTAAGCTGGTTGGCTGGTCTGGTTTAAGCTGGAAGTAGCTGGTTTTAACTGGTCACCCAGCCTGGTCAAGCTGGTTTTAGCTGGTTGTTCCAGCTGGTCTCCCAGCCTGACCAGCTAAAGAAGTGGCCAAAACCCCTCTAAAACCAGCCTGATGACCAGCTAAGACCAGGCTGATTGACCAGCTAAAACCAGCCAACCAGCTTAGGCTGGTTTTAGCTGGGTTTTTTTCAGCAGGCTCACATTACTTGTTATCTCCCCTTATATTTACCTTGTTTTATTTTTACAATAAAAAAGATAATAAACTACCATTTAAACTCAACAATAGTCTTCATTTTGTATAATTTTAAAATTAGCCTACTGTAATGTTTATACCGCAAGTTTAAGTGTCTTTCAATCCCACAAGACATCTGGAAACACTTGTGTGATGTGATTAGTTCACTTTAGTATTTAGTGTTGCTTTAGTGAATGCACTTCAAAAGATCATGTTGATAGGTTCATAGTGTAGCCTCCCAGCAAGCAATAGACGTCATTTCACCGTCTTGGTTAACTATAGACCCAATATAGTCTGGCTATGTGTAACCCACTTCTAGCCCAAATAACCTTGAATTTGGTTACATGTCATTTTTTGGCAAAATAACTTGTGAGATTTATGATATTCCATCATGTAAGCAAAGTCAACAGCGTTTACAAGGTGTTTGGTTTCATTTCTTTGACATGTTCTTTGCGTAGCCTGTATGCAGCCATGATTTAGCTGTAATCAGAGTGGCTATTTGTAGCCCACTTATAGTCAAAACTGATTCACTGTAGTTTTTGGTCAGGCAGCGCATGAGATGGTTAATATCCCATCATGTTCGCAGTGTCAATAATATCTACAAAGATATAAGTGTCATTTCATGATACGGTCTATATGTAGCTACGATTTAGCTCTAAATTGGATGGGCTACGTGTAGTCTGCTTTTAGCCCACCCGGTGAAATTGAGGCAATCCGTGGTCTAATTTTAATGGCTTATAGCCCTACACCAGACCAGCGATGAGCATAATTGCCTTAAAATGTTTACATGTATTTTTTGCCCAAGCAGCTTCTTATCAAATGCAAGTAAACTTTTGAAACATTTAAATTAGCATTATTTTATATTTTATTTAATTATTTTACAGCATTATTAAATATAGCATTATTTATTATGCCAAAAATAATTTAAATGTTTCAAAAGTTTACTTGCATTTGATAATATGATGTCATGCATACACTCTAAAAAAAAAAAAAGGGGGCCAAAAGTGGTTCTTTGGCTCGTAATCATAGGGGATCCACTTTTGGTGCTATATAGCACCTATTCTTAAAGGTGCTATATAGCACCTTTTTCAAATGGTGCTATATAGCACCATAAGAGGTGCCATATAGCACTTTTTCCCAAAAATGGTGTTCAACAGTGGTTCTTTGGCTTTTAATCATAGGGACTATACTATATAGCACATATTCTTAAAGGGGTCATATAATGCTATATCCACTTTTATAAGTTGATAGTACTGAGATGTGTGTTGGCAGTGCCTGTACACAACCATCCTATAATGCTAAAAATCCATCCAGTGTTTTTTTTTTTTTTAATCTCCTAATATGTTTTCCCCTGTCTCAAATCGAGCTGTTCGTCTTGTGACGTCACAAGATCGGAGGCCCCTCCCACGATTGTTGATTGACAGGAGCGTTTCAACACAGACCCGCCCTGAGCGAGCTGTCATCATAGTCCGCCATTGTTTATACGCTGGAGCAGAATGGCGTCCAAGCGATCGTGGTGTTCTGTTCTTGGGTGTAATAACGAACACAGCAGTCATTTTGATGTTCCTAAATCAGAACCGCTGAAGACGCAGTGGCTGAGTTTTGTTTTCGAAGGGAATAGTCCCCCAGATCAACCTCAATTCTTTCATGTTTGAGCGAATCGTTTCTCACCAGACTGCTTTATAAACGAGGGTCAGTTTAAAGCTGGTTTTGCCAAGAAGCTGCTCCTGAAAAAAGGATCGGTACCAACTATTCGTGTTCCTGCTGCACCTCCAGAAGAAGTGAATGTAACGTTTTATTAACCTTTACATTAATCTTTGCTAATCGCTTGCATGTTTCACCATGAATGTGGCTAAAGTTTACACTAACAATCATTACGTGAAATCAAGTGTTCATTACGGTATGTTTTCTATGTACGACGTTCTCAATATAATTCATAATCCCACGTCCGACTCCGGTTCAAATTGATATGGTTGCACAGTGTCCTCAGAAACTCCCACTTAGTGTTGCTTTTGTCAACGAAAATTATGACGAAATATCGTCGTCAACGAACCTTTATCACGTGACGAAAACGAGACGAGACGCAACGTAAATGCTGGTCATTTGACGATGACGATAATTAAATGTATAATGCAATATCGTTGACGAATAAAAACGGGTGTTTCCCTTCAGGGGCTGACACTCAGGGTTGCCAGGTTTTCGCAACAAAACCCGCCCAATTGCTACTCAAAACTAGGCCAATCGCATTTCGAGGGGGGTTCCCCGGTAAAGTTTGCATTCCAGGGGCTAAATATCACGTTATTGGGGTCGCTTCAACCCGCGGACATGAAAAACAACCCGCGGCAACAGTGTTAAAGTAGCCCAATTCCGCGGGAAAACCGCGGACATGGCAACACTCTGCGCAGATGCAGGCGACGCCACTTCCTCAAGCCCCACTCGCGGCATTATTTAGAGAAGACGACAACAAACAAAGTTAAGTATGACACAGAGAAAGGGACCGATGGCCGGCTTCATCTGACTTCAGTTTACAAGCAATACAAGTAACAGACACACATTTTATTTGCACTTTTTAGTATGTTATTGTAGCTCGAGCATTCAAGCACCTTGTTTAACTTGAATGTATAATTTTTTTTTCTGGCATTGTCATGTGATGCTATTTTATTTATTTAAATTTACACGTGTGTACTTCTAACATGTTTGGTTGGTAAAATAAATGTTGTAAATTCAAATCAGAGCTTTTTCCGTGTCTGGAATGGATGTATTCTTGAGTCTATAAGGTAACAATAATATAATAAGATAACCTTGTTTGAAATGGGTTTAGCTAAAATAAAATTTTGGTTTCGTCTATACTGCTAGGTACTTATACTATATTGACTGGGTTAAATAGAATCGCATTATTAAAAAGAGACTAAAATACAATTTTCACTGACTAAAACTAGACTAAATGTCATCAGTTTTCGTCGACTAAAACTAGACTAAAATGTCATCAGTTTTCGTCGACTAAAACTAGACGAAAATAGTCATGGATAATTCTGACTAAAATAAGACTAAAATGCTCAGACTTTTAGTTGACTAAAACTTGACTAGACTAAAAAGAGTATGAACGTGACTAAAACTAATAAAAACTAAAATGACAGCTTCACACAAAGACTAGACTAAAAGTAAAATTAAAACAGGCCGCCAAAAACAACACTACTCCCACTGCCATTCTTCCACCAAAAGATACCCTCAACTGTTGTCAAGGCAACACTCCATGTGTGTTGTGTCATGCCCCACAGAACAGAGGGCCGGGGTTAAATGATCATTTAAAGGCACATGTACTGAAATGGCGTGCTGAACAGAGAGCTGTTTTTGACCAGGTAAAATTAGTGTTTTCTTACAATACTAACGGGAATTTTTAATTAAAGTATATTACAAACTTTTCATTTAGACCCTAAAGAATCATCTTAACTTGTACAAAAATGGCATTATATGACCCCTTTAAAGATAAGAAGCTTAATAGCACATTTGTCAAAATGTGTTACACAGAACCATTAGAGGTGCCACATATGACTACCATAGATGAGCCAATATGCTTCTAAATTACACTTTTACTTAAGATGAATGTTAACTAATCATTTCTTACCAAATTGCAGCTTTAAAGATCCAAATTCATGTACTAAATGCTTACTGAGAAACAAAATACATGCCACTTTCAAAACCTTTTAATTTATTTCTTTCAGCAGCAAATAAAATGAGTGCTGACAAGCCAGGGCATATACATATAAAACATCAAAATATACGGGGAGTTGTTGTTTTATACACATACAAAATAATGCAACAAGTTTGAAATATGTACATTTTTGAAGAAGAGAGAGTCCTGGTTTACATATATATATATACAGGTGCTGGTCATATAATTAGAATATCATCAAAAAGTTGATTTATTTCACTAATTCCATTCAAAAAGTGAAACTTGTATAATGTATACATTCATTCCACACAGACTGATATATTTCAAGTGTTTATTTCTTTTAATTTTGATGATTATAACTGGCAACTAATGAAAACCCCAAATTCAGTATCTCAGAAAATTAGAATATTACTTACGACCAATACAAAGAAAGGATTTTTAGAAATCTTGGCCAACTGAAAAGTATGAACATGAAAAGTATGAGCATGTACAGCACTCAATACTTAGTTGGGGCTCCTTTTGCCTGAATTACTGCAGCAATGCGGCGTGGCATGGAGTCGATCAGTCTGTGGCACTGCTCAGGTGTTATGAGAGCCCAGGTTGCTCTGATAGTGGCCTTCAGCTCTTCTGCATTGTTGGGTCTGGCATATCGCATCTTCCTCTTCACAATACCCCATAGATTTTCTATGGGGTTAAGGTCAAGCGAGTTTGCTGGCCAATTAAGAACAGGGATACCATGGTCCTTAAACCAGGTACTGGTAGCTTTGGCACTGTGTGCAGGTGCCAAGTCCTGTTGGAAAATGAAATCTGCATCTCCATAAAGTTGGTCAGCAGCAGGAAGCATGAAGTGCTCTAAAACTTCCTGGTATACGGCTGTGTTGACCTTGGACCTCAGAAAACACAGTGGACCAACACCAGCAGATGACATGGCACCCCAAACCATCGCTGACTGTGGAAACTTTACACTGGACCTCAAGCAACGTGGATTCTGTGCCTCTCCTCTTTTCCTCCAGACTCTGGGACCCTGATTTCCAAAGGAAATGCAAAATTTACTTTCATCAGAGAACATTACTTTGGACCACTCAGCAGCAGTCCAGTCCTTTTTGTCTGTAGCCCAGGCGAGACGCTTCTGACGCTGTCTGTTGTTCAAGAGTGGCTTGACATGGACCCTGAAACCCATGTCTTGCATACGTCTGTGCGTAGTGGTTCTTGAAGCACTGACTCCAGCTGCAGTCCACTCTTTGTGAATCTCCCCAACATTTTTGAATGGGTTTTGTTTCACAATCCTCTCCAGGGTGCGGTTATCCCTATTGCTTGTACACTTTTTTCTACCACATCTTTTCCTTCCCTTCGCCGCTCTATTAATGTGCTTGGACACAGAGCTCTGTGAACAGCCAGCCTCTTTTGCAATGACCTTTTGTGTCTTGCCCTCCTTGTGCAAGGTGTCAATGGTCGTCTTTTGGACAACTGTCAAGTCAGCAGTCTTCCCCATGATTGTGTAGCCTACAGAACTAGACTGAGAGACCATTTAAAGGCCTTTGCAGGTGTTTTGAGTTAATTAGCTGATTAGAGTGTGGCACCAGGTGTCTTCAATATTGAACCTTTTCACAATATTCTAATTTTCTGAGATACTGAATTTGGGGTTTTCATTAGTTGTCACTTATAATCTTCAAAATTAAAAGAAATAAACACTTGAAATATATCAGTCTGTGTGGAATGAATGTATACATTATACAAGTTTCACTTTTTGAATGGAATTAGTGAAATAAATCAACTTTTTGATGATATTCTAATTATATGACCAGCACCTGTATATATATATATATATATATATATACTGTAGCCCTGTAATCAGGTAACTTTTTCACCTACGGTCTTAGGCCTACATTAGTTATTTACTTTATTTGGAAAATCTAGTCTTTTTAACATTAATAGTGAGTGAGTGAAATTACTGAAAATTAATAATACACAACCACTTGCAAACTAAGTTGTACACTCTGAAGTACTGCAATATCTTTCACTTTTTCACTGTCAACAGCGTACTAACATTTTTGTAAGTCCTTCAGGATTTAAAAAACAATAGAAACTACAACTAGACTTGGAAGAGGCCAAGAAATAGAGAATGATTTACAGTGAGAGGAAGTAGTGTAACTCTGTGAATGAATGTTCCGTGTAGGGACACTGTGTAGGGACCATGTCAGTCAGAGCAGAGTTCATTCAAGGAGCTCTTTTCTGACGAGCTCATGATCTGAATCAGGTGTGTTAAATAAGTGAGACATGTACAACATGTTGGGGCAGGTGGCCAGGACTGGAATTGAGAAAAGCTGCTACAGGAGGAGTCCCAGTGCCGTCGAGATGTCCTCGCTCTCCTCTGTGATTAACAGTCTTTAAGCTTCATCAGGTGTTGGGATGGGCTGGTCTGAGAATGGCTCTGGGGGAGAGGGGATAATAGCATTAACCATCTTCTCATATTTATTTGCAAGGCAAACCTTATGAGTTAAATTAAGCAAGAACAGAATAGCTGCTTCCAACTGTAGGCCTTTAAACAAAATATCCTCATTAGATTAACATAACATGGTGGATGCTTTTCCTTCAGGGGACTCCGTGAAACTTGAAGGACTCGCGATGTCATTACAGAGAGCTGTGTGAGAATTTGTTGGTCCACATCAACATTGGCGTAGTCTCACAGATCCAAAAGTAGCTTGTGTTCAGAGGAAGGCAAAGGAGGAAAGACATATACAACCCCAAATCAGAAAAAGTTGGGACAGTATGGAAAACGCAAATAAAAAAGAAAGTAGTGATTTCTAAATTTACTTTGACTTGTATTTCATTGCAGACAATATGAACACAAAATATTTCATGTTTTGTCTGGTCAACTTCATGTCATTTGTAAATATACATCATTTCCTGTCATTCAGACCTGCAACACATTCCAAAAAAAGTTGGGACAGGAGCAATTTAGAGCTAGTAATGAGGTAAATTGGTTAAATAATGATGTGATTTGAAACAGGTGATGTCAACAGGTGATTGTAATTATGATTTGGTACAAAAGCAGCATCCAATAAAGGTCTAGTCCTTTAGGAGCAAAGATGGGCCGAGGATTGCCAGTTTGCCAACAAATACGTGAGAAAATTATTGAAATGTTTAAAAACAATGTTCCTCAAAGAAAGATAGGAAGAGATTTGGATATTTCACCTTCAACAGTGCATAACATAATTAAAAGATTCAAGGAATCTGGAGGAATTTCAGTGCGTAAAGGACAAGGGCGCAAGCCTAAGCTGAATGCAGGTCTGAATGACAGGAAAGGATGTATATTTACAAATGACATGAAGTTGACCAGACAAAACATGAAATATTTTGTGTTCATATTGTCTGCAATGAAATACAAGTCAAAGTAAATTTAGAAATCACTACTTTCTTTTTTTTATTTGCGTTTTCCATACTGTCCCAACTTTTTCTGATTTGGGGTTGTATTAAAATATAGTCATAACTCATACAATTAAATAAGGAGGCAATTAACACACTGCTGTACTGAACATTTTGGCCAGTGTGAATCACAAGAACTCAGAGAGAGTCTCCTCTGTGCTATATTTGGACACAAAATCTGTCCAATAGCATTTTATCAGAGCCATCCTTTCTTTGAGGATCTCTATGTTTGGTCTAAACTTCTCTGTTTCCTCCTTCATTACACGCAGATGTTCCCTGATGCTTTGTTAATTTTCTCCAGCATCAACCTATTGGGGTAGTTAAATTGTTAAATATGGGGGCTGTCAATAAAATGTAAAAAAAAAAGACAACAACAACAAAAAAAACAGTCTTTAGAAAATCTTTAGTCGAGGGCAGCCCTACTAGAAAGAGTCCAGACTTCTAATTATAATTAGGCAAATAAAAAATATTAATGATCAAAAAGTTATGCATGACAATCAATAATCTTAAATATGGAAATGTGGCTTACCCATGTCTGTTATGTGTCCTAAAAATGTTAACAAAGAGCTCTTTTCATCCAACTTGACAATGTACTGATGATTTTATACTCAAACACATTTCTTTTTGATTTTTCAGTTATTCCAGCATGAACCTTCTGGAACAACATTAGAGGAATAATTTAATCAAAAATGTAATTCCAAACCCATATAACTCACTTTTGATCCCACAAAAACTTGTTCAAAGTAAGTCATGTGTCATATCTTGTGAGGTGACAAAATCACTTTAATTTTTTTTTTTTTTATTCACTTAATATATAAAGTTTGAGTATACTGAAAAGAGTTATTTCAAATGAATATTCTAAAATAGCACTCAAACCCAGTAAATCGACACATCAAAATAACTCAATGTACAAGCTTTATGATATGATATAATATGATATGACATTTGTTCACGAGACATGCAAGAACCAATGACTTATATTACCATTTTAAATTTGGGGAGTTCAAAAAGGTATAACACTGACTTTAGGTGTCTTGTTGATAATTGTAACCTCTTTGCCTGCTCCGTATCGTGAATTAAAGCAAATGTCTCTCTGAGAAATGTTTAAGAGCCCATATCACATAAATGTCGTTGTAAAACAATATGATGTTATAAATACATATTGTGAATGAGGTAAATCACTTACTTTTAGTGTTTTCCAAAAAGCAAAATCTTTGTCTTCTCAGTATCACGAGTCAAAGAAAATTGTCTATGAGAAAAGTTTAGGAGTGCAAAACACAAAAATATCGTTATAAAATAATATAACATCATAAAATGCATATGTAAATGAGACTAAACCTTACTTTCAGTCTTCTCTCTGTTAAAACCTCCATGTCTGTACCGCGAGTCAGAGGAAATGACGTTTGAGAGAAAAGTTTTGGACTGTTTAAACACACACAGCATATAAATATCACTATAAATCAATATGTTACAAAATACATATTGTAAATGAGATAAAACACTTACTTTCAGTGTTTTCCTGTTAAAAAGCGGCCTCGTCAGCTCCGCACCGCGAGCCGCACATATATCACATAAATATCGTTCTAAATGTGATGTTATAAAATTAAGAAAATGGCAACTGTGAGAAAAGTTTCAGCCGGTTTAGGCGCGCAAAGTACGTAAATGTCCCGGATGTAACATCTTCTTCTTGTTTAATGGCCAGTAACTCCTTAAACTTACATAGGTGATGGGTCTGAAATTTGAGGAACAAACAAAAACAAAACGTGTGGCTAATTCAACACCAGAGCTTTTACTCTTTACTGATTTTACTTTTATATGGTATGTGTAAATGAGTTACAGAGACATTTTATTGTGTGTGTGTTCATTAAGTTGTTCATTAAATAAAAAGAAAGATTGTGTGTGTGTGTGTGTGTGTATGTATGTGTGTGTGTGTGTGTGTGTATGTATGTATGTGTGTGTATATATTATAAATTATAATCTGATGTTCAATTAGTAAATTAAGTTTGGAGTATAATGAAGAAAAGAAAGTGAAGTGAAGTGTGGGCAAGTATGGTACTCGGAATTTGTGCTCTGCATTAATCCCATCCATCTGCAAACACAATTAAAAAACTTAATGGCAGTCTTAATGGCTTCTTTATGTACGGCAGTGGTGCTATATAACACCTCAACCTCCCCAAAGAACCGCTGAAGAACCTTTTTTTTTTTAGAGTATACCACAAGCTGTTAAATGTAACATTCATACACATTATACGATATTATTGATATTATTCGATTGTCTTTCATTTTATAAATAAAAATGCAATTACAATTGTAGCCCTACTGAGACATGAAGCAACGCGAGACGGGAAAGTTAGTAGAGATCACTGGTGCGTTTTGAATTTTGTTTTTACATGAGAGAGAACACAAGTTTACCTGTCGGAGAGCAGCGGGCAAACAGCAAACGATAAAGGACATTCCTGCTTGGTCTAGTATCTGTGTTTTTGTTTTTACATGTGTTCATTATTTATCTGTATTGTTTATCATGTTTATGAACTGTGATATTTTAGTGAAGGGAGCAGATCATATTTGTGATCCGTGACTAGGCCCACAGTTCAGCATGCACGTGTTCAGAGGATTGATTGCAAAATTTAATAGATAATAGAGTAAAAGTTTTATCATATGTACGTGTTTACAAACTCAAGCAATTTTAAAACAGCGCAAGAAGAGGCGAAAAAGCAAACAACAGAACAAAAACATCTTTGCCAAAGATTAATCTATATTAATTTATACAGTGAACACACTCAGAAAAATTGGACAAACTGAGGAGGAGTTTCAACATCTGGAAAAGCAATTGGAAATTGAGGAGATCCGGGCCAGCCATGGTAAAAAAAATAAAAATAAATACCAACATTTCCTCATTAAAGCTCTCATCTTTGAAAAAGTCCATCATTTATTTTAATTATTATATTGAATTTTTCACTGAACAATGGCAGCTATCACTGTGTTGTTATGAAATCAGTTGTGCCAGACAATTTTGGAGGCAGAGACTTGTGGGGGGCATTAATAGGGAAAAAATGTAAACTGCTGGAATAAAGAGTTTTAAAGGGTTAGTGATAGAAAACTTGCAGGTCAATGGCATCAGTGTTTAATGTTGGTAAACACTTGTACACTGACACATATAATACTACCTGCCTGACATTGGCATGTGTTATTCAGGTGTCAAAGTTCAAAGACCGTGTCAGAAGGATGCTGGACAGGTAAAGCCTTCAAAACATGCCACATCAATCAAACATTGTGTGTCAATACTCAATAAGTTACAACGAAAATCAGAAATTTAATAAAGAATTTCTTTACTGATCATTTTGAAATGTCAAACTTTGTCTGCAATTGTTAACCACCTCAATCTGTATTATACTGTATGTTAGGGTTTTAAAAAATGCCCTCATGTCCAAATTCAACATAAAGGGGGGGTGGTCCGCTGCAGAAAGAGGCATTTGAAAAGACTGCACTGTTCTCGGTCATATTAGAGGTATTTATATACAACTCACAACATTTACCAGAGAGCTTCTCTCTTTTTTTTAACACACTGAATGGTGATACACTACATATATCTCGTTTTTAGTAGGCAGCCAAGCAAAAGAGTATGACTCCCTGTCACAATTAGTGTAATTAAAGTAAAATAATATGTCAAAAAAGCTTTTCTTATGCTATTTATTTTTCTCTTATTTGGCAGATGCTGTGATGACCAACTTCTCGGCAGCAATACAGTTGGACTTGAGGAATGCAGTTGGGAAGCATTTTAAACAGGAAATAAAACCAATAATGAATAATTTCCTTTAAGTTCATTGTTGGTTGTTTTATTTGTTCAAATAAGTAAACCAACAAAAGGGTTAATCTTTTTTTATGTTGTCATTTATCCGTAATGTTTTAATGTTAAGTGTGATAACATGCTCTTTTTTTCTTTTAAATATCTTATTTAAAATATTTTTTTCATTTTTATATTTTTATTATCTTAAATTGTTAAAAATTCCATATTTTTATCATAATATTTATATTTATATTTTATTTTGTCTTTAATTATTTTGTATTGTCTTAAGTTGTCAAAATTTTAATTTTTCTTAATAAAAGCTGTATATTTAATTTGTTTGGTTGAATTGTCATTTTGTTGTCTATTAGATGTTTATATGTAGCCATTCATTAGCTGTCTGTTTGATGACTAGTCTATACTTGGGCTATGGTTAGATGTCTATTAAGTTTTCACTGACAGCCCAAATTTAGTCTTGTTTTAGCCTAGATAACTGGGGTGTGTTTGGACAAGATCCTTCTCGTTTAGACGTCTATTAAACTGACAATTGATTGCTAGGCTATTTTCGTGTCGCAACCCTCTGCCGATTAAAGTTACCATTTAAATTGGGAAGAAAAGAAAAGGGAGCTTAGGCAAGTATTAACAAGTCTCAAAAAGCTGGGTCGAACTCATTCACAGCCCAAAATGAAAATACACACCAAATTTTGGCACGGGCGAACCGGGCAGTCGCCCGGGGTGGCATTTTTTCATGATACATGTACATGATACACGAGCAGTAAAAAAAATAAAAATAATAATAATCCTCTGCACACCTTGACTCTCTTCCAAATAACGCACATTTCATTCATAATACAGGCCTATAGTTCCTGCACATTTTTGTTTTCCTGAATTGCGTGAAATCATGACTAATAAAAATAGGAAATACAAAACGATTATGTGGTCACCAAGGTGAATTGGTTTAGTCTTGACTTCTGGTCATGTTGGGGGGATGAGAAATCTGTTGATTGTCCAGTGCCAAATAAACACAGAGATATACAGGAAAAGGTCAAAACCATCAAGTGCCCAATTTAGAAAAAAAAGAAAGAAAAGAAGATAAAAAGAAATTATACATCAATATTCCTATGAAATATTAAATATTATTATTATAATGTTGCCAATTATTACACTTCTTTTTTCACTTATGTTGTTATAATAAAATATAACTGTTTGTGCAGAATTTTGTGTTTTTTTTTTTTTTTCTTTTGGGGGGGGGGGGGGGGGGTCTCTCGCCCAGGGTGTAATTCAATGTAGAACCGCCACTGTTCACCCCCACAGACTGGAATGTTATCCTGAGCGTGGTCAGAGGTGTGGAAGGTATTCCGAGCGCTTCTTCGGCGAGTGAGAAATGGAAACCCCGGAGTGGATCTGGAGCCAGCAACCGCAATCATTAATGCATTTAGCGCGGATCGAAATCCACGCCGATACCACACTGTAGCCTTGTCAAGACGGGCACCCCAGTGCACTTCCCTGAAGTGTGTGGTTTTATTTGGATCACAACTTTTAGTAGCTTCCACAGGGAGGCTCCTGGATTATTGCTTTCATTTTTAACTAAAAATCTGTCAACTAAAGGTTGTGAACATGAAGCTTCTCTTTTATTCGCTTGCAGTGATTTTGTTTTTACTCGACCACGGTAAGACCTTTATTTATTACAGGTTGCACTCTTCCGACCCTAATTTCTGTGACAGGTGGGCTCTGTATGGTTAAAGTGACAACAGCGCCTACAGTCATACAGTTCGTGTAATGGTGTTAATAAAAGGAACCGAACGCAGCTGAAATGCAGCCCAGATTAGTTTCAGTGGCTTTGTAGCCTAGAATCAGGACATGACAATAACAACGTAGGCTATCATACCGTCAGTAAATGTTAATGTATTTTACATCAGTGAATAAACTCACATGTGAATAACTCAAACATAGGAAGATATAGGACTAAAAAATAGAAAACTTTTTTTTAACCCTCTACTGCACAGTGTTGCCCTCAGGCAACGGAAAGTTTTTCTTATGCCCCATGTTAAGTGCATGTTTTTTTTAAATAATTGCAACCAATTAAAATGTTTGAAAATATCAAAGAATAGTCCATTTGAATGTGGGACATCCTGTTCTGACACATGGTCACAGGAGAACATGGTGTGAGAAGAAGGCAATAGCTATTATTTGCTTTAGTAATCTTATTTAAAATGACATGAACTGTACATGTGTGTATGAAGGTGTAGAAAAGACTTTTGTCAGGTTTGATGATTTTTTATTTTTTATTTTGCATGTTCAGAAATTCAGTTTTTCCTCTTCGTTGCCTCAGGGCAACATTGCGCAATAAAGGGGTAAGGAAGCATGATTTCCCATTATGTGTGACAAAAAGGGAAGATGCAAGGTTCCTGGGTGCAAAGGAACACCTAAAGTGATGTGCAAAAAGTGTAATGTGCACCTCTGTTTCACAGCAGAGAATTAGTGCTTCTTGAAGTTTAACACGGAGTAAAATCTCATTCCATGAAGTACATGATATGACACAACACACTAGCCTACATCAGGGCTGGGAAACTTCGGTCCTGGAGGGCCACTGTCCTGCAGAGTTAGCTCCAACCATAATCAAACACATCAGAACAAGCTAATGAATGTATTTTAAGATCACTAGAAAGCTACAGGCAAGTGTGTTTGATAAGGGTTGGAGCTAAACTCTGCAGGACAGTGGCCCTCCAGGATCGGAGTTTCCTAGGCCCGCACTACAACACAAACCTATGTCTGAATCAAATGCAATATATCAATGTTTTTCAAGTGTTTTTCCAGTTTCATTCAATGATTTATTGACATGTATTGACAGATTTGTAATTTTGAATTGCTCTCTGAACGTTGTCTTATGATATGCGAATGGAGAATTTCCTCCGTAAATCTGTACCATTGTTGCGCAATGTTGCCTTGAGGCAACGGAATTTTTTTTTAATTAATTTTTTTTTTTGGGGGGGGGGGTGTTGTGGTGTGAGGAGTGGTCAAAAATGTTTTATCTATAAAATTTTCCCGAATAAACCAAAAAATGATGTGGAATATTTTTTATCATGTACCATCAAAATGCATGCAGTAGTAGAGGGTTAATGAATCCGGGTATGTTTCTCAAAATATTCATGATGTCTAAACAAATCATTCACAGCTGTATTGTAGCAGTATTGTATTGTTTGGTTTATATTTTTTCTTGAATCAGGTGTTGGATCAGATGTAGTGTCTGTGTCAGTGATGGAGGGAGATTCAATCATTTTTCACACTGGTGTTGAAAGAAACCAACAAGAAGATATTAAGTGGTATTTCCACAGCACTCGGATTGCTCAAATCAATGGAGATCTCAGTTTTATCTGTACAGATGTTCGGTGTAATGCAGATACTGAGAGATTCAGAGACAGACTGAAGCTGGACAATCAGACTGGATCTCTGACCATCATCAACATCACAAACATAAACTCTGGAGATTATGAACTGAAGATCATCAGAAGCAGCAGCAGCAGTGAAAAAACCTTCAATGTTATTGTCCATAGTGAGTCAATAATACATTATATATATATATATATATATATATATATATATTTATATATATTTTTTATAGTTAAGCTCAGATGGAGATGACAGCGTCTAATCATCTCTGATAATTATCTGTTCAAATGAGGAATTGAAACAAAATAAGTATGTAAAATGTGTTTATAATCACAAACCACGCATTATTTTTGTAATCAAAAGTCAAGAAAAGGTGTTGCTTTCATCTTCACAGTTCTTTCATGTTGTGGAGTTTGTTGTTATTTTCAACAGAACGATCATTCAGCAGCTGTTGGTTTGTGTTTCAGGTGTTCCTGCTACTAAACGTGATGAAGTGAAGACAAACAAGGGAGAATCTGTCACTTTAGATTCTGGTGAAACAAGAAAACCAAATCATGTGATGACATGGTTTTTTAAAGACAGTCTCATTGCTCAAATGACTGGCGATCCCAATAAAACCTGTACAGATGTTCAGTGTCACGATGGTGGTGAGAGATTCAGAGACAGAGTAAAGGTGAATCAGACTGGATCTCTGACCATCACAAACACCACAATCACAGACTCTGGAGTTTATAAACTGGAGATCATCGTCAGCGACAGCAGCTTCAATATCACCAGAGTGAAGAGATTCAGTGTTAATGTCACTGGTGAGTAGCCTATAATTTAGTCATTCAATGTGTTTTCTTTGACGAATTTAAAAAAACAAAGTCGTATTTATTTATTTTTTATTTTTATTTTTTAAGATAAAAAGATTTTAAGATATGGTTAAATACTGAATGGGTTGTCGTTCACTCTCTGTTTCTCTTTAGCTGTTCCAAATTCAGGTCTGTCTTCAGGCGTTGTAGCAGGAATCAGTTTTGTTGTTCTGCTGGTGGTTGCGGCTGTAACTGCTGGTTTGATTTAAAGTGTCCATGGGAGATATAGAAGAGCACCACAGAATGTAAGTATTTCATACAGCTGATGATTTACTGTGGGGAGAAACAACTTATAAGTTGTTTATAACTTATATAAGTTATAAACAACTTATAAGTAATTATGTTCTTAATGTAGGGTGTAACATAAATGTACACTATGAATACTAGGGGTGTCCCTGAGTAAGGATTTACATAGTCGGAATTTTCAAATCTTGCCAATAGTCGACTGATAGTCGAATCATATGTTTGGGGGCGGGGTCAAAATACATTACCAAGATTCAAGTCAGACATTCGACAGTCATTACTGACGTTAACACAGGGAAAATGTGTATCGGATGCCTCACAGATACAAACGGGGTAAATAATGGTTTATGTTTTGATTAAAAGATAGCTAACATTAAACGACAGAGAAACCATAAGAATTCACAACATTTTTTACAATAGTGCTCTCAATATAACGTTATGTAGCCTATATGACAGTTATTAATGTTCTGCATTTCTGTTTTGAGCTGCGCACGTTGAAGATGACCAGTAGAATGAAGCATATGATAGCAGATTCTATGTGAAATCAGACATTTGAGCACCCCCCTATAGCCAAAATGGCATGATCGTAACACCTCAGCGAATATTCAACTGTGAGATTGGGAGTCGAATCAGGCTTCTCCTATCGAAGCATCAAATCGTCGACTATTCGGGGTCACCCCTAATGAATACCTTTTTTGTCCTTTATATTTAACACCACAGAAGCAGATACTCACCAGTGATGCATTGTCAAAAAACTGTCATAAATCTCAAACTAAATAACAATAAAAAAAAAACATTCAAAGTGTCTTAATAGAAAATGGCAATTCAGAAGTTTTAGATGTGGTATTGATTGAAATCACAATAGTTGAATTTTGTAATATTGGAATACACAGTCGATGACAGTTTGATGCAGTTATAGACACTGTTTTAAGTATTTTGGAAAAGTGTTTGTGTAACTGACACATCAATTACTTTTATCGTATGAATGTGTTTATTTTTTATTTCTTTTATTTTTTCAGGGGAATGATGTTAATAAAGAGATTGCTTGGGACACGGAAGGAGGAGGCTGCCTACAAAAAACAATGTAACGACATTTATAATTTTGATACTTTAATTGAAAGGGACGCTAAAGTGAATTAAGAAAGGATGGAAAGAAGAGGATCCATTGAAACTCTCTTCAAGAGTAATTGTGTCATGAGTCCAGGATTTCTATTTAAATTTAAAAACTTTTTTAAATCAATTAAAGCATTTAGCATTAAAGGTGATGTATGTAAGTTTTTGACTCTACTAAGCATAAGAATACCATAATATGTTTGCAGATATTTAAGAAACATGCTAAGTTAACATACTTGTTTATCTGAAAAACAATGCTACAGTCAGTTATTCTGTGAAAATGTGTGTTCTGGGATGGAATGTCTGTGTTTGTTATGGTTTGTGAAACCCGCCCACTGCCAGTTTACCCAATTGTATTTTGGCACCCTGGGTTGCCATGGTGGAAAAAACAGCGTAGGCCTATTTCATTTAATTCATATTCATGTGCACTTGTTCCTGTTGGTGTCGTTAATCTGGCAACCTGTGTGTGCATCAAGTCTGAGGAGGAGGGGCCGGGTGAAAAAAAAACCCCTCTCCAATATTTTGAATTTGGACTGCAATACCTAGTTCAATATTGTCAATCCTACATACAGCACCTATAAACAGTATATGAGCAATAATGTAAGAAACAAAACAATGCATCACTAGCAATAGATTAGTGCTTGATATTTTTCAGTATATGAATGAATGAATGAAGCATTTATATAGCGCTTTATTGTGTATTGCTATACACCCAAAGCGCTTTACAATCATTTGATTAACTTTATTAATCCCAAAGGGAAATTCACATGTCACAGCAGCTCACCACAAGAAATAGATAAAAGAGAAGATACTGCACAATACGGTATTTCATACAGCCCCCCTAGTTTCAGGCATCATAGTACACTCTACACCATGTTATACAAATACAATGTAAAATAATACATCAGTCATCTAATATGACATTGATTATATAACCTAATGGCTGTTGGTAAAAATGACTTTTTATATCGTTCCTTATGGCATCGGGGTTGAATTAATCTTGATCTAAAAGTACTCACACATGCTTGAACTGTTCCATGAAGAGGATGACAATCTTGTTTCATTATACTGACCAATTTATCAGTCATTCTATCCTGTGCAATCACATCAATAGTGGGCAACACGCAACCCACCACAGAACCTGCCTTTTTTATCAGCTTATTGAGTTTATTCTTCTCCTTCTCTAACAATCCCCCTCCCCAGCAGGTGACAGCATACAAGATCACAGATGATACCACAGAATCATAAAATTTTTTCAACAGTGCCTGACACACTCCAAAGGATCTCAGTCGCCTTAATAAATGAATGCGACTCTGACCCTTCTTATAAACCTGTACTGTATTGTCAGACCAATCCAGCTTGTTATTGAAATATACACCCAGATACTTATATGACGTGACAATCTCAATTTCTGACTCTTGTATAGGGGGTCTCTCCTCAACCACCACCAGTGTGCAGCATCCACTTGGATGATATATGCATTTATCAAAGCTGCTAAAGTGTTCTACTGGAATAATGAGCGATCATCTCTTTCTTATCTTTTGCACAAAGACATAATAATGCTAATCTGTTATGATCTGTTTTACACAATTACCTCACCAGGAAGAGCATTATCACAACAAAAATCACTCCTTACACATGCTTATAGTGCTCTTCATGTTTCTACTGGTTTTGACTGAAATCATTATTTTACTAATGTAGCCACTAACACTAACCCCGGCTGGACCAACTACTGTATAAATAGCTGTTTTTTTATGTCCCCCAGCTACACTGGAACCAAAACCAGCCTTAAGATGCCTGGAAATGAACTGATTTATTTTTAAATTGGTGAAATACTTTGCTGAGATGTTCAGTGCCTTTAAGTGGAATGCTGTGTTAAATGATTTTTCTCTGGCATTAAATTATGTTCCTTGTTCCTTTTTCTTTTTAGAATTAGTCTTTTGTTTGAAGCTCATTTTAAATATGTAAATGGCCTGTACGTAAGAGATATAGACAAATCTGATACTTTGAATCAATTGCTTTGCAAATTTTTTCACTATTTCAAAACGATGGTGATATTTGCAGTGAAATGGTGTAATGGTGCACCAGAATGGTGTAAATGCAGTGAAAACTCCAAACGTACATAAAAACACCTTTACAAACCAACTGCAAGCATTTTATTGAAAATGTAATCTATTAAATAGCTGCTTCTTTTCTTCATTTTTGTTGTTTTTGACCAAATAAATGCACAATAAATGTATTGGAATCTCCAACTTTATGTGGACATTGCATTTTATTTTCAATCTGTTCAAGAAACAAGGGCGTAAAAAACAATGATCTAAAAAGACAAACTCACACCTACACGCTGTTTTTTTTTTTTGGTACATTTTCATGCACAACATCCATCTTTGATTTATGTAAGAAAACACAAGATCAATTAGGAACCTGTGAATGTGACAAATTGCAGACAAATTCCACTATGTTGAACAGAAAAATATATATATAGATATTTCACCATAATTTCTTTAACTGAATGTTTATCTGAATGTCTGTGATTATTTCCCAGTGTAGGACTGTAGCATCAACACAGAAGCACAAGAAGAGCAGTAGCTTGAGGAAATTACATCATGGCCTACATTCAATTCATATACATCACATGACTTTTTAAACAGTTAAATGAGCAAACATATGCACAGCTGTGAGGTTTTAAAACTTTACAAATTTCAGACTTCAAGGAACAGAAATAGGCTACAATATTTCATTATTTTCTTTACCAACTGCAATAATATTAAGTTATAGCTGCAAGCAGTGATTACTGGGGTTCAAGCAATTTAGGTCACTTAAGCACATAAGAAAAAATACATTACATATTATTTAGCAAGCCTGTAACCACCTAAATCAATTATTAAAACAGCATTTTTGGCAAATTCCCAAGATGGCACAGTCTGAGGTCGAGGAAGATTCAATCTTCGTGCACCCTTCAAGAACTTAACCATCAGGGCTGTGTTTCCCAAAAGCATCGTAAGCTTAAGTACATCGTAGACCAGTTGAAACCAATGGAGCTACGATCAACTTAGGCTTAAGATGCTTTTGGGGAACGCAGCCCAGGTCGTTTCTGCTGATCGATTGGCCAGCTTCGAGAGAATGGTTCGCTGCAATAGCTTCCACATACTCGTTGATCGTGGAGGGGGCATGGCCCTTATCCAGCAGCTCTTGCAAAAAGGTTAGCATGTGGGACATGTCACATGATATCGGGTCCAAATTACGTGCAGAACTTAAGGAAGACCGACCATATTAGGCTGTAAAGTCGTCTTGTAGATGGCACTCTTGCCTCCAAAATGGTATTGCTTACTCTCTTTGGTAGCTGATTAAAAACCAGTCCTCGGGCAAACGTGTGAGAGGATCTACGTGATAGTTAACATCTTGAATGACCGGAACATAAGCGAGTGGTTCAGACGTATGAGATCCAGAATGGGTCTGAGCTGCCACCTCTCTTTGGAATGAGGAAGTAGCAGCTGAAAAAGCCTGGCTTGCTGTTCACTGAGGGCACTATTTCCACAGTGCTTTTTACAAGCAATATTTGCACTTCTTGTCAGAGAATGAGTGCTTCATTGTCTTGAACAGAAGTTTGAACAATGCCTCTGAAGCGAGGTGGACTGTGAGGGAACTGAAGCGAATAAGCTTGCTGAATTGTTTTCAAAACCCAACTCGCCACTCCCGGAATGGCTGCCCAAGCCATGAAACATGGGTTTATTTTTGCGAATGAGAGCTTGCCGAGAGAAGGCGGGGAACTTCCATTCACATGAGTGTGTGAGAGAGTGTGAAGAGGAAATTTGCTCTTTATTGTATGTGGGTCCGCTTTCACAGCAGTAAAACATTCTGGTGTGCGCTGCACCTGCAGGACGTGACCCGCTGGTAATGAAACTTCCAAAAGCTCTTTAGTGTTTAAAAAGCAAGTTTAAAAAAATTATAATAATAAATAAATAAATAAAAACATTCCTTTCTTTCTGAGAAAGAGATTTCCACTTTTAATTTGTGAATATTACAGGTATCTAGCAGTCCCTTTTATTTTGACATCCCTTCTGCCATGACACCAAACAATGCCTCTTTGCTTAAGTTCCTTAATCAAGTGTCTTGTGTAGCAAATTAGCTCAAAAGGGAAATGTAGATAAATAATTACAGTTAATTACTAATTACAATTCATTAATTATTAATAACAATTATTTATATCAGCTGCCAGCAGTAACTAGCAAAATTAAATTGCCATCAACTAATCTGTTCGTCCAGCGAACATTCAGTGTAAGTTTATATCAACTCTAGGAAAATATATTTTCGTGGCCACAGAAAACACTTTCCTACAGTATTAATGCATTACAGTATTAATGCATCCAAGTGTGTGCAGCGCATTTTACGGAGGACTGTTTCCTGAACCTGGGAGAGAGTAGCCTACAATGTGAACACTATAAATGGCTGTGAACACTATAAAGTGGGGCAATTCCAACATCACGAGGACAGTCTGGTGCTTCTAATTCACAGCCTGTAAGTATGTTTCGATATTTAAAGAATTTGCTACTGACTATTCAAATGCAAATTTTTAGCAGTGTTGTTTGGCGTTTCTCCGATCACAAATGCAGACATGGTGTTATGTTTACGCGACTGTATGAGTCATTATAATCAGTAATTATGTCCTCACTGAATGCAACAAATGCCTCGTTTACAATGGTTTTTATTGTTTTAGTCTCGTCGCGCCGGGACACGGCATCACAATCTGGTAAGGGGCGTAACATTTCCGTCACATGCTTGAGGTATTCGGCCAATCACAATGCACTGGATAGCTTTGATGAACGGAAAGGCAAGGCTGAAGCCACAGATTGGCCAGGTGGGTCACTGATGTGAGAGCTTTATCTGCTATAGAGTTCACACCTCTGGGGATCCAAAGAGCCAATGGTTTACAACTCTTTGTGTCTGAACATGGTAATTTGCATTTGTAATTTGACTGAAAGTGAAAGTGACGTGACATACGGCCAAGTATGGTGACCCATACTCGGAATTTGTGCTCTGCATTTAACCCATCCAAAGTGCACACAGCAGTGAACACACACACACACCGTGAACACACACCCGGAGCAGTGGGTATGCTGTAACACAGTTGGGGAGCAGTTGGGGGTTCGGTGCCTTGCTCAAGGGCACCTAAGTTGTGGTATTGAGGGTGGAGAGAGCGCTGTACATTCACTCCCCCCACCTACAATTCGTGCTGGACCTGAGACTCGAACTCGTAACCTTTGGTCAGAGGAGAACTGGCCCCCCGACTGAGCCTGGTTTCTCCCAAGTTTTTTTTCTCCATTCTGTCACAGAGGGAGTTTTGGTTCCCTGCCGCTGTCGCCATTGGCTTGCTCAGTTGGGGACACTCAATTTCTAGCGATTATCGTCAATTTGATTTTACAGATACCATTTAAACTAAACTGAGCTAGACAATGACATCTCTGAATTCAATAATGAAATGCCTTTAACTGAAAATTGAGTGTTTAATCTTATTATTATACATTACTGACACTCTATACTCAATTTGATACTGTTAAGTTCTTTGACACAATCTGTATTGTTAAAAGTGCTATATAAATAAAGGTGACTTGACTTGACTTTGGATTACGAGTCCGACTCTCTAACCATTAGGCCACGACTTCCCAGATGGTCAGAGATCCAGTCTGATGATCCAGCTTCAGTCTGGGTGTTGATGCAAAAACTACTAAAGATTCATATGACACTAATATGTTGCATAATCAACATAAAATATACACTCATTTAGATCATCAGAGGATGAATTCATAGATACTAAACGTGGTATAGGTGAGATTACATGAACGACTGGTTATTTCATAGGCATGCATAAAACAGTATACAAAAAAAGACAGTATACAAGAACAATAGCAATATACACAATGACCTGAGGATATGTGTGTTCATTCACAGAAAGTTTTTTCTGTGAATTAATTAGAGAAGAGTCCATTTTTATGGGCATTATGTGTCTTTCCTAAGGATAAATGGAGTGAGAGTCGCTCTGCCCGCATTCCTTTAGGCAATAAAACTAGTGTTATCAGATGGTTTGTCTTAGGTTGCCATGGAACCAGAGGCATGTTCTGCCCTTTTTAGTTGTTAGTTACATTTCAGGGAAAGAGTCCATAGACTCTCATGGTTGGCCCTTTGGTTAGATGAGGGGGCATTAGAGCTTATTTTATAATACAACGTGAGTCACAAAAAAACATCTGTTAAATGAATAACAAGTAAATTAATACATGTTATTTACATGTGAGATTCAAAAAGACTTTTGATATTCATCTATGGAATGCTATGAGTCTTTTTGTAATCTGATCATTTAACAACAACACTCCAAACAAAGAACACTGGAATGAAAGTTGTGACAGAGGGGTCCAAAGCTGAGAGGGGTATGTTCACTTCTTTGATGTTGTAAAGTCTTGTTGTTTTCAACTGAAAGATCCCCCAGTAGCTGCTTGTCTGTGTATCAGGTGTTCCTGCTGTTGAAGTAAATCAAATAATGACGAAATCTGTGACTACAGGAGAATCTGTTACTTTATGTAATAAAAAAAATAAGTAAAATAAAAAATATATGTGATAATATGGTATTTTAATGACATTCACATTGCTACTGCACATCCCAGTAAGATCTGTACAGATGTCTAATGTAAAGATGGTAATGGGAGATTAAGAGACAGACTGAAGCTGGATCATCAGACTGGATCTCTGACCATCATGAACACCAAAACCACAGATTCTGGAAATAAAACTAATCTAGAGGAAAGAGCTCCAAGAGAGCAAATGACAACACTATGCCCAAACCTCTCCCCTCTCCCACAGCAGGTAGATTCATCTTTGAGCGATTGATGTTATGTATTGGAACTGAACCTTTTTCTAAATTGGATTCTCATTGTTTGATTATGTAATTTGTATGATACATTTTTACATGACAAAAAAAAAGTGTTATATTTGATTTATTATGAACTCTCCTGCAATCTTTATGACTAGATCATGTGGAGGCTGATGTTACGTCAAATCCATGGCCAGGATAGTACAAACTGAAGGCGCCCGGATCAATGAAGCTTTATTGCTATTGTAATACTTTATTGCTGTTATTATCACTCATATAGAGAGTTTCCCGTGACGTCACATTTCCAGTGGGACACACCAACTCCTGCTCTGCTTTTTTGGTTTACTGTCTTGGACTAGCTATCTTCCCGTGTCCTCTGTGCTTCCTGGACCTTGTTTCCTAGCTACCTTGTTTTTCTCCCTGTCTTCTAAGATTGAATTGAATGACTTTTTTGCATGTTTTGTAAAGAAAGGTTTTTTGGTTCTTTGCCATCATTATACTCCTGAATCCCTTTCTCTTTTTGACAGCGTTGGAATCATGGAGGGAAGATATGAGGAAGTTTTGAATCTCCGCACTTATGGGTTCCCTGTGCAGTACAATAAAACTGAACGGCAAACTTTGATACAATTTGCTGCAAAGTTCAGAGTCAGGTTAGTGACAATGTCAGTTTTGTGGCAGAAGTGCTTTGAATTCGGTATAACTTGAACACAAAATTTGAAATTGGAATTTTATATAAATTAAGTAGGTTAATTTATGGTTGCAGATGGCATGCTGTAATATGGGAAACGGAAAGAAGTAAAGACCAAGAAGGAGTGCAATTCCACATCAGCCCCATTGATGGTCACAGTGGGAAATAAAAAAAATGCAGTGTGTGCCAAGTATCACTGGCCAGGGATGACTGTGGACATTCAGAAATGGGTAACAATTACATATTCTACAACCCCAAATCAGAAAAAGTTGGGACAGTATGGAAAATGCAAATAAAAAAAGAAAGTAGTGATTTCTAAATTTACTTTGACTTGTATTTCATTGCAGACAATATGAACACAAAATATTTCATGTTTTGTCTGGTCAACTTCATGTCATTTGTAAATATACATCCTTTCCTGTCATTCAGACCTGCAACACATTCCAAAAAAAGTTGGGACAGTAAAGCATTTACCACTTTGTAATGTTGCCATTCCTTTTCACAACACTTAAAAGACGTTTAGGGACTGAAGACACCAAGTGATGAAGTGTTTCAGGTGTAATTTTGTCCCATTCTTCCTGCAAACAAGTCTTAAGGTGGGCAACAGTACGGGGTTTTCGTTGTTGCATTTTGCGCTTCAAAATGCGCCACACATTCTCTATTGGAGACAGGTCGGGACTGCAGGCAGGCCAGTCAAGTACCCGTACCCTCTTCCTCCGCAGCCAGGACTTTGTAATGTGTGCAGAATGTGGTTTTGCATTGTCTTGTTGAAATATGCATGGACGTCCCTGGAAAAGATGTATTTTTGAAGGCAGCATATTGTGCTCCAAAATCTCTATGTACTTTTCAGCATTAATGGTGCCATCACAGAAGTGCAAGTTACCTTTGACACAACCCCACACCATGACAGACCCTGGCTTTTGGACTTGTTGCTGGTAACAGTCTGGATGATCCTTTTCTTCTTTGGTCCGGAGCACACGGCGTCCATTCCTCCCAAAAAATACCTGAAATACTGATTCATCTGACCACAGTACACGTTTCCACTGTGTGATGGTCCATCCCAGATGCCTCCGAGCCCAGAGAAGTCGACGGCGCTTCTGGACACTGTTAACATAGGGCTTCCTTTTGGCACAGTACAGTTTTAACTGGCATTTGTGGATGTAACTACGTATTATGGTACTTGACAAAGGTTTGCCAAAGTAGTCCTGAGCCCATGTGGTGATATCGCTTATAGATGAATGATGATTCTTGATGCAGTGCTGCCTGAGGGATCGAAGATCATGGTTGTTCAGCTTAGGCTTGCGCCCTTGTCCTTTACGCCAGCGGTTTTCAACTCCAGTCCTCGCGCCCCCCCGCTCTGCACATTTTGTATGTTTCTCTCTTCACTTCAGACCTTTGTTCTATTCGACCGTAAGTGCCCTGCGAAGTGGACTTCACAGGATATTCCGCCATCATTCCAGTTCGAAGCGAGCGTATATGTTCCATCCAAAGGGCATTGAAGTGTGCGAGACGTGAATTTGAATTGGATTTATTAACAGAGGTATATTTTGTCACACTTCACTAGTAAATTTCGTCTGTGTGATGACGCTGGCGTAGTGCAAATCCGTGAATAAATAAGTTCCGAAGTGAAGTAAACGTCAACGGATTTCTCATGCTTAGGGAGTAGGGAGCAATGAACACTGTGTAGGGAGCATGTCAATCGGAACACAGTTCATTCATGGAACTTTCTTCTAATGAACTGATGATCTGAATCAGGTGTGTTTAAACAACAGAGACATGCAAAATGTGCAGAGCGGGGGGCGCGAGGACTGGAGTTGAAAATCGCTGCTTTACGCACTGAAATTCCTCCAGATTCCTTGAATCTTTTAATTATGTTATGCACTATTGAAGGTGAAATATCCAAATCTTTTCCTATCTTTCTTCGAGGAACATTGTTTTTAAACATTTCAATAATTTTCTCACGTATTTGTTGGCAAACTGGCGATCCTCGGCCCATCTTTGCTCCTAAAGGACTAGACCTTTCTTGGATGCTGCTTTTGTACCAAATCATAATTATAATCACCTGTTGACATCAACTGTTTCAAATCACATCATTATTTAACCAATTTACCTCATTACTAGCCCTAAATTGCTCCTGTCCCAACTTTTTTTGGAATGTGTTGCAGGTCTGAATGACAGGAAAGGATGTATATTTACAAATGACATGAAGTTGACCAGACAAAACATGAAATATTTTGTGTTCATATTGTCTGCAATGAAATACAAGTCAAAGTAAATTTAGAAATCACTACTTTCTTTTTTTATTTGCGTTTTCCATACCATCCCAACTTTTTCTGATTTGGGGTTGTACATAGAATATCTCCAGCCTTTGAACAAATCCTCTCACTAGGGACAATTATCTGTCAATGTCTATAGCCTATCTATCAATATCTTAATAATAACTTTTAATGTAGCCTAAATATAATTAACCAAATTACACTATAAATATCACTATATCGCAAAATCTCTCTCCTCTCACAAAAACCCATGAAGTGAAGATGCGTTAACTCCACTTTTATACTTTGTGTGAGTTAGGTTGAGACAGATGTGCAATTGTGTGATTTGTTTCTGACCCTGTCAATCAAACACAGAATTGGCAAGTATGCCACGTCTCGAAACACTTGTGACACGCCCCGATGCTTCGAATCGCCCTAGTCACGTGACATGGGTGTTTCGTATCACGCTTCGGAGCAGTGTTTCGAAACATCTGCGCTTCGAGATCTCGACACCGTGTCGAAACGTCAGTTTCGCATCAGCCATCCCTAGATTCTGGAAACGCCATAGTGAGCACAGGGAGATAACCCTCGATACAGGAGTGTGAGCACGTGGGCTGTTAATGCGGTTGTATTCGGAGCTGTGGACTCCGGGCTTAGCCTGTAGTAGCGAGCTGTGCTGTGCAGCGTTTCTATCCCACTTTATCATATAGTTACGCTCCACCCTTGAATTACGGCGGAGATCTTTCTTTGTGGAGCTCTATGCACATGGAACTCTGATGTCTAGGCCCTGCTGTTTTGTTTATGATTTATTTTTGTCACTTAAAATTGTGTATTTGTTATGACTTTTGTATTGCTGTAAATTTTATGGTTGCTTAATCGATTTTGCTAGCTGAGTCTAGATTCTGCCAACCGTTCAGGTTTGTTTAACCCAATTCTCTGTGTTGTAGGAACCAGCCTGCATGGAGTGCTTTCCTCTGGGGTCGTCCGGGTTCCTCTTTCTTCACTGCATGGTGGTGTGAGATTTACTGCACTGCATGAGTATTGAGTTGAGTGTAACGCAATTTGTATGATTCACTACACGCTTTTTAAAGCTGTTGATTAATGATTTGTTTATCAGTGCACGTGTGGTGTGTGTGTGTGTGTGGTTCTACGCTTGGGGATCTGTGGCCTTTTGATTCTAGTCTTCTCTCCAGCAGGCTTGGTAACTATATATTTTAAGATAGTGGGTTATGATTTTAATAGTTGGCCTAAAGTCCAGATCTTTTAAAGTTGTGATTCCCTCCTTTTCTTACACTTTAATAAAGTTGAGTATCCATCTAAGCAATACTTACTGCTTGGTAATAAAAGTGTTGAACTTGAAGGTCACGTCTCTGTTCTTCCTTCATTATGGGCTATTGAACTTGCGTTGCTGTGTTCAGTTATTTCCGTGGGTACAAACCCCGGTGGCGTAATTGGAATTTAGGGTGAGCGTAGAGTATCGCTCGGTTACACTAGCAACACACAAATCCATTCTAACAAAGACATTTTAAAAAAATGTAATATTCACATTAAAATATGTTGTGGTAAATTACAGCACTCTTCTTTTTGTTTAAGTTTACAAATGTGTTGTTTGTAATGCACACGTGGTTAAAACGTTATATAGATGTTCAGGTCTGACTGGACCGATTTTAGAACCTTTGAGCCTGTGTAAATGGATATGTAAGATGTGTAATCCTAAAGACAAGTGATTGCCTTTAACGACGTGACAGAATGGGTGTGTGATTATTTTATATGCAGGCTTATATAGCCTACTTAAATGAATACATTAAATTAACACAAAATAGACATTCAGAAGATGACACTTTTAGACATCCAGGGACGTGCAGAAAAGACGTGTAATTCACAGCCAGAAGACGTCAAAACCATGACGGGACGTGTCGGAGGGACGTCTTTTCAATGGTCATTAAACGTCCAAATGGTTGCTGGAATGCTGCAATTCTGGCCAACAAATTTGTGCTCACGCATAAAACTGTATTTTCCCCTGTGCGTGCTCCAAAAGTTCTCTCCACCGTGGATGTGGGGAAAGATAAGGGGAACAGCTCTTTCAGGCCTGCGAGTGACCTGAAAAATGCTTCAAGATGGTCCGATAGAAAACAAATTTGTTTCTACTGCCTTGATCCTGGCCACTTGATTTCAAATTGTAAAGCTTGGCAGCAAGCAGAAAGTGGGTGGTAAGCCTAAAGGGGTAGCATTTACCTCTCTTACCATAAATCACTATACATAATTTTTTTCCTCGCTCAAGGTTTTCCCCCTTCTTCTACAACTGGGTAAAGATTGTTAGACCAGAGTCCAGACTCAAGGTCTTTCTCTACTACTGTGTCAGTGAACGATTAATGTTTAGGCTACATGATAATTGTGATGATATTAATTGATTGTGCCTGTTACTCTAGGAAGCCACTAGATGGCACTGTGTTAAGTGTTATGTGTTGGATACATGGTGATGAAGGATGAAGAAAGAAGAAATAGGGGCTTGGGGTTGTTGTGTTATGATGAATAAAGACAGACATGTTAAGACTGCACTGAAAGATTTTATTTAAACACTGAAACAAAACATGGTACCAGGAGTGAAATCAAACTAAGAGCAGCCTGTTGTGAAAGCGACATAATGGATACTCTAAAACCACCGGTGAACTTGAAGCTCACGGGAAATGTTGACAGCAACTGGCGCAGTTTCAAGCAGCAATTTGAGCTATATATGGCCGCTATCAGGATGGACACAAAGCCAGAAGCACGTAAGGTTGCTTTGCTACTAACGATTGCTGGTCCACAGGCTATTGAAGTGTATAATACTTTTGTCTTTAATGAGAATGAAGATAGAAACAAGCTTGAAGATGTGCTGGCCAAATTCACTGCTCATTGTTCGCCCAAAAAGAATGAAACGTATGAACGATATGTGTTTCGTTCACGTGTGCAGCAACCGCATGAAACATTTGATAACTTCCTGACTGACTTGAGGCTAAAGGCGAAGACATGCAATTTTGACCAGCTAAATGATTCAATGATAAGAGATCAGATTGTCTTTGGCATCTATGATACGAAACTCAGACAACGCTTACTGAGAGAAACAGAGCTCACTTTGCAAGAGGCAATTAAAATTTGTCAAGCCAGTGAATTTGCTCAACTTCATGTGAAAACATTTGGTGAAATGATGCCAAAAAGCGTGTCTTCAAGTGCAGATGCCGCAATTGGTACCATATCTTTCAAAGAGAAGCGATGTACATCCAGAGCTGTGAAACAGAAGGATTGCATTTATAATTGCAAACGTTGTGGTACTGAACATCAGCCTAAGCAATGTCCTGCCTTTGGGAAACAATGTGTGAAGTGTCATGGTAAAAATCATTTCGCAAAACAATGTTTTTCTAAAGGAAAAGTGAAACAAAAAGGGCGATCTGTCAAGATGATAGAGGAAACTGACCTGTGCGATACATTCTTCGTCGGAATGGTAACCAGTGAAGAGAAGCTGGAATCTAAAAACACTAGTGGACACATTGGTGGAAAGTTATCAGTTGATGCACAGAGTCAAGAGGATGCTGTCAAAAATGACAAATGGGTGGCACCACTACAGATCAATGGAGCGCTGGTCACTCTCAATCTGGATACCGGTGCTAAAGCAAACATAATTAGCATGTCGGACATCAAGAATATGACAGAAAAGCCAAAAATCAAGAAAAAACCAATACTTCTCAAGGACTACAATGGAAAAAGCATTGACTCTTTAGGTATATGCAAGCTAAAAGTAACAGTGAAAGACAAAGTGCATCACTTACTCTTCTCTGTTGTAGCTGAGGAACTAGAGTCCCTGCTAGGTGACAAAGCCTGTGAGAGCTTAAATCTTGTCAAAAGGGTGTACCACATCAACCACAATAATTCAGCTGTGACTGCAAGTAATTCTGTGGATGACATAGTGCAGAACTTCGCAGATGCCTTTGAAGGCTTTGGTGTTTTACCTTATGTTTACAAGATTCAGCTGAGGGAAAATGCACAGCCTGTAGTGCATCCTGCACGCCGAGTTCCAGCTCCACTCAAAGATCGTCTAAAGAAAGAATTAGACAGAATGACCACATTAGGAGTTATCAAAAGAATAGAAGAACCAACTGACCGGGTGAACTCTATGGTGTGTGTCAAGAAAAAGAATGGAGACTTAAGAGTGTGTATGGATCCGAAAGATCTGAATGACAACATAACGCGTGAGCACTATCAAATACCAAAACGTGAAGAAATAATGAATGAAATGTCAGGTGCCAAATATTTCACGAAGCTTGATGCCTCACAAGGATTTTGGCAGATACGTCTGGATGAGGACAGCACAAAGTACTGTACCTTCAACACTCCATTTGGGAGATATTCTTTTCTTAGACTGCCATTCGGAATTGTTTCTGCTTCCGAAATCTTCCACAGAGCGATGGAAAACATTATTGAAGGACTTGAAGGAGTTAGAGCATATATTGATGACATCATCATATGGGGATCTTCACTTCAAGAGCACAACAGCAGATTGACCAGAGTGCTGCAGAAAATCAGATTGAGTGGACTGAAACTAAACAAAAACAAATGTCAGTTTGGTGTGCAAGAACTTGTATTTCTTGGGGACAAATTGTCAAGTCAAGGGATACAGCCAGACAGTGAGAAGATCAGTGCCATTATAAAAATGAAAAGTCCCACAGACCGGAAAAGAGTACAGCGCATCATGGGTATGGTGAATTATGTAGGAAAGTTCATTCCGAATCTTTCTGCAAAAACGTCATGCCTACAAGAACTCCTACAAAAGACAACAGATTTTGTATGGACAGACAAACATGAGAGTGAATGGCAACTGCTGAAAGAATCATTAACCTCTGCACCCGTTTTGCAATTCTATGATCCAACAAAGAAAACCAAAGTGTCCACAGATGCCTCCAAGAATGGTCTTGGTGCAGTTTTACTGCAAGCTGATGATGAGATCTGGAAGCCAGTAGCGTATGCAAGCAGATCCATGACTGATTCTGAGTGTCGATATGCACAAATTGAGAAAGAGTGCTTGGGATTAGTCTTTGGCCTGGAGAAATTTCATGACTATGTATATGGACTTCCCACCTTTACTGCAGAAACTGATCATCGTCCATTAATTGCAATAATACAAAATAATCTAAATGAAATGACACCAAGGATTCAAAGACTGATGATGAAGTTGCAAAGGTACGATTTCAATTTGGTGTATACGCCTGGCAAATACTTAGTGCTGGCAGATACCCTCTCACGAGCACCCACAAGAAATTGTGAGAGTACAACGGAAGGAGATGTTGAGATTCATGTGAATATGGTGTGCACTGCGTTTCCAGTGTCAGATGCAAAGGCAAAGCAAATAGCTGAAGAAACAAGAAAAGATGCCGAGTTGCAAGCTGTCATTGACAACATGTGTACTGGATGGCCGACGAGTTCATCTCCAAAATTCCAGGACATCAGAGGTGATCTATGTGTGGTGGATGGAATTCTTCTGAAACAAAACAGAATTGTCATTCCGCAAAGCTTGAGACAAGACATACTACATAGAATTCACGAAGGTCATCTCAGCGTAGAAAAATGTAAGAGGAGAGCGAGAGAGACGGTCTTTTGGCCTGGAATAAACAAAGACATTGAAAAGATGGTGAGACAGTGTGACACATGTCAAAAATTCAGAAATAAGCAAACTAAGGAGCCAATGATAATACCGGACTTACCAACATCACCTTGGGAGAAGGTGGGAATGGATCTCTTCCATCTGAAAGGCAATAACTATCTAGTGGTGATCGATTACTACTTAAATTACCCTGAGTTGGCCTTACTCTCGAATATGTCTACAAAGTGTGTAATAACACATGCAAAATAAATTTTTGCAAGACATGGCATACCTCAGACTGTCATCAGTGACAATGGCCCATGCTTCAGCAGCAAGGAGTGGCAAGAGTTTTCAGTGCAATATGACTTCAAGCATGTCACTTCAAGTCCAGAATATGCTCAGTCAAATGGCAAAGCTGAGAAAGGAGTTCACATTCTCAAGCACCTTCTGAAAAAGGCTGCTGACATTAAGTCTGATCCTTACCTTGCTCTGCTCAGTTACAGAACCTCTCCATTAGAGTGTGGCATGGCCCCAGCTGAGATGCTGATGAATCGGAAACTTCGCACTACACTGCCCTCTTGTTCAGAACAAAAAGCAAATGTGAAAATAAAGCAGAAACTCAAACGACTGAAGGACAGACAAAAGTTCTACTATGACAGGGCTGCAAAGCATCTACAGCCATTGTTGACGGATGATGTTGTCAGAATCAAAAGTGACGAGAACTGGAGCAAGAAGGCCACAGTTATGCAAGAAGTAGCTCCAAGATCTTATACTGTGAAAACAGATGATGGACAAATCTTCAGACGGAACAGACGTGATCTGTTAAAGACTGAAAAGGAACTGAAAGACCTGAATGAATGCAATGTGAAGTCTGAAACAAATGACTGCAACACTGATACGAACATGGACACACAAACATCAAACAGTCATACATTCACACTTATAAGATCTACAAGACCCATTAAAAAACCTGATAGATTAAATTTGTGAGAAACTGCTGAAAATGTAGCAATAAGAAAATGTTCATGTTTGTAGTTCATCATTGGTAGTAACTGCATAAAATGTGCATACATAAACACTGAGTTAAATTGTTATACTGAGTGCAACATAAGATGTGTTACAAAAAAATGCTGAGGTTACTTGTTTATGTTTCTTTGAAGAAAGGGGGATGTGATGATATTAATTGATTGTGCCTGTTACTCTAGGAAGCCACTAGATGGCACTGTGTTAAGTGTTATGTGTTGGATTCATGGTGATGAAGAAAGAAGAAATAGGGGCTTGGGGTTGTGCTATGATGAATAAAGACAGACATGTTAAGACTGCACTGAAATATTTTATTTAAACACTGAAACAAAACAATAATGTTATTGTTCTGCTTGCAGTTGGAACTGTAATGTTTATTGTAATTTCACAAGACTCTCACATTACTCGTTTCCTCCCCTTGATCGTGTTTTATTTATAAAATAACTAAAATAATAAACTTCCTTTTAAACTCAACAGTAGTCTTAATTTTTTTAGAGTATTAAAATCAAGAAAGGGACTTACTGTAGCTACTGTACTGTTTATACTGCGTGTTTAAGCCTCTTTCTATAAGACATTTTGCAAGAGCTTGTTTGATGTGATTAGTTCAATTCAGTATTTAATGCTGCTTTGTTAGTGTGTGTATTGGAAAGGATCATAATAAATGGGTTTATAGTGTATTTTCGTGCTGCATCCTGTTGGCTGCTGAGTACCATGTGAACCTCGCGGGGAAAAGAAATGGAAAAACTCAATCGTCAGAGTGAGCGAAGTCAAGTATTAACAAGTCTCAAAAAGCTTGTATTGATCTATCATTCACAGCCCAAGGAAAATAAACACCAGAATTTAGCTTGCTATCACATCAATACCTCAGATTTTAGGCAGAAATCGTGATCACATTAATGTAAGATTTATTATAAAGCACTTGCATCCTCTAGTTTGCTTGTCCATCCTGTGACACAGACAAAAAGGAAAACGCTACCAAGTAGGCTACAAAGTTAACGACCTAGTTCTGCACATTCAACACAGACTGGAATGTGAAATTATAGCCTGGGTTCACCAGAGAAATGGAAACTCCGAAGTAGCAGATCTGGAGCAGCAGAGTCATGAAAGAAAACATTTAGCGCACACTGAAATTCACTCCGCTCAGTACTCTGCCTGCTAGAGGAAAACCTCATACCGCTGTGCACTTCCCTGGATCATGATTTAGATAATTGCCCTAACTTCCACAGGGAAGCTTTTGGAATGTTGCTTTCGGTTTAACTAAAACTGCATCGCTCTTATAGCAGAAGAACAGAACGCTTTCATAAATCAGAACCTGTATTCATTTTCTGAGGGGAAAATTGTGAAAATGAAGCTTCTCTGTAATTTGCTTGCAGGGATCTTATTTTTACTCTACCACGGTAAGACATTTAATTGTTACAACCACTCTCCCAAACCAGAATTCTGTGACCGTAGGTACAGGCTCTGTAGCGGCAGATTGTGGTTAAGGTGACAACAGTGCCTATACCAGAATCACATAATTTGTGTAGCGGTGTTAATGATTAAAAAAAAGGAACCTAACCCAGCTGAAATGCAGTCTAGAAAAAAATATTATATATACATTATTATTATTATTATTTTTTTTTTTTTTTTATGAATCCAGGCATGTTTCTCTACTCAATCATCCTGATAAGTAGACAATACATTTTCACAGCAATATTGTATCAGGGTTGTATTGTTTGATTTATATTTTTTCTTGAATCAGGTGTTGGATCAGATGAAGTGTCTGTGTCAGTGATGGAGGGAGATTCAATAATTTTTCACACTGGTGTTGAAAGAAACCAACAAGAAGATATTAAGTGGTATTTCCACAGCACTCGAATTGCTCAAATCAATGGAGATCTCAGTTTTATCTGTACAGATGTTCAGTGTAATGCAGATACTGAGAGATTCAGAGACAGACTGAAGCTGGACAATCAGACTGGATCTCTGACCATCATCAACATCACAAACATAAACTCTGGAGATTATGAGCTGAAGATCATCAGAAGCAGCAGCAGCAGTGAAAAAACCTTCAATGTTATTGTCAATGGTGAGTCATATATATATTTATATATATATATATATATATATATATATATATATTTATTTATTTTTTCATAAAAATGTGTAGCTGAGTTCAGATGAAGATGACAGCATATCTGACCAGCTGATAATTGTTTAAATGAGGATTTTTCAAAAAGTCAAGAAAAGGCTCGTTGCTTTCATCTTCACAGTGCTTTCATGTTGTTTGTTATTAATTCCAGCAGAAAGATCCTCCAGCAGCTGTTGGTTTGTGTTTCAGGTGTTCCTGCTGCTGAACGAGACGATTTGAAGGGAAACGATGGAGAATCTGTCACTTTAGATTCTGGTGAAACAAGAAAACCTAATGATGTGATGACATGGTTTTTTAATGACACTCTCATTGCTCAAATTACTGGTGATCCCAATAAAACCTGTACAGATGTTCAGTGTAACAATGGCACTGAGAGATTCAGAGACAGACTAAAGGTGAATCAGACTGGATCTCTGACCATCAAAGAGACCAGAACCACAGACTCTGGACTTTATAAACTGCAGATCATCATCGGCAACAGCAGCTTCAGTATCACCAGAGTGAAGAGATTCAATGTTACTGTCTTTGATGAGTATATAATTCAGTCATTTAGTGCATTTTCTTTGATAATATTTGTTTGTATATATATATATATATATATATATATATATATAACACTTTTGTAAGTCAACTCAATAAGTGTTTGGTTGTGGAATTGTTTAAAAAGCAAGCTTTGACTCAACACATTGACTAATGTTACATGCTAAGTGCATAGTATCAGTCATTTTTCCTGTCGAATACAGTTTCCTGTTGAGTTCACTGTGATGTGATGCTTTAACTGCTGTTGCTAAAAACAACAGTTAAATTCCATGTATCTACTTTTGACTAGATGGGTTTTCATTCCCTCTATAGTAACAATGCCTGTCTGTCTTTAACTGTTTCAGATTCAGGGTTGTCTTCAGCTGCTGTAGCAGGAATTGTTGTTGTTTTGCTTGCGGCTGCAGCTCTAATTTCTGGTTTGATTTACTGTCACGACATGAGATGTAGGCTACTGTAGAAGAGCACCACAGCATGTAAGTATTTCATACAGCTGGTGATTTACTGTGGGGAGACAAAACTTTAAATGAACAATGGTTCTTATAATTATGTTCTTAATGTAGGGTGTGACAAAATGTAATTTTTTTTGTCCTTTATTTTTTACTGCTACAGAAGCAAATATTCAACAGTGATGTGTTGTCAAAAATGGCCACAACTCCCAAATAAACTAAATAGGAATTAAAAAAACAAAGTTCACATTTTTCAGAGAGCAAGTGTCTTAAAAGAAAATGGCAATACAACAGTTCAAGCATTTTAGATGTAGTATTGAAATCACAATATTTCAAATTTGTATTGCTGTAATACAGAGAAGATGACGGCTTGATGCAGCTTAAGACACTGTTTTAAATATTTAGGGGAAGTTAACATTTTTCGTTGTTTGTGTAACTGATACATTAATGACTTTTTCCATTTATGATTTTTTTGTAATTTTTTTTTTTAGGAGAATAATGTTAAAGACATTGCTTTGAGGGACACATGACATCCTTAAATCAGTCTCAGGCTGAGGCTGCCTAAAAAAACTATAACATAATTTATCATTTTGATACTTTCTTTGAAAGGGACACTAACGAGAATTTGGAAAAAAATGGAGAGAAGAGGATCTGCTGAAACTGTCTTCAGAGTAATTGTGTCAGGATTTCAATTTCAATTTAAAAAACTATTTTTTTTTCATGAATTAAAACATTTAGACAAACAATATATGAGCAATAATGGAAGAAACAAAACAATACGTCACTAGGAATAGATCAGCAAGTGCTTTATGTTTTTCAGTATATGCATTTCAAAGCTGCTGAAGTGTTCTAGACAGGAATAAGGAGCAATTATCTCTTTATTATCTTTTGCACAAAGACATAATAATGCTAATCCATTATAACATAAATTGTTTTGTCTTGCCTTTTCACATTCTCTTACAACTGAGACAATGAAATTATGATGTGATTAATGTGTTTGGCTTAGCCACTAACACTAACCCAGGTTGGACCAACTCTGAATCGCATGGCTTTTTATGTCCACCAGCTGGAACAAAAAACAGCCTTAAATATGCCTGGAAGTTCACCGTTTTATTTTGAAGTAGACAAAACACTTTGCTGAGAGTATTTATGATGTTCAGAGCCTGTAACTGGATGCTGTGTTAAATCATATTTCTCTGCTGATATGTAATGCAATGTTTGTCCCTTTTTTTTTTTTGCAATTTCAAATGTGTACATAGCCTCAGGATTATTTATGCCATGTATGCATTTTTATTTTATTATTTTTTTATCCATAAATCAATAAGAACTGGACACAAATGTTTGTTTTCTCAATGCTAAATGTGGTAAGCTGTTATTGTGTTCCTTGCAATACGGCCAGAATATCTTTAGACATTTTTAGACACAAAAAAAGTGCCTTGAATAAACATTGTTTCCATTTCTGAAATGAGCTTGAAAGATCTTTATGTGATAAATATTATTAAACATATGATAATGGCTGGAATCTGTGCGTCTATAAAATGTTTTTGTGTGTGTTATCAGAAATGATCGTGGATATGGTCTCATTGAATCGTTGAGGTAAGAAATATTTCAACAGTGATGCACTAAACTTTCACCAACAGTTACAGCGATTGTTACTATAGTAAAACTGATAATGTGGTAGACACCACTCACAAAAGAAATTTGAAAAAATGTCATACATTCTTTAACGAAGGTGCCAGTATGATTTTAACATTAACTGCATAACTATATTTGGTGAAATAGCCTATGATAATTGTGGTGGGACAGAATTAATAACACAAATGGTGTATTTGCTTACTATTAAAGAAATTATTTATTCTGTGTGAATAAAACTTACTGATGGGGAAAATGAAGTTTTTCGAAACGTTGAATCAATTGCTTTGCAAAATGATTCACTATTTTGAAGCGCTCGAAACGTCATACACTGGTGCCTGCTGGCCAGAATGGTGTGAAAGCTCAGACCAAACGTGCATAACACCTTTACAACCCAACTGCAAACGTCTTATTGAAAATGTAACCTAATAAATAGTCGTTTCTTTTTCTTTCTTCATTTTTGTTGTTTTTGACCAAAGAAACGTACAATAAATGGATTAGAATGTCCAACTTTATTTACAAAGGTATGAACATTGCATCTTATTTTCAGTCTGTTCAAGAAACAATTGTGTAAAACCAATGATCTAAAAATAAGACAAACTCACACCTACACACTGTTTTTTGGGAACATTTTCATGCACAGCATCCATCTTTGATTTCTGTAAGAAAACACAAACTCAATCAGGAACCTGCAAATGCGACAGTTTAAAGCTAATATGATTTTGCTTCAAATTTACTCAGTGGAAATTAATTGCAGACTATTTTGAACAGAAAAAAAAAAAGTTTTCTTTCATAATTTCTTTAACTGAATGTTTAATAATTTCTTTAACTGTAATGTTTAGCTACAGAACTGTAGCATCAACACAGAAGCACACGAAGAGCAGCTCAAGGAAATGACATCACAGCCTACATTAACGTCATATGCGTCACATGACTTTTTAAACAGTCGAATGAGCAAACAGATGCACAGCTGTGAGGGTTTGCAACTTAGCAGATTTCAGGCTTTATTAAGGCAGAGGAACCGAAACATAACATTTTATTATTTTCTTTACCAACTCGTCAGATGCAATAACATTAAGGTTTGTCATGACAGCTTTTGCATTGAGAACGGTACAGTGCAACTAAAAAGATATTTAAATATTAAAATAGGGATCTCCTGGAAAAAGTTTGGGATCCTCTGCACTAAATGGCAGTGATCTAGTCATCAAATAATGATACACCACAAACATCCGGTGTAGACATAGCCTTGCTTTTCATAGCACAGGTTGAGCTTGATAGAGCAAAACGCGTCATGGTTTTAAAAGTTTCAAATGATTATATGTATTTTATTAAATAATTTAATGTTTAGACTATAGGCTGTATCAGCGGAAATTGGTAACTCGAATGAATGAAGTCGCTTCACTGATAGGCTTATTGCTATGTGAATGAACTTGCTGTGTGTTAAAGGGATAGAAAATTCTGTCATTAATTACTTACCCTCATGTTGTTCCAAACCCGTAAGACCTTTGTTCATCTTTGGAACACAAATTAAGATGTTTTGATAAAATCCAAGAGCTTTCTGAACCTCAATAGACAGCAATGCAACTGAAAAGTTCAAGGCCCAGAAAGATAGTAAGGAAATTGTTAAAATAGTCCATGTGACATCAGTGGTTCAACCGTAATGTTAAATAAAATTATTATTTTGGTTTTCTTTGTGCACAAAATGTATTCTCATAGCTTCATAACATTACAGTTGAACCACTGATGACACATGGACAATTTTAACAATGTCCTTACCTTTCTGGGCCTTGAACGTGGTAGTTGCTTTGCTGTCTATTCAGGGTCAGAAAGCTCTCGGATTTCATCAAAAATATCTTAATTTGTGTTCCAAAGTCGAACAAAGGTCTTACAGGTTTTGAACGACATGAGGGTGAGTAATTAATGACAGAATTTTCATTTTTGGGTGAACTATCCCTTGAAGAGAGAACATACACTGTTGTTTACAAACAGATTCACATCTTGCACTTTAAAATGCTGGGCCAAATGCCAGCCTTCCGCAGTGTTCAGGTGCTCACGCATAGGCTATTTCCAAGTTGGTTAAACAATTTTTTTTGTGTGTGGTAAATAAAATAGCGCAATTAGAGAAGGAGGAGCAACATGTCTACACAGCGATTGTTGCAAATCAGTTTTAGTCAGTCTAACTGACTGCAACTCAATCTTGAATGATCTTACCATGTTTTGTATTGTTGGTTTACACAAATCTGAATCAGTTATGTCTTCCTCCTGTGTCGTGGCTACATGAACAATAATTCAGATGAGTTAAACACAACAGAGCTTGCATATGTAGAATTATGTATATCGGTAGTTAATATTTGTAGTTAATAATTTAATTCCTAACCTCTTTTTCTACAATTCTTGCAGAGGCAGTACATTCCGACTGCAGCAACAACCAACAGAGATCCAGCAGCAGCAGCAACAACACAGATCAACACTATCCGATAGAGTGAGACTGGAGGATGTGGAGAAGAATGTGAAACAGTCTGTGGTAGCCGAACTGTTACGGCTAAAGAGAGAGAGTCATTATTGGGAGAAATGTGTCGGTGTACCACAAAAGAGATCAGATCAGTAAATGAACACACATATCAGTGCTGCCATATCTGAACATGTGATTAAGTGTTTATTGTGATAATAAGTAGTGATTGTGTCTGTCATCTCAAGCTATAACATATTTAGGCATTTCATTATGTAAATAAAATAAGCACAGGACAAAAATGACATTTCTACTCACCATAGACAGAAGCACTGAATTGTTTTGATGGTGCAGCTCTCCTTATCTTTACTTTAAAGAGTCCAGCGTGTTCAGTTGTGATGTTTGTGATGGTCAGAGACCCAGTTTGATCGTCCAGCTTCAGTCTGTCTCTAAATCTCCCATCAGGAACATCAAATGTGGAGAAAATTCCATAAGCTCTCTTGATTTTAGCTATCAGAGGCTTTTCAGCTCCATATTTCCACAATAAGTCATCACCTTCACGTATTTCAGTAAGATCAGTGTTTAGAGTGACTGATTCTCCCTCCATCACTGACACTGACTCACCAAACACACCTGATGAACAAACAGATTTTACACCGATTAATGCTCTTGTTGGTATAGAAAGCCTGAAATCAGTTTGTAACCTTTAATTACAGCTTGAAAGTACACGCTTAAATCTTCCACACTTAGGATCTTATTATTCTGAGATGTGAATAAATGACAGAAATATGTTTATAACTTACCGATCAGATGCCAACAGCCCAAACAGAACAAAATGTGAAACATTTTCAGCTGTTCAGTGAAAAGTCTGATCTAATAAGACTATCAATGAAAGCACAACTGATCTAAACAAGCACAACAGAACTAATGTGAATCCTCCCCCGGCAGAGTTTGGCCCTCCTTAATGAAAACGCACATGCGCATATGCATGTTATATATATGTAATATCAAAACTACGTCATGGTAAAACAGAGCCTACCTCTTGTGATTTAAAATGGTTGTGTGCACTCAGTTATAGTTGATGGGGAAAAGTACAGAGTTAAAATAGTATATGATCTCACAGGACCAGTTTACTGACGTGCATTTTCTGAGTCAAACTGAAACCTGCTGTGGTTTGGTTTCTTGAGAATTGTGGTTTGATCTGTTGTTTGGACAAACAGCTTGTACATGCAAATGGTCATTTGTAGTTTGTGTGTTTAGTTTGTACGTGAAGAGTTTCCTCCTGTTCTGCTACTATGAACAACTTAATCTACAGACACTTGAGGAGAAACTGTATTTGACACAGAGACAGAAAAACAATAGAAACACAATGATCATATTTAACACTTCTTTTTACAAGTTTAGTCTGAAATTTTGTTTTGTTTTGTTTTGTTTTAGAAATGGCCCATCAGACTGGATCTCTGACCATCAGATTATCAACTAGAGAATCATAAATCCCCTGCATTTTCCTTTTAGAAATGTTACTGTAAAATACAATTTCAATCCAGATTAATGCTATCTTTGCCCAAACTGGCTTTGAGACCAGCACAGCCTTTCTAAGTAGAGTGCAATTCTTAAAATGTGATTTTCTGCTTTGGACACTAGAGAGCGTTGATGTGTTTGTGAAACATCTGCCCAAGTATCCAGGAGAGCTTATTATGTGCGGTACTGTAAATAACATTTTGCAAAAAGAATAAAACAAGAACACTAAATGAATGACAAAGGGGCAAATTTAAGGTTGAAATGTATATTTAATAATGCACGCTAGGTAAATTTCCATAAGATAAACTAAAAATAGAAAATGTTCTGTATGCTCTACTGATAAACCACTAAATTAAAACAAAATTTCTGCCATCACAATAACACTAAAAGATATGACACAAAGAGTGGAAACCAAACTGGGACATCCTAATGTGTACCGAACCAAAAGTGACCTGTAGGAACTCATTTCCATTAGTTGCAGTATTTGATCATCGTTTTTTGGGAATATTTTCATACACAGCCTCCTCCTTTGATTTCTGAAAGGAAACGCAATTAATATAAGATCTTTCTCTGAATAACCTTGTTACTTTCTTAATAACACCTTCTTAGTCCAAATCTTAATCTATGAATACTGATTTGTTTTGTTTTGAAAGACTACTACAGAACAGATGTTAACATGGAGCAGCAAGTGGAAATGACATCAATCATGACTGTTTAAGTAGTTAAATCATCAAACAGAGTGAGTTCTGAAGATTTGCCATTTCACACAAAGGCAACGGCAAAGTTGAAGTTGCAGCACGTCTACAAAGAAACCAATGACTGCTAAAGCTGCATTTGAGCTCATGATGAACCGCAGAACGGCTGCAGCTCGACAACAGACTTCGGCACATATAACATGAGTAACAACTTTGTGTCCTACTTTCTTTCCAGTGAAAATCTAATAGTATAAAACTTGCCCCTTAAAAAGCGTAACAAATGTAATTTATTCGCATGTATTGGTTTTCATTGGCTTTCTTATCTAAGCAGATGTCTTTGCATTAAAAAAGACTCTACATTTGTTTAAAAATAAATCCCAAAAGTGCTGGGTCAATTGTCAGCATGCCGAGTTGTTTCAGCGCTCAATTTCTAAGCATATTTACAAGTTGAGAAAAATATTTTTGGTGGTATTTTTTAAAGCGCAATTTTGGGTTTGCACCACAGTTGGTATAAAGTCACTTGGCTTGTGTTGTGTATGACCAAAGTAAAAATAGAAAAGTCAAAATATTAGTGACAGAAGGTCATAATTTACTATTATTGTAGGGAAAAACATGTGATGAATGCTAATAGTGCTTTAGATAACATTATAATGTTAAACGTATAATGTATAATTATTTATCAATGATAAAATATTATTAAATTATTGTCAAGTCACCTTTATTTATATAGCGCTTTTAACAATACAGATTGTGTCAAAGCACTTAACAGTATCAAGTTGGAGTACAGAGTGTCAGTAATGTATAATAATAAGATTAAACACTCAATTTTCAGTTAAAGGCATTTCATTATTGAATTCGGAGATGTCATTAGCTCAGTATAGTTTAAATAGTATCTGTGAAATCAAATTGACGATAATCGCTAGAAATTAAGTGTCCCCAACTGAGCAAGCCAGAGGCGACAGCGGCAAGGAACCAAAACTCCCTCTGTGACAGAATGGAGAAAAAAACTTTGGGAGAAACCAGACTCAGTCATTGTTTGGATACATCTTATAAAACATTTTCTATGTGCTAATAATAAGGGCTAATTGATTTATTTTCTGCAAAATGAAAATAGACAAAATTGACAACAGTTGTTAGTCCCTACTAAAGGTAATAATGATGACAGTTGAGTTTATAAACCACCCACGTCTGTTCACTGACCTTCTGATGCTGCAAACTTCAATCAGCAAACTTCAAACACACTAACTGACTGCAACAACTTGCAACCTCTTACCTTTTGTCGTGTTTTTGGTTTACGCAATGCTGAATCACTTCTGTCTTCCTTCTGTCTCTGGACTGCATTAATGATAACCACAGGTGTGTTAAAACAAGAAAGTTTTCAATATTTCTACAGTATAATTGCTTGCTCTCCTGACCTGTTTTACTACTTTTCTTGCAGATGCAGAAGATCCCAATGACTGCAGCTACAATCAACATAAAACTAGAGGCAGCAGCTGAGATCAGCACTATGTTAAGTAAAGGCAGGCCTTCATCTGAAATGGACAAAACAAGCCAATAGTGTGAGTGAATATATCCATCAAACATCAACACTGTATAACCGAGAATAAATCAATATTAATATTATCATACATGCACATGCATGACAGAGTTGGTTGATGTCCACGTGTCTTGTCTGGTTAGTGAATGAATTGTTGAGCACACAGCTGTAGGTGTTTTTATCCTGATATTCCACCTCCAGAGGTAGAGAGAGACTGATGCTGAGATCAGACACACTGATGCTGGACAATAAACTGTTTCCTTTGTACCAGGAGAGAGTCACATGACCCACATTCACCACTGAACACAACAATGAACAATTTGATGATGAAGAACACTGTGAAGAGTTTCTGCTGATGACAGGAACAGGCAGACAAGCTGGAAAGCATCAGAGAATAAAGATAAATATTTTTTATAATAAATATATTCTTAAATAATATATATATATATATTATTATTTTTTTAATTTTTTGTGCATGGACTTAAAGGAAAACACCACCGTTTTTCCATATTCCAATATGTTCTTCCCTCAACTTAGACGAGTTGATATGTACCTCTCCCGTCTCAGTCCTTGCACTTAATCGCTCTAGCGCGCGGCGCCACTATGCTAGCGTTTAGCTTAGCACCATTAATTTCTTAGGATCCAAACTGGGATGAATTTAGAAGCCACCAAACACTTCCATGTTTTCCCTATTTAAAGATGGTTACATGAGTATTTAAAACTCCCCCTCTCGCTATCCCTGATAGTGATAGTGCAGGCCACGTTGGTTGTATTGACGGAAGAGGGAGAGGGGGAGTTTTCAGGAGTGAAGATATTACTGCGCCGAGGTCGAAGTGCTCCGAAGTGCTCTTCCGCCACACATTATAGTTATCATTTTTATCCGCTTAGAAAATCGCCATGTTTTATTTTGTGTCACCATACTTACTCTTGTAACTACTCATCTAAACGTCTTTAAATAGGGAAAACATGGAAGTGTTTGGTGGATTCTAAATTCATCCCAGTTTGGATCCTATGGAATGAATAGTGCTAAGCTAAACGCTAGCATAGTGGTGCCGCGCGCTAGAGCGATTAAGTGCACGGACTGAGACTGGAGAGGTACATATCAACTCTTCTAAGTTGAGGGAAGAACATATTGGAATGTGGAAAAACGGTGGCGTTTTCCTTTAAGCAGTGGCTTCCTTCATGGACAACAGTATGGTACATTGTATGGCTTCAATCCCAGCTCTCTTGACATTTCTTTTTCAAGCTTAGTGTCATTTTGTCAGCATTATATGGGAATGGATTTTCTCTTTTAAATACCACCCTTAATTGTCAATTATTCTTTGGCCACATGTTTGATGTTTGATTAGAACACATTCATTGCGGTGTACTAATTTTTGCACCCTGATTTTATATTATTGTGTTAGTTATATTATATTTTATATAGATATATTAGTTCCAATTTTGCCTTTGGTACTGGCTAATCTAATTTAAAACCAATAAACTATATTTGCACAAATATTTCATAGAATTGGATCCCATGGAAAGTATTCATTTAAAAGTGAGATGGATGTTTTCTGAGAAATCTGTTGGGGTGCACTCATTTATGCCGTGCACTGTATGCCTCTCCATTTGTTTTCTTATTTCAAAATAAAATAAAAATAAAAGTAGGTTAACATGAATTGCTTACAATGGAAGTCAATGGGGTCAATCTGTAAACACTAAGATACTGTTTCGGTACCGAGTAAAGTTAAATTCTTATTTTGTAAATAGCTTTACAGCTCAAATAATGCACTAATTTTGACATAAGATAATTGTTTTTGTGAAATCATACATACATACTTTCATTGTAAGCGCTTCGTTGATTTTGTTGTTCTTTTCTTGATGAGTCAAAATTATTTTTGTAGTATTCATGCCACAAATGCTGTGGATTAAGCTTATTTTTTACTGAACCAATGATTATTTTAATAAAACAGAAATACGCCAATGTTCAAGCAAATTATGTGTCTACTCACCATAGACAGAAACGCTGAATGCTTTTAATGATCCTTTCGCTCCATTTACTTCATAGAGTCCAGCATGTTGAGTTGTGATGTTAGTGATGGTCAGAGATCCAGTCTGATTGTCCAGCTTCAGTCTGTTTCTGAATCTCCCATCGGGTACATCCTCACGTGTAAAGAAGAGTCCATATTTTGCATTGATTTCAGCTATAATGCACGTTTTACCTCCATATATCCACAGAATATTGTCGTCTTCATGTATTTCAGTAAGATTAATGTTTAGAGTGACAGAATCTCCCTCCGTAACTGACACTGAACCACCAAGCACACCTTATAAACAGATTTTACAGATTAATGTGCTTATTTGTTTAGAAAGCCCAGGATCAGTTTGTAACCTTTAACAGCAGCAAAGACATCAAACAAAATAAAAGCTGAATATATGAATAGACAGATTTGTGTGAATAAATAATTTAATCTTTAACATGTTTTATCTGCTTGTAAGAGTAAAATAAAAATGCCAAGTTGCATACAGTTAATTACAGCTAATTCTGCCGGACACTCTCAATAGTTGCATAGCAGGCTTACTGAAAAGAGACCTGAATCTAAAGTAGAACTTGCAATAATATTTGTGAATTTGCAAATGCAGATCCTCTAATTATTTCGAACAGAATCGTTTTCCATCTTTTTTCCTCTGAAATGGAAATTAATGAAGTCTAAAAATGCATTCATAACTTACCAATCAGACACCACAAACAGAACAAAAGGAGCGTGTGAAACATTTTCTTCAGCTGTTCAGCTAAATCTCTGATCTAATAAGACCTGCTGATTACACTGAAGCTGCTGTGTGAATCCTCCCCCGACAGAGTTTGACCACCCTGCTAGTTAACACGCACTCTAGCATTTTATATATTCTTATACATGTTCTTCTGGCTCATAAGACTTAAATTTAACGGTCAAAAACAATTTGGAAAACATTGCATTGATGGTTTCTGAAAGGTAGCATTTGAGTGTGGCAAATATGAACAAGTAGAAAAAATTGGATTAGCCAATCTAAATTTAATGATAAAGTAAATCTAATTGATAATTAAGTTATTGCAAACGTCAAAGACTATCTACAGTCTCATATTACTGTCAGTTTTACTACACACCCAGAAAAAAGGTACAAATGCTGTTCCTTTCAAAAGGTAGGCCTTTGTACCTAAATAGGCCATATTAGTAACTCAAAGGTACGTATTGGTAGCAAAGGTTGTACATATTAATACATACATGGTTAGTATTAGACAATTTTTAAAGGGTATCATCCGTGTGACAGCTTTTGTACTTGTTTTTTTTTGAGAGTGTGATGTGAGGCATAAGCAGCTCAGTTTCTGGGTCAAACTGAAAACCAGTCGGTTTGAATCGGATCTGAACTGTTGGGTAGACATTTAGCTTGTGCATTAAAACCGCCATTTGTTTGATGTATGTTCAGTTTTTAGGTGAAGGGGTTTTTCTTTTCCTGCTGTCATGAACCTGCTGTCTGACTTCCCTCCTGTAGAACAACTTTACTGTCAAATAAAATGAATCCATTAAAAATACCATTTGAAAAACTGTCAAGTTGGAAACACGTCTGTCCACCAACGTAGCATTAATTGATTTAATAAGAATGTTTCATGTAAAATCAAATATTAAATCTTTTTTTAGCAGTTATTGCCCTAGAGTTCAATAAAACCACAATATTATCAATTTTATTTAGTATCATTCTAAATGTGTAGGTCTTGTAATTTAGTAGAGATGTCTAATATAATAGTTTATTACTCTAGTGCAGTAAAATATGTAATGAATAACACAAGATTTGCTCACTAATTCATTCAGTGACCCATTCTGCTGGTTTCAAAGTTACACCAATAGGTGGTCTAAAATGAACGTCTATTGTGTGAATCAGTACTTTTTCACCCTGAACTCTCACAATTTTCCTCTGAGGCTGCATTTAAAGAGGTCATGACATGGATTTTTTTTATTAATATTTTAATATGTTCCTTGAGGTTTACTTACTGTATAATGTTAAAGTTTTTTTCGCTCGGCCGCGGCTTGGAAATCTCACCCCCTCCTCCCGTCGAAGCTGTGTCGAGTCACGTCTAGCCTCGTTGGGAAATCTTACTCGGCTGCAGGTCAGGCGGCGGCCACGCTCCACTCTATGGCGGTGCTTCAGGCCTACCAGGCGGAGCTATTGAAGGAGCTCAACGAGGGAGAAGGCATCACACCGGAGGCTGTGAAGGAACTGCGGCGGGCGACGGACTTGGCGCTACGTGCCACCAAGCACACCGCTCGAGCAGTCGGCCGTTCGATGGCAGGGATGGTGACGGTTGAGCGCCATCTGTGGCTCAACCTCACCGACATAAAGGAAAAGGACAAATCTTTTCTTATGGATGCCCCGATCTCCAAGGATGGACTGTTTGGAGATTCAGTCACCGCGGTGGTGGAGAAGTTCAGAGCAGCGAAGCAGCAATCAGCCGCTTTCCGCCAGCTGATTCCGCGCAGGCCCAGAGAAGTAGAGCGACGTCAGACACTGACGGTGTGCTCGCGCTCGTCGTTTTCTCACCGCCAACGGGGTGCCCCGCGGGAAGAGCCATCACCTATGGCACCCCCTTGTAAGGCTTGGGGTCCTAGGGTTTATCCACCGGCTCGCCAGCGGAAGAGACTAGACCTGAGCTCGACGGCAAAAACCTCTCATCCTTGGGCTACTAATAACAGTTCCTGATCCTTCCGCTGTTCGTCGCCCAAGGGTCTGGCAAGGACGACCCATTTATGACGGCCCACAAAACTGCTGCTTCGCTGCTAGCAGTGGGGCCCGATATGCAACCTGTTGGAATGAATCCTGCCGTAAACACGCTTCAGGACCCAATACAACGAGACGCAGTGACCTTAACACATGCAGTTCTCGTTCTTACGGACACCGCGAGTTTTCCGTGCTTGGAAATTCTAATGCATGTGGACACGCCACAGCCGCAGACGGAGGTCTTGAGGCCATTAAAGGATTTTCGAGCTGCGTGGGAACGCTTGCCCGACATCCCACAATGGGTATTACGCACAATTCGTTACGGATACACCATTCAGTTTTGAAAAGGCCCGCCTCTTTTCCGCAGTATTCTTCCCACGATCGTGAGTTTAAAAGAAATCGCAGTGCTGCGACAAGAGCTATCATCTCTGCTGAGGAAAGGGGCTATAGAAGAAGTACACCCCTCTCAGACGGAGTCAGGTTTTACAGCTGATATTTTGTTGAGATGTCGATGAGGGCACGATTATCTCCCCCGCGCGTTCAGTCATTCATGTCATGCCTTTGCCACTTCAAAGCAGGTCATACAGTGACAGTGAGTTTGTGCCTCAGACTTTTGGGCTTAATGGCGGCAGCGTCCCCGGTGATTTGTCTATGCTTACTTCACATGCGCCCATTTCAATGGTGGACAAAAAAGCCAAAGGATTTATCCCCGTTGTCATCCGCATTGAACGATTTCGGTGATACGGAGGTGTGTTCTGACATTAAAGACCTGGACGTCGTCCAAATTTCTCAGAGGAGGAGTTCGATTGGGGGCCTGTTTTCGCCGTGAGACTGTCACGACAGACGCGTCACTGACAGGTTGGGGGGCTGTTTGTCAAGGACGCCCAGCCCACGGAACATGGACGGAGGCACAGCGAGGGTGGCACATAAACAGATTGGAACTGCTAGCGGTCTTTCTAGCTCTCCAACATTTTTCAAGACTGCTGAACGGCCGTCATGTGTTAGTCAGGACGGAAAACACAATCATATTTGAATCACTAAGGAGGATTGCGCTCTCGCCCCCTATGCAGGCTGGCGAGGAATGTCCTTCTGTGGACTCAGGGCAGGTTTCTGTCGATCCGAGCGGTTAACGTTCCAGGGAACCTGAACTTCGGAGCTGACATGCTCTCAAGACAGAGCCTGGAGGAAGGGGAATGGAGGCTGCACTCTCAAACAGTGAGCTGCATATGGCAAGTGTTTGGAGAAGCGGAAGTGGACTTATTCGCGTCGAGCACGACTACGCATTGCCCACTATGATTCTTTATATTCCCCCCATCAACCCTGGGACTGGATGCTCTAGCTCACGAATGGCCCAGAACCAGTTTGTATGCTTTTCCCCCGATCCGGCTAATTCCAGCGGTACTATCCAGAATACAGTCGGACAGAGTGGAGCGACTGTTGCTGTTAGCCCCGTGCTGGCCCACTCAATCATGGTTTGCAGAACTGATCGGTCTGTTAGCGGGCTCTCCGTGGGAGATTCCCCTCAGACAGGACATGCTGTCGCAAGCACAGGGAATGATCTGGCACCCACGGCCAGATTTATGGAGACTGTCGGTGTGGCCGGTGTGAGCGGAATGAGTTAATATGTCCCGGTCTTTCAGCAGATGCTACCGAGACTATAATCAATTCCAGAGCGGTTTCTACGAGACATTTATATGCCTTCAAATGGAAACTGTTTACTACCTGGTGTAGGAGTCGTGATATGGATCCAGCTTACTGCCCCATCGCTTCAGTATTGGAGTTTCTTCAAAGTCGTTTTTTAGAGGGAGTAATGTCAGCTACTCTTAAAGTATACGTGGCAGCTATTTCCGCTAACCACGCGTACATAGACGGCGTTTCAGTGGGCCTTCATCCCCTGGTCTCTCGATTTATGCACGGTTCACGACGGCTGCGGCCTTTCCACCCTGCGCGAGTTCCAACATGGGATCTGTCCGTTGTATTGCAAGGGTTATCGCGACATCCGTTTGAGCCCTTGGAAACTGTGACTGAAAAAATCCTGACTCTGAAAACAGTTCTATTGTTAGCTTTGTCCTCCCTCAAGAGAGTTGGGGATTTACAAACCTGTATTGAAAAGTTTTTTAGGCCTCCAACATGCCATTGTTGTGTAAATGAACAGCCTCAGTGCATAAAAAAAGTTTTCTGCTATTATTTGTATAAAACAGTGTCATGTTGACGCAACCCTCTGCAATCTAAAATGACATGTGGGACACACAAATGCGGTGAGGATTCCTGCCCCACACTGTCATTGGTCAAGGATCTATCTAAAAAAAATAAAAAAAATAAAATACAAACAGCATCTATATACAAAATAAAAGCTCAAGGCATACTTGGTGTATATAATTTTGTACTTTGCGGTGTCCAGGACAATAAATGCCAATAAATGTCAATTGATTTTTCTGCATTACAGCAAAAGCTATCCAGGATGTGTATTAGCTTATAAAGTAAAACTCTCCACTTGCTGTTACTGTTTTTTATGATAAAACACTACAGTCTAGTCTTTATAAAATGTTATAGGTTTAAATTTTATTTCATGATTTAACTGTAGGGATAATGCATTATTTCCTTTATGCCTTTATAAACTGCATATAAGCTTCCACCAAACATCTCAGTGAGCTTATTCTTTTTGAAATGGGTTTAAAAAATAAACAGCTTTAATTTTTTGGTGCACACATAAAAAAATGAAATTTTAGCTCCTTAATAATTCTTGTTCTTTGCTTGCCAGATTGAATGGATTATTTGAATGACTGGATGCTATAGTGGAGTGTCATTGTACCACTATATATACACTAACCCCTGGCAATAATCGATTATTCCAATTTCGATACAATCTAGGATTTTTAAAACATGTTTATTCAAAACAAAGTTTATTCTCATTTATCACACTGTGAACATTTGAAATGTGTGACGATTAACAGAGGCCTTACCTAACTAAGAAAGGGCATGAGGGACAAACTAGGCCTTGTCCCAAATGACACTTTATGAGCAGTTGCTCTTGTGGACTTACAATGGCCACCATGACACATGTATGTTAAGTCCATAAGAATTAATGGAACTTATTCTTGTTTACAAAGGTTACAATTGAATTCTGTAACTTCATTGTGTGTCCACATTATCCTGTGTATTGCAGGATTGATAACTTTACACATCTATGAACAGAAAAGTGACTTTATTTAAAACTATTATCGGTAGATATTGTAGATATCGTTCCGATCAAAATCCATGTGAAATTAACCCAATGTAAAAAAACAACAAAAAAAAACATTACATATATAGTGCAACTCTTTTGACTAGCCTAAGCCCTGCCCCACACTTCTGTGACCGCTGGTGCTGAGATTCTGCAGCTGGATAATACTACTAGTATAGATAGTATTGCTAATGTGAGTGGTCGGTGCACAGGCACATCTACACAGCTTAGGCTAGAGGATAGTATTATGCAACTGGTCCCAGATTCTGTCTACAACGCCTGTGCCTCGCCTTATGAATGACAGTGTCTTAAGAGCTAGTCTGTCCAACGAGCAGTTAGCCAAGGGGTCTTATTTTTCGGATTCAACTTAGACTAATCTAAGTTTCGATCTAAGTTTATGTAAACACATTAAAAAAAAATAATAAATAAAAAAATGAAAAAAATGTATGCCTAAACTTTTAACTTTTAAGACCTTTTATGCAACTGGCCCTTGGACTTATTTTCGGAAATGTGGTGAAATTATGTGCTGTGTTTTTCCGACAATGTGTCTTTTGCTCTTGCATGGTAAGACATTTATTGATACCACATATTTGCTATATTATTAGCCCTATTTCTGGGTGGCTGGTATTTCGTGTCGCGTCACCATTAAAAATCCAATCACGTATTATGAATCTCATTTAATATTAAACAGAAATATTAGACAAACAGGAGAATCATACCCCAACAGTGCAACGTTTTATTTATTTATTTGACACTTTTATTTAAAGGTACAATGAAGAGAAGAACTGAGAGAATAGGATCGAACTCACTGAAAGCAAAATTTTGCTTCAAAATGATTAGCAATTAAGAAACAAAATAACTTTACCAGCAATAGATCAGCAAGTGCTTGATGTTTGTCAGTATGTCTAGATTTATTAAAGCTGAGGTGGAGCGTTAAAGATGAATATCCATTACAGATGTTTTCTCCATCTCTGTTTGTCAAGCATGTTTAGTGTGATGTAATTAATGTGTTTTCTTGATCTGTTTATGAGTATTAACACTATGTGAGAGATGATCTGCCTTCACTTGAATGTTTATTTATTTTGACTAGGTAAGCATGTTTGCCTTCAGAGTTGACTTACAGTTTTCCCTTTTAAGGTAACGTGATTTCACCATGTGCAACGTGTTCCTGGATCAACATCCTTGTTGATCCTGAAACAACATTCCAAGCAACCAATCAGAATTTAGGGATAACTTTACAGGAAATGTCAGTTTTAGCCTTACAACCAGAGTTAGGTGCTTCTACACCCTTGTTATTCAACTATCATTTCCTTCTGATTTGAGGGATAAATTATGGGTAGGGTTAGGTTTAGGGGTAGGGAAAGGGTTAGGTCTATGTTTTTGGATAATAATGTTGAGCTGGGATCAACAAAAGATGTTGATCCAGGAACATGTCTTACTTGGCAAAATCACGGCGACCCTGACAAATATAAATCAGTAAGAGCTGGACATAGATGATTTTGTTTCATTAACACTAATAAATAAATAAATAAATAAACAAGCAACAATAATATGTATGCATGTTCATGTGATAACATTAAAAACACCTGATTCAGTTAATAACTGAATTCTTTGATGTTATAAATGTTGAATTCCAAGTCATGCCACTGATGCTCTAATACAGTATGCATAGGCTACTGTTTGTGGTGTGCACACTTTATGCATTAATGATCAGGCAATTTATAACAAGAGCACACTGTGTGGATGCTGTTCTTGCAAATAATAATAATAATAATAATAATAATAAAACATTGCAAAATGAGTCAAAAGATGTTGAAAAGGTGTTATAATGTATGTATTGTTTCAACAGAGAAACTTTTTTAAACAATGTATCTAGCCCAGTGGTCTCAAACTCAATTCCTGGAGGGCCACAGCTCTGCACAGTTTAGCTTCTTAATCAAACACATCTGATCCAGCTAATCAAGGTCTTCAGGATTACTAGAAACCTCCAAGCAGGTGTGAGTTGGAGCTAGTTGCAGACCTGTGGCCCTCCAGGAATTGAGTTCGAGACCACTGCTCTAGCCCTTGTAGACATTCTGGTTCACACTCCATACCAGTTGGTGGCGGTAATGCACCAGTGTGTTGTTTGCCAATAAACCCTAGAAGAAGAAGTGGAAACATGATTCTCGTCCTCTGTTGGTCAAGCGCGGTTAGTTTCACTTCTGAGGGTGTGTGTGTATATATAAAAGGAAACAACATGACAGCTTTGCAGACCAACGCAAAATAAATAAATCTCCTAGCAGACGAATCGCAACGGATTGCTAGTGCTAGTATTCGTGTGTTATAAACAACTGAGTGGGTCATTTACACACGTGTATATATATATTTATTGTAATGTAGCATGAAATCCTCGACATATTTGATGCTCTTTATTTGACTGAGAGAATGTTTTTATGTGACGCCATAAACTCGGCGGCTTCGGAAAAGTAGAGCCGTTGTGTCATTTTTCTTAGTAATGAACGCAGGTGTATTTATCAGTGTTAGCTTAATGCAAAAAGTTTCAGTCCTGTGCTCCAGACACAAATGATTCACCATCCTGTGTTCCTGTGTGTTCCCGAGGAGAGGTGTGCTGTTATTTAAAGTGACCAGGCTTGTGGTCTTCACCTGCTGGACGATGAATCAGGTGAAAAGTCCCTCAGACACACATTTGAAGGGACCTGATACATATTTACAGACCAGAATATGACAGAGACTATATCATATCAGTCATGTGGGCTCTTCTGACCAGTAAACAACCACCCACTCAGAGCACACTAGATAGGCCTACTGAAATCTACCAGAACACCTCAGTTACTACGTATTTGCTAATGCTTTTTTCTATTTAAAAAAAGAAAAGACAAGTGGTTTGTATCATTAGCTGGAAAACACTCCTTCACCCCATCACTCATGTTTTGTTCACTGATACTCAGGCGGTGTTAAAGAGCTGGAACTGGAGCAATATCTTGAGCAGTCCACATATTTGTTTCTGTTTCCATTGGAAACTTAAGGTGAGATTTTCTATCTGATTATTGTTTTACCTTTGGACAGGTGCCCTGTCATGCTATTAAAAAAATAAAATAAAAAATAAGAAATATATATATATATAGTTTGTTGTTAGTTTCTCATTGATGCAAACAAAACAAATTATTAACCACCATCAAATAATAAATCGTAAATCATATATTGTATTTATTCTTAAAATGACCTAGACACAAACCTTTATAAGAAAAAAATAGGGTTCAAGAATAGTTCTGCTTAGAAAGACTTGAAACTACTGAAACTATTTTCTCAGAAAAAAAGGTACAAGCTCTTGCTGGTGCATTACCTTTTTTTGCCCATTTAGGTACTGATATGCACCCAAGCGGTAAAAGGTGTACCTTTTGAAAAGATATTGCACATGACAACTGCCTTTATTTCAGAGAGTGTAGCACTGCTTAACTGCAGGATCACTGTGCAAGATCATCAAGCACACAAAGTATATAATATTTCACTTTTTCATACTAATATCACTTTTTGATTTGAGACATTTTTGTCAAAAATCAGCAGCAATAAGTTTAGTATTTTGAAGTAAAGTGGCTTCCTTGTAGTGCAGAAGACAACGGTTTCATGTGAGCATAAATGAAAAAATCCTTGCAACGACATGCTGATCACACAGACTGACACCTCAGACACACTCACACCGTCACACTATTGACACCTCAGACACACTCGCACGACACACACTTACACAAAACATAATACTGACACCTCAGACACAGATACACACTCAAACAGACACTGTTGACACCTAAGACACACACACTAACAACCTGCCATCTAATGCAAGCATCCAGCAGTAAACACATTCTCATGCACAAACTGTTTTTTCTACCCAACAGATCAAACCACATTTCTGTACAGATGTACATAATCGATACCACAGCAGTGTTTACTTTGTCACCTTTTGACAACTAGTTTGCATCTATGTTTTGCAAACATGGAAATGCTGCAATGAAAATGCTCAACCATAGACTAAGAGTCAGAGGTTGTTGCTGGAGGTTCCCGATGAAAATGATCTGACAATAAGTGTCTTGTATTTAGAACAGCATCAAAGTTTGATCATCTTCTGATTTTGATTGGTGCATATTCCACATGATCCTCCTCTTCAACCTTCTGTAAAAAAAAAAAAAAAAAGAAGCATAACAAGATATAATAATAATTCTTTAAAAAAAATAAGTCTTTTATAAACACATGGTGCAGTTGTATATGAGATTTGTGTGATAAGATCATTGTGCTATGAAAGCTCATTGCCACCACTAGGTCTGTCGCAATAATCAATATATCGATTTAGCACACAATATATGTAAAGAGCGGACATCGGCAGGTGAAGAGAAGGCATCATTTGAGGCCTTATAGTGTTTTCCTTACAACTCCAGACTCCAGTATTGAAGAATAAGTCCAAATAGATTCAAAGCTGCAATTCACTGATTTGGTGCATATATAAATGTAACGATGCAAAATGGTGCTCTCTCACAGCTAGCGTTAAGGGGGTTTCACAAGGGAGAGAATGCATTTTTGCATTCCACTTGTGCTGTTTGACCATCTTTTGCAGCATCTTGTGCACTACTTGCATTGTTATGCTGTTATAGTATCATTCAGTGGCATAAAATGACAATAATATAATTTATCATTCTGAGACAATATATCATCCAACAAAAAGTAGTTATTGTGACAGGCCAAACTAAAAAATAAAGCTTTGGTAAATCATAATAATAAGAATAAACAAATCAAAATTAAATTGACAGTCAAAATTATGAGATAAAAAAATTCCAAATTATAACATAAATCTGATTGTAATACTCAAGTCAAAATTACTATATCATAACTTCAACATTTTAAGTTATAATTTGAACCTTTCAATCTCATTATTTCAACTTTGTATGTGATATTTTCAACTTTTTAAGTTATGACTTTTTAATCTCAAAATTTTAATTTAGTATGTCGTAATTTTGACTTGTTAAAATTATGATTTAACAGAGCATGTTTTTTTCTTAAGTTGTGGAAATGGACAAATATTTACAGACAAAATCAAAAGCACACGCTGATCTACATCAGGCTCACTGATTAAATTATACTCAGCGAATTAACAATAAATTATCTTACCAATTTCTGTGTGTTTCTTTTGTAGAATGTTGTCTCAGCATACGTGATATCTTCTTCACAAGTCTCAGCTGTTTGAAAAATTATAGATGCATTAAAACCACAAAGTTCGATCCTAACTAGATTAGGTTTATCACAACATATGAGTTATTAGGGCTTTCAAAGTTAACTGCAAAGTAACACTCAAAGCTTGTAAAAATGGCATTGACAAATTTAATAATTAAAAAGTGTTTATCATTAAATTTAGAAACACAAATCACACATAAATTTACACTTAAATCAAACCCATTTGGGGTGTTTTCTTTGTATTTAATCAGCATTTAGCTTCAACAAGCATAACAAAATTCATTATTCATATAAATCTTTATACCTTATTATAAAATTGAGATTTTTTTTGAACAAATATAAACATTTCTGTTTTTGCATTTCCAGTGTTGATGCAGTTTGAGAAAAGCAGAAGTTGTTTTTTTGTGTTTGTATGTGGGAGTGAGACAATTAAAGAGCGACGTTCAGCGTCATGTATAAATAGACATTTATTATGACATTATATTACTTATTTAAAAGGATAAGATAACACTTGCCTTCTTTATCAATTTTTCTACATTTCCTGCAGAGGTAGAAGATCACGACTACTGCTACAATCAATAGCAATCCAGCCGAGATCAACATTATCAAAGAGACTGGAGGAACTGAAGGAGAGTAAAAGAGAAACAGTCATTAATGTAAGTGAATGTGTACATGAACACACATATCAACGCTGCCATACCTGCACATGTCTGACAGAGATTGATGTCCAGATGTTGAGTCTGGTTGCTGATGGGATTGTTGAGCACACAGCTGTAGGTGTTTTTATCCTGATATTCCACCTCCAGAGGTAGAGAGAGACTGATGCTGAGATCAGACACACTGATGCTGGACAATAAACTGTTTCCTTTGTACCAGGAGAGAGTCACATCACTCACATTCACCACTGAACACAACAATGAACAATATGATGATGATGAAGAACATTGTGAAGAGTTACTGCTGATGACAGGAACAGGCAGACGAGCTGAGAAAACATCAGAGAATAAAAAGGAATATGAACACAGTAATTAGCTTATTTTCAGTTTTGCAAATGGTAGTGAATTGGTGTAATACATTTTGTGTTTAGTGATGTTTAGTGTGTTGACGGTCGCTGAATGTCACCTCAAACTATAATATGTAAATAGAATAAGTGAATGTTTGGACAAACGATGTCTATACTCACCATAGACAGAAACACTGAATGTTTTTATTCTTTGATTTCTTCCACTTATCTCTAGTTGATAAACTCCAGCATGTTCAGTTGTGATGTTTGTGATGGTCAGAGATCCAGTTTGATTGTCCAGCTTCAGTCTGTCTCTGAATCTCCCATCAGTACTGTTATATGTGATGAAGAGTTGGTTCTTTTTTTTTAATTTAGCTATTTGAGATTTTTTAGCTCCATATTTACACAGTACGTAGTCGTCTTCATGTATTTCAGTATCATCAATGTATAAAGTGACAGAATCGCCCTCCAGCACTGATACTGATTCACCAAACACACCTGGAGAATATAAACAGATTTTAGATAAAGCATCTGATGGTTTCCAAGCCTGAAATCAGCTTCATTTACATGTAAAGTTTAGAACAGCAGCAGAAACACAAAACAAAATGTAAAATATAAAATGTCTTCATAAACTGCTACTGTAAACTGCTAACTGCTACCGTTACAGAGTGACTGTTAGAATCAAGCAGACAGAGAAAACACTAAAGAAGGGCTTACGGATTGCTTGGAAATGTATTTACGGTAGCAAATAATAGAGTAATATGGCAGCATAATTTATGAAAAAAGGACAGATAACCACACATAACAAACTGTAACAATAATTCATAGTAGCTTGAAATAACTGTGTTTTCTACCACAGGAATTATTATTGTTATATATTTCACAAATGTCCAGCACACTGTAGTAAACTGGATATTCACATTCTAGGCTATTTAATGGATTAAACACATAAATGCATTAACCCCGAATATAAACTCAAAGCAAACAGTTTTCCAAGAACAGCTACAACTTTTTACTGACTTTCTTAAGGAGTTTAATGTAAAGAAACAGGGTTAAAATTAAATAATCTTTAATGTGAAGTAACACTGGGATCATAATAATAGTTTAAATGTAAGTCTGCTTATTTCAAAGTTTGGTTCAAGAGAAGTATTAGATAAACCTTGATTTAGTCTAGATTTAGCCTTTATTATTTTTGGTGCAAAATCTTTAATCTATAATTTGTTTTAAAGTATAGAGAACAATCAGTGTTTAAAGTTTCATAACTTATTGACAGTGAATACATGATAATTTTTGCAGATTGAAAATACAGTTTTAATAGTGCTGGATTATAATACTTTTAAATATTATATATATTTATTTATTTATTTAATAAATGAGACATTTAGAGCATTATGTCACTGGATAGTCTCCTATGCACTATAAGGTTCCTGCATATTATGAATGACTATGACATTTTCCATTTCCAGATGTTAATGGTCACTTTCAGTAGTATTAAGTATTTTTAAAGAAAGAAAGAAATGTATTTTTGGAATTTAGAATTTTTAGAAATGTATTTTTAAAAGGACAAAAAAAAAAGCCCTGATATTTGAAAGCAGCTCAATGGAAAGTTTACACTTTCTGAACATTTACCTGGAAATTTCAGTGTAAACTTCTTAACCCCAAAAGAGACCTGAATTCAATGTTATTAGATCTTGTATTATATTCATACAATATGCATAGTTCATTTGGTAAATAACAGCAGTTGAAAATAATCTAATTCTAATTTACTCTAAAATTAAAAAAAGCCATACAAATGTTTTTATAACTTACCAGTGAGACTCCAGCAGCACAAACAGAACATAAGAAACACGTGAAACATTTTCTTCAGCGGTTTAGCATCTGATCTAACAGCAGAACTGTTAAAGAGTTGTGTGACTCCTCCCATGACAGAGTTTGACCCTCCTAGTTCACACATAGCATTTGCATATGATATAATGTTATAGTTCATCTAGCCCTTAAGATTGTAACTGTTTTTAATGGATTAAAAAGTCTTTATTTTTATTAAAATGATAGGAGTTCACATTAGTACCTTAAAGGTACATATTAAATCAAGTCAAGTCATCTTTATTTATGTAGCGCTACAGATTGTTTCAAAGCAGCTTTACAGTGATAACAGGAAAATTATACATTATGTCATTGTTCAGCTTAATTAGTTGATTCAGTTCAGTTGTAGAAATCATTGGTTATTAATTTAGTTCATTTCATCTATACAGCAGCTCTGGAGAAAATGGTGATGTCATCGTCCAGCTCAGTTTAGGTCGCCTCATACAATAATGTCAGTGCAGTCAGATCAATAATAATGTTGAATATTAAGTGTCCCCAACTTACAGTAATATGTTGTCCGGTCTCATTTGTGCAAAGTGGATTAATTACCTGATTTCCAGCGATTATCTCCAGCGTGTCTTACCTTCCTTTGTGTCCCCTGTATATTCTGTCTGCAAACCTGTGGGAACGTATTACCTTCAAGCTCACCACGGAAGAATGAGGTGTGTGCATCCATCCATCCATCCATCTGCTCTGCCATCCATGATATCCTGCACCTGCAAAAAGGAAAGTTCTGTTCACTCAGAGCCATATTCACTCAACTCAGCCTATTTGAAATGAATACTCACCAGTTAGGCCCATCTGTGCCCATAAGAGACTGTATTCAATAACTTAACAAGTCTCTGGATAATTTCCTCTTTATGCAAAATCACTTCCTTGAAGTCTTTGGCAAGCCCATAGGAGACTTCTGTTGGTGATCAATTATATCATCTTTGCCAAGGAAAAATGTCTATTAATAATTAAGTTCAGAACTCTTGCTGCTGCCACCTGCTGGTACGAGCACTGGCTCCTCTCCACATACTGGCAGGCCTTAAATCCATGTTGCGGTTGCATCTTGCTGCATTTAATGATTCCATCGGCTTCAAACAGTTCATCCAGCTCTCCATCAGTGTCACCAATCCTATGCAGTCAGGTTTGGAATACTACCAGGGCCAGCAATCCTCCCAATACCATTGCCACTAGTTCACTAGTGCTCCAGAACCAGGGTATGATCCAATGCAACAGAAAAAAAACATGTGAAAGAACTGTTGCCGTTTCCGTGTGGGACCTGTCCAACTATGCATTGGCCTACTGCACTCCAAACCCATCCATCTCCTGGTTCTGGAGTATTCCACTGCTGATGTGTGTGGCGAGGGGGGCGTGGTTCAGCGAAGTCTGCAGCGGGAGAGAGCATCGGGAGACGAGCGATGAGCAGGTAGGTCAAGTGCAAAATGATGAACACCTGTGTCTAATTGCAGTAATTGGCATGGAGAGACCGGATAAAAGAGCGACTGATGAACATGGAAGTCAGAGAGAGACGGGACGGAGACTCGTGTGCACTGACTGGTCTAGGAACTGGAGAAATCCTTATAACTGTGTAATTCTGGGAGCTGAGATTTTGGTGAAATGCGCCGAGAGGGCAACCTTTGTTTTGTGATTTTGAGTTATTGAATAAACCACATGAGTCTCCTTGCACCAACGTTGTCCTCTTCCTTCCTTACTCTGAACCTTGCTACAATGTGATTTTAGGGCACCCATGGTTAGTGCAACACAATTCTGTCATCTCTTGGAAAACTGGTGAAGTCCTAAAGTGGGGTGATGATTGCTTCCATGGATGATTTCCTTAAGTTCCTCAACCTATCTCTCATCTACACCAGATTCTCCATGTCAACTCAATCTCTATCGAGAGTCCAGTAGAGAAGCAATCTGTAGATATCCCAGTCTGCTACGCCCCCTTCAGTGATGTATTCTGTCCTAAGAAGGCTTCACAGTTGCCTCCACATCGGCCATGGGATTGTGCCATCGATCTGATACCAGTTCAGGCAGTGCCCCACGGGAAGATTTACCCCCTTTCACTTCCTGAACAGAAGGCCATGGAGGAGTACATAGAAGAGGCTTTACAACAAGGCTATATCCACCCTTCAATGTCCCCTGCTGTTTTGAGATTTGTCTTTGTGTCAAAGAAGGACAGAGGCTTGCAGCCTTTTATCGATTATTGTGCCTCAACAAAGTAACTGTGAAGTTAAGATATCCACTTCCCCTTGTGCCAGCCACATTAGAACACCTCCGTGGAGTCACCATCTTCAGCAACTTAGACCTCTGCAGTGCCTATAAACTCATCTGGATACGTGAGGGGGACGAGTGGAAGACAGCTTTTGTGACCCCTTCTGGCCACTATGTATATCTCGTCATGCCTTATAGATTGGTCAGCGCTCCCTCCATATTCCAGGATTTCATGCATGAGGTGCTCCAGAAGTTCCTCCATCAGTTTTTGCTCATCTACATTGATGATAACATCATCTACTCCCGAAGTATGGCGAAACATCACTAGCATGTTGCCGAGGTCCTGGAATGCCTGAGAGAGTTACATCTGTTCTGGATAGCTGAAAAAATGTTCCTTCAATCAGTCTTCAGTGCAGTTCCTTGGTTATAATATCAGCAAATGTGGTATCCAGATGAACAAAAGGGAAGGTTGAAGCTGTACAGAACTGGCCCACACCTACCACTGTCAAAGAACTCCAAAGCATTTTGGGATTTCCTAACTTCTACCAGTGGTTCATCTGGAAATACATCTCCATCCCCAATCCATTTACCAGTCTGCTCAAGAACAAGCCCAAGTCTTTGTCCTGGACACCACCTGCCACAGAAGCCTTCCAAGCCTTCACCAATGCACCGCTCCTCGTTCACTCTGACACCAGCAAACCTTTCATCGTGGAAGTGGATGTATCAACCACCAGGGTAGGAGTGGTGCTATCTCAGCAACAGGGGAACCCATCCATGCAGCTTCTTCTCTAAGAAACTCACCCCGGTAGAGAGGAACTATGACATCGGCAACAGAGAACTCCTAGCTATCAAGCTTGCACTTGAGGAGTGGAGGCATTGTTTGGAGGGTGCACAACAGCCTTTTACCGTGCTGAGTGATCATAGGAATCTAGAATACTTAAAGGGCACCGATTATGCAAAATCCACTTTTACAAGGTGTTTGGACATAAATGTGTGTTGGCAGTGTGTGAACACAACCACCCTACAATGATAAAAATCCACCCACTCCTTATTTTTTAATCCCCATTAAACCAAAGCAGCCATTTTGATTCTCTGCAGTTTGTTATGTCACAAACTGCATTGCCCCAGCCATGGCCTCTGAGTGACAGTCCAGCATTAGTATAGTATCCACCCTCAGCGAATTGTTATGCTCCATGCTCTAGCAAATGCAATGTCGAAGTAATATTTGAACATGACACAACAGAACCCCTCACATAAAGTTCATGTCGTTATAGTGCGTTATAGTCGTTATAACGTTTTAACTGTATTTGTGTGCGTGTCATTTCATTAAATCGCATAGCGAACGTTATCGCAGTATTTGAGTGTATGTGTGTTGCTCATTCATCGTTGAAAATGGGCCGTGAAAATTCTACAAGTATATAAATGTATTACATTACCATTCCGAGACGTCCTGGTTCATTCTCATAGGTGTTTCTTCATCTGTGAAGTCTCACCTTCATCTGTGTCTGACTCCGGTTCATACATGTATGGCCAGTTCTCTTGCTGTCAGTCATGTTGTTTCTATCGACTGTTTATTGATGTAGGTATGCAAAGCAGAGATGTATACGCTACGCCCTCTTCTGAAGACGAGGTGGGAATATGCAGCTCATTTGCATTTAAAGCGATATACACCAAAACAGCTCTTTTTTTAGACAGGCCCCAAAAATGACATTTTCAACATGTTATAATAAATGATCTGTGGGGTATTTTGAGTTGAAACTTCACAGCCACATTCTGGGGACACCTAAGACCAATATTACATCTTGCAAAAAGGGGCATAATTTGCCCTTTAAGAGAAGCAAAGAGATTAAATCCATGTAATGCTAGAGGGGCTCTGTTATTTACCCTTTTCAATTTCTCAATTTCATATCGCCCAGGTACCAAAAATGTAAAGGCTGATGCCCTTTCTTGTCTTCATCCTTCAGAAGAGGTTATTGAAGAACCTGAGCCCATCCTACCCTCCAGCCTGATCGTGAGTCCCATCCAGTGGTCATGAAAACTGACCACCTCCTCAAGTACCTCCATCTGCTGCCTATTCCTAACCGCCCGTGGTCACACTTAAGAGTGGACTTCATCATGGGCCTGCTCCCTTCTGAAGGTAACACATGCATTCTAGATGTAATTGATAATTTTTCCAAATCATGTTGTCTGCTTCCTCTCAAAGGAATTCTCACTTCAATGGAAACTGCTGAATTACTCTTGAATCACGTCTTTAGGTACTTCGGAATCCAAGAGAGAATAGTGAGATCAGGTTCCCCAGTTTATTTCCAAGGTATCTAAAGCTTTCTTCACCCTCCTAGGTGTGACTGTAGGTCTATTCTCAAGATACCATGCCCAGGCGAACGGGCAGATGGAGAGAAAGATCCAGGGGATTGGAAATTTCCTATGAATCTTCTGCCACGGCCACCAGAACTCTTGAAACCAGTTCCTGGGCTGGGCTGAGTATGAGCAGAACTACTCATGGGCATACTCGGTTACCAGCCTTCTGTGTTCTGGTGGTCTGGGGGATCATTGGATGTCCCATCAGGAGGTTCCGAGATCGAGAGGGTCTGGGATGCAGCTGAATGTCTGGCAAATGAAGACCCCAACTTTCCCGCCTGGACAGAAGGTTTGGTTTTGGTCCATTAGAGACTTCATGGTGCACCTGTCTTGCAAGAAGCTCAGTCCCAGATACATTGGCCCCTTCTCCATCACCTGACAGATCGACCCTGTCACTTACCAACTTCAGTTTCCTTCACATTACAAGATCCATTCCTCATTCCATGTTTCAATCCTTAAACCTTATCAACCACCTGTTTCTGTCCCCACAGAGCCTGGCCCAGCAGAGCAGCCTTATGTTGATCCTGAAAGACGGTGACATGCAAAAAGTGAGAGAATTCCTGGAATACCTAGTTGAAGTAGGGTTCACTCATTAGGACTGCTACAAAAGCACACACCATTCTGCTCAGTCTGTATTTTTTCTCAGTCCATAACATCTAAAGTAGGGCTGTCTTTAATGATTATTTTGGTAATTGAGTAATCGTTTGATTATTTTGACGATTAATTAAGTAATCAGATAATTATAATTATTTTTTTGTGATAAAAAATGGATCTAAAAATAGAACACTAGCATTTAAAATGACTTAAAATACATATATAATAGCAATGAGGCAATAATAATCAGATCAAATAAATTATCAAAAGCAAGTAATCATATGGTTTTATTAAACAAAACTGTTATAATGTACATTATTCATTATAACAAATGACTGCAGAGGGCGCCAATGGCCTTTTTACAATTTACTGCATGATCTAATCTTTGTCTAATATTGGCTACACAAAATTTAATTCAAATGTCCACTTAATCTTTAATATTTCGGCATTTCTTTATGACAGAATGCTACAGCCACTGTAATTTATTGAATATGTGGACGTCAAAACGTGTAAACTCAGAGTAAGGGTATGAGATTTTGTTTTGAAATTGCGATTGAGATGTTTAGAAAGATATTGATGTATTCTTCTGTGTTTGTGTAGGTTTATAAATGATTACTTTGCAAATCCGATAAAATGGTGCACATTGTGTTCCCAGATGAACGTTATAATATACCCAAACTCACATCAATATGCAGAGAAGGAGTTTGAGACGCACCGCACATGTAAATGATAGCAGTTTGTGTGGAGCAGCATTTACTGTCAATAGAGCCGCTCTATGACTCACATACATAACCTACACGCATGTAAATAATTAAAGCCTATATATTAAACCTGAATCGCATATGTTTATTTGACTGAATCGTAGCATCTGTGAATTCACAGTAGAATTATGCTTTATGATTTTTAAAATCATGCGGCCTTAGAAAATGCATAGACGCATACAATTGAGTACTCAAATTGATTCAAGGAATCATGACAGCCCTAATCTAAAGTGTTGCCAAATTATCAGATTTAATTTTTCTAAATTGTGGAATGCCTTTTTTTTTACTAAAATATTATTATTATTATTATTATAAACAGGCATCAGCACAGTGATCAGTTGGGTATGTGTCTTTTTTAGTTTATTATATTGATTCTTTACCTCTTCCTCTGTGAGAACAGCAGAATCATAGCGCACCCTATTGTGTAAAAGTAGCACTATTCTTAAAGAGATGTGATTCATTTTTGGGGGATATTTGCATACACTGCCACCTTTTTAATTACTGGAAGGACAAATAGAGTCAATCAGTAAACTGCTGATACAACAGTTTAATAACATTAAAAAAATAATAATGGATTTTTCTTCAAATTCTCTTGAGTGAATATTAACTGCAGACCAACCTTTACAAGACTGGCTCTTATTAAGACTTAATAGTAGGAAACATTCTTCATTCTATCTATCACTTAGCACTGAGCATTTTTCAAAAGTAGGGTTCAAGGTCAAGGTTCTTGTTTATTTGTCACATACACAATCATACAGGGTATAATCAGTAGTGAAATGTAGGTAAGTAGTTGCTTTACTGTGTTAAATATGTAAACTTAGAAGGTGGAATATAAAACATGCTTAAAGTGTGTTTTGCTTTGTTTTTATTCAATTTATGAAGTTTCTGTAAATTTAATTATATTTTTGGTATCGTTATTGTACATTACAATGGTATTTTGTACATGCAACTTAGTTATATTGTAAATTTACAATTTTGGGGAAGAAACATCCAAGAATGGTATACAAATAGTAGTCAATGAACAATAAAATGGATTAAGCGAGTGTATTTCACTTTTAAAAGTGCAAAAGTATGGAATAAAATCATTGAAAATTGTTTCTGCTGCTGTTCTTCCAATTCATGGTTGCGAATGCTTGAAAATACCTGGTCAAGTGGTGAAAATTTTCCTCTCCAAGTGAAAATTGTCTTTAGAATTAAATTCAAGGGGTAAAGTAGTTGTAATGCTTCCCATTGGAGCTATCTCATGGGTTTTGCTTTTATCTTTGACTAACAGGACCAATTGACTAACAACAAAAAACTCTAAAACTTACTAAAATAAAAGATAGATGCTAGATCGCTACATTTCCCCAGCAACCGAGGTGATAAAATCGCTGTTTTTGAAGTAATTGTTTGTAGAGAGAGAGCGCGCAGACGCAGCGAGCAGGTACTGTCATCTCTCTCTCTCTCTCTCTCTCTCTCTCTCTCTATCGACAATTAATTGAAATACATGCTATAATTCATTCAAATAAATGTGGTCTTACCGCACTATTTCGTCTGCTTTGAACCGGGCAGAAAATAACCGTCATGTTTACCCTTCCGGTCAAATATTGCGCTGCAAGGAGCAATAGGCTACAAGTTTTAACTTGTCTATAACTTCGCGGAGGAAACCACCCTCCGCACTTCGTTCATTAAAATTAATGCACGGCTAGCCGTTGTTTATCCATTACTTATTAAAATTATTTGAAACAATAAACGCAGACAAATTTGGGTTAGGAAGCCATGTATCATAGTCCATTAATAACATAAAAGTATATTTACACAATATTTTACAAAATGACGAAACATATTTTTTTGCATAAACACAGGAATGTCTAAATCCCATAGGGACTGGGTTATTTCTTTCACTTCTGCAAAAAAAAAAAAAAAAAATCTGCGACGCCATTAGCTAAAGCAGAGAGCAGAACTCACATGAATCAGAATCTGCATTCGTTTTCTGAGGGGAAAAGTGGTGAAAATGAAGCTTCTATTTAATTTACTCACAGAGATTTTGTTTTTACTCTACCACGGTAAGACATTTATACTGTCTCTTTGCTGGTGTTAGGTTATGTGACCGAGTAGGCCTAACTCTCGGTGTCACTCTCATTAACATTGAATAATAAACATTAAAAACCTAAAAAAGTGCCTAATATGTGGACTATAAACAATTGATATTATGGGGGAGGGGTCAGGCAACTCAAGCAAGTAAGGCGCAAGCTTTGTGCAAGACTGCGAACCTCAATTCACTATAGAGAAAGTGAAAGTAAAAAAAAAAAAAAACTGACGGCATTAACGGCACATATTCTCTCTGAGACAACGAGAGACGAGAGACGATTCTACTCTAACATATGCTGATAACGGTACACAACTGTCTTAAATTATTCCCATAATATTTATTTTGTGGCTCATAGTGAAAAACATGAGAAGAAACGTATTTCGCGTTAAACAGCTGGTTTTTGAAAATCAGTGCCTGAATTAAAGCTGCTTTGAAATTACATTGATGACTGCAGTGTTAATAATTTTAATTATAGGCCTATAATTCATTGTATAAATTAATAAACCTGTTTAAAAAAAGAAACAAATTTAAAAACATTGTCAATGAGGAGTAAGCTAACAGCCTAATATTGTATTATCCTCACAACGCATCATGCGGTGATTATTGCGGGGCAACAATTTCATGTAATTTAATAATAAAAGTAGGCTAATCTAATAATAATAATAGGCCTAATAATAAGAAGAATGTAACAGGCCTACATTAATTAGAAATGCTAAATCCTCTTAATATTGCCAATTTTTGATGCTTATCTCTGGCTATCATCATGGACACGTGATATGATGCAAATCAGCACGGGGAGGTTATCGCTCGCAATGTGGGCTCCTTTGGAAATAGTTTTATTGAATTGAAACAAGAAAAAACTCCAAAAATGTCTATATTCGTTCATAAATTATATTACTCTGTAAGTGTCATATTTGGCAGTTGGCATTAGAAGTTATATTACTAATAACAGTGACATATGAGAAGTTTAATACCAAAGAAAAAAAGTAAAATACTCCTTTTTCGAAGCTGCTGTAGCTATAAAAAAACTGATAGCTAAAGTTTAGGTGTTCATTACTTTCACTCAATTTAATTAGTTTTTTAGCACCCCCTCTGAACTGCTAAGCCCCCCTTAGCACCCCCAACGAAAAAATCCTGGAGCCGCCACTGCATGAGAGGAGTGAAAAAAGTGCAGGCAAGATGGAGACTTTTCAGTTCTTGCAGTGGATCAGACTAGTGATGGGAATTCTGGCTAGTAGTAATATAATACACTTTGTCAGCGTTGATTGACAGGTCATCATATGTCAAATGTGTCCATGGGTAGATTTATGACGTGATTTATGGCTCTGTGACCCCCTCTGTCACCCTGACTGTCACGTCACAGGGTCCTGTCACCCCTGACTGACATGACAGTAGGGTGTGTAAATCAAAGATCAAAACAGATGTTAGATTTGACATTTGATGGATTTATGAGTGGATTTATGATGTTTTTATCTCTTACCTTTGCCATGGGGTTTTTTATGGCGTTCCTTCCTGAGCTGTAGCTAGCTTCCAGTCTGGAGGTGTTGGGTTCTTCTTGATTGTGGAAAAATAGCTGAGTAAAGGGGTGCGTATTGACACCTTAACAGGATCAATGTTTGTTTGATCTATAGGCTAAATGTTAAAGCCTAGTCACCATTTTGTTCCTACCGGCCCGTCTACATCCACCTCTGAAAAAAGGTGCTATGTCCAGGCATGTTTTATCTTTATAATCTCTATGTGTGCATGCTAACACCTCTGTAGGATCAGAACAACCTAATCTGTAGGTTGAATAGATAAACTTATGAGAAGCAATCTTAAATTCAAAATTATTCAAACCACCAACTATCCACCAGTCCACCCCATCCTATCCATTTCCATCTAACAGTGAAGGTGTCTAACTGACAGTGGATATCCTCTATGTGCTTGTGTTAATGGCTTTACAGCATCCACCTCATATTGATGTGCACAGAATCATGCTTTAGTCCAGTTCAGTTCATTTTATTTATAAAGTACAACAACAATGGTTGACCATTGTGCTGAACTATATTGTTTAAAAGAAATCAAAGTACATAACATGATATGACAAGACAAATAAATAAACATTTGAAATAAGCTCTGCTTTAGACAATGATGGGAATAACGGTGTTATAAATAAATGGCGTTACTAACGGCGGCGTTATTGTTTTCAGTAACGAGTAATCAAACTAATTACTGTTTCCCCCGTTACAACGCCGTTACCGTTACTGACAATAAAATGCGGCGTTACTATAATTTATTATAATATTATTAGCATTTTATTTTTCAGTTCATCTGAATGGATGCGCAGTGTAGCTGACATACCGTAAACTCTAGTGTGAAGCGCACGACTCCCCATAGCTTTGTCTCTCTCTCACACACACACACACACACATGCACCAGGGCCGGCGCCACGGGGGGGCGTGAGGGGGCGTCGCCCCCTCACTCGGACTATCCCGCCCCCTCACTCAAGATGAGTGTGAAAATAGATTTTATTTATGCAATATAATGGTTTATTTAAAAAACACAGTTGCCAAATGAATAGGCTTTCTAGCAGGCACGTGCAGAAGGGGGTGGGGGTGGGGGTGGGGGTGGGGGTGGGGGTGGGGGGGGGGGGTTGGGGTTGGCTTTGGGGGC
>JALXFT010004600.1:0-160001 GCA_023376895.1 Aspiorhynchus laticeps | reverse complement strand
TCAAGCCCCTGCCCTTTTTCAAAATTATTCAAAGTGCCCCTCTCAGACAAATAGCAATGATATTGTGGTCAATAAAACGAAATGCATTTGAATTATAATTAAATTGACAATGTGTACAAAACAGTAACTAATCGCTCAAAAGTCGGAAAATGCCTGTTTATTTTTACATATCTGTCAATCTGAGGCGTGCGTTTTGCTCATGGTTTTGCTGGACTGACTGATATTCCACAGTCTGTTCGTGAATAGATCGACGGAAGGAAAAATAAATATTTTAACAATATTTTAAACTTTTTTTCATCAATAATCAAAGCTAGTGTGTCGATTTAATTAAAAATCCATATATTACATATTTTAGAATATGACAATTCATCAATGCCGGTTTGTCATGTCCTATAGGCCTATACACCAACCAATCATGATCTGGCACAAGTTCAAGTTTCATTGGACAATAATGTGGAGCGGTCATTTTCCGTTCTTATTCATAAATCGGTTGAAAATGACTTGGGACAGACGAGCTTATTTGTGGAGCGATCTGGATCTGCGGTTTGTCTCATTTTATAAATCAAATTACATTTATAGGCCTACATTTTTATTTTTCCATTATTGATAATTATGCAGCATTAAGTCTTATGCTCATCAAGCCTGCATTTATCTGATCATAAATTCAGAAAGAAACTGTAATATTGGGAAATATTATTTCAATTTAAAAGAATGTTTTTCTATTTGAATATATTTTACAATATAATTTATTCCAGTGATCAAAGCTGTATTTTCAGCATCATTACTCCAGTCTTCAGTGTCACATGATCCTTCAGAAATCATTCTGATATGCTGAATTATTATCAATGTTGGAAACAGTTGTGCTGCTTATTTTTATTTTTATTTGTATTTATTTTATTTTATTTTATTGGAACCTGTAATAGGTACTTTTTGGGGGTTCATTGATAAATAAAAAGTAAAAAAGAACAGCATTTATTCAACAATTTTCTAACAATATCAATCTTTACTATCACTGTTTCAATTTAACAAATCCTTGTTGAATAAAAACTAATTTCTTTCGAAAACAAATAAATAAATACTGACCTCAAGCTTTTGAACGGTAGTGTATATAGTTACAAAAGTTATATTTTAAATAAATGATGTTCTTTTTTAACTTTTTATTCATCAAATAATCCTGAAAAAAGTATCACAGGTTTCCAACATTGATAATAAATCAGCATTGCATAAAATTCATTTTAAAGTATATTAAAATTTTGATAAAATAAATGCAGTCTTGATGACCACAAGTGACTTCTTACAAAAATATAAAATAGTAATGTATCCAAACTTTTGACCTATATATATATATATATATATATATATATAATTATTTTTTTTACATTGCCCCTATTTTACATTTGCTACTATAGCAAAAATTTAGGACAGTCTGTTTCACAAAGTCGCATTTTAATTGTTACATCTGACACACAAACTCCCGCGCAAGCGGTTCAACTAAATGCAGGCATTATGCAGCACTACTGACTAAGCTAAAGGTATGATTAAATAATTTTTTAATGTTTAATAGAGGGCTAGATTATTGTAGTTAGTTGATTATTTTGCTGTATTGTTTGATGCTGTTCAATTTGTTAAACTTAAAATGATGCATCTGTTAAATGGGCCGCAATGAATGTGTTATGTCAGGGAATCGGTCACAATAAGCTTGTGTTTCATTGTAAAACAGACACAATTAAGTATTTCTGGTGGTTGTGGTAGTATTTGACTGTATTTGTGGTAAAACTGCTGCACTAAGACATGTTATTTCCTGGATGTCAGATTTTCGAATTTGATGCGGTTTTGTTTTATTATACTCTGTCATCTGTATTTGCTAAGTAGGCTACCTTTTAGTAGGGTCATTCACTCAGAACGCATTTTTCATTCCACTGCGGTACTTTTCCATTGTATTTCAAAGTAAATGCGCTACGGACGTCTTTGAATTTGAATGCTGCGCTCTCGTCTTTTATAGCAGCTTCTCCGTGCATAATACATCATTCTAACACTGCACTGAAAAAAAAAAAAAAAAAAAAAAAAAATACTCTTCCACTGACCTGTCTCGCGACCAAAACACTATCCGTGTGTGAACCCAGTATTCTAATAGTTATAGTAGTAGCGCGGGCAGGCTTGTTTACGGTCCGACAAATAGTGAATGGGACACATATGTTTTTTTGTTTTGTTTTGTTTTTACTTTGCACTATGTCATCGCCCCCTTTCGTTACCTCAGCCGCCCCCTCATCAGTGCTGCGCTGGCGCCGGCTCTGACATGCACGCGCGCGCAAAGAAAGATACAGAGCAAGAGAGTCTTTCATAACATGCATAATTTACACGCTACATGTAAACGATATTCTTTGTTGTATTTTCCTGTCAAAATAACGGAGTTCCTTTGGAATTCTTCAGCTTTTAAGAACTGCCGGGTTCTCCGCTAGTGGGCGGAGCTAATGCGCAAACGACAATCTCATTGGCCGGCGCTCACCTATTATCATCCCTGTTTTGATTTCTGCGAATCAATTCGAGCGAACCCATACAACGTGACAAATATTCATGAACCCAGCAGCTCCTTTATCCTTAGTGCGTTTTATATTGTTATTAGTGGTATAATTCATAGTAGTTTTGTTATCTTATCAATTTTTTCTTTTAACAGAAAAGCAAGCACGGGCTCATTGTGCTTTCACATAAGACGCGTTTGAGTGCGCTATGATTCGCGGCTGTTTGAAACGGGCCATGCACGCGTGCGTCAGAAACGACTTCTCCCCAGACTTTTATCCTACGTGAAGGTTACTTTAGAAATAAATAAGAATCATAGTAAATTTAGTTTGTAATTATACATGCTTCTGTGACAGCTTTGTTTAATCGATGCTTTGCTATTCGATATTATGTTTAATGCAATACAATTGGTTTTCCATGGTTAACCTAGGCTATTTGTGTTCAATCATTAACTTTAAGTCATTAAAAACTCACATATCAAACAAGAATAAACAAATCAATAAGTTTGCATTCATATATTTACTCATTTACTAACTGCTTGTTTTCTAAAAAAAAAACAAAAAAAAACACTAACACTAGCTTTTCTAATCTTTTTGTATTCTATTTGTTTTGTTTTTATTTATTATACAATTAACAAAAGCAAAAAAGGCCTCTAACACTAGCTTGCTCTATTCTTTTTCTAATCTATCTGTTTTCTTTTTATTTATTATATAATAATAAAAAAAACTTGCTATGTGTACTGTGTTAAGCTAACTGAGACTTCTCATAGCACTTGCACATCATTGCTCTTTTGCTGATTTTGATTGCTTCCATTGTCCTTATTAAGTCGCTTTGGATAATAGCGTCTGCTAAATGACTAAATGTATTTTTAATATCAATGCTGTTTAAGACAATAGCGCCATCCCCTGACCATTATAATGTGACGAATTCATAGCTCATTTAAAGGTAATGTCACCGCTAAATTAGAGTAATTTGGACAGTCACGTTAAATGGAGTCGATTAGTCGATTCCATCGATTCCTATGGTGGGAGTCGGGAGTCGGAGTCGACTCTGAAAAACCTGGAACCGAACACCCCTACTCTCTGCTCCACCTGGGCGCTTCCACTCCATTCTAGAGTCTCGCGTCCTTTTGGCTGACGCGAAAGTTGGTCCGTTGCCAGTCAAGGCATGATTTATTAGTGTTTTTTTATTGAATGGCGAATTCGGAAATAATCACTTTAGTACATTCGGTAGGAAACAAAAACAACAACAACAATATAAAATAATAATAATAAATTATATATATATATATATATATATATATATATATATATATATATATAAAAAAAATAATAATAATGCAGGGCAGCGGGCCAAATTGGCTGCCAGGCCACCGGGAATTCTCCCGGTTCTCCCGATGGCCAGTCCGCCCCTGGCTGTAACAACAGAAAAAACTTTTTCACCATGGCAGGTCGTGGGGTTGTGTGGTCCCAGGAGGAGAGTTGTGCACTTATTGAAATTTGGAAAGATGATTACATTAAACGCCAACTCTCCTCAACCCATGAAAACATAAGTGTTTCTTTTGTTTGCCCAAAAAATGAAGGAAAGGGGATATAACAGAACCTCGCTACAATGCCGCGTTAAAGTGAAAAAACTTCGCCAGAAGTACATGAGCACCCAGGACAAAATCCGTCGAAGTGGACTTCGATGTGGACAAATCACCAAGGACTCAAATCACCCTAGTAACTGTCTTTTCACTTTGTTGCCATCTGGTAAGCGCTTCCGCTGCCTGATGGCAAAAACTGAGAGACTTAGGAGGAGTTTCTTCCCCCAGGCCATCAGACTCCTGAACTCAAACTCAGCCTCTTAACATCACCATGACTTCACTTAATAATCACTCACAATCAGTAAGATATTCATTATTCTATACTGACAGTGTCATTTGCACACATCACTTTCTGTGTTCTGGTATCTTACTTTTTTATTTATTTTTTTGAGATTGCTGCTACATGTCTACCATGCACAACCTATTTGCACATTCCTTTCTTGTACAGTCATGCTTATCTTAATATTTAAGTCTACAGTATACTATTATGCACATTATTTTATATTTTGTTCTTTATATCTTTTTTTTATTATTATTCATTTCATTTTATGTATACTTCTTTGTGTTGTTTTCTATAATATTGCACAGTCCATGGAGCGGACCTGACTCACATTTCACTGCTGGTTAATACTCTCTGTATAATCGTGTATGTGACAAATAAATCTTGAACTTGAACTTGAAGTGGGGGTCTGAGTTCTTATAAAGTTGTGGTGTGAACAAGAAAGGGTCTGAGATCTCTTCATTGCTGAAGAGGACCAAAAAAAGAACTGGGTTTTCTTTTGAGTCCACTAGATTGTGAACACCAAAAGGACTGAGATCACGTTCGGCTGGTTCCCTTTCTGGTTCACTTTAAGTGAACTGGGTTTGGTTCTCTTAAAACGAACTATATGTGAAAACACCCTAAATCACAAAGTTTTCCACTGTAGTAGGCTGACTCTGAAACCAGACCAAAAAAAATTAGCTTGAGACTTAGTTGTAGCAGTATGAAAATGGTTGTGTTTTTATCTTTCTATGATTTGTTTGTGTTGTTCTGAACCACGGTTTCATTTTTAACATCGCAATTCATATTGTATTGTCATGTGTGATTGTAAAAGTTGTGTGTGCGTGTCTTGTTTTTTTTTGCAAACAGTACTGCTGTAATGTTAGCGAGCTCTTTGTGTTCTTGGCTTCTCTTTGTTCATATTCGTCAATATTTATGTGAATTTGTTTGATTAAATAAAATATTGCTTTAATCCGTAATCTTCACCTCCAGATATTTACGTTATATTATTAATACTATCCTAGTTTATATCAGATATAAGATAATGCCTTGAGAATTATTTCTGTCTACATTCGTACATTCTATTCAGCTACTCATTTTCTTTTTATTCAATTGATTGAAATACAAAAAAAATTGTAAACGATAACGAGTGATTCAACCTTTTATTTTTAACAATATTTTGATGAATATACATTCATACACTGAAGTAGTGAAGAAAATTATCAAATTGCCGTTACACACATTGGTCTATCCAGAAAAGAAAATCTCTGACGGCCAATATGTTTTTGTGTAATATGAAATTGACCTGCGATTCAATAATTTCACATATCATGGATTCAAATTTTTTTGCAACCAGCGACGAGCATAAATCTGTTACACACGTACACAGACAGAGAACCTCGTGAATTCCCATCTGATCCCTACGTTCAGTCATCACATCCAGAATTTCTCTGGTGGTTACACAAACTGGCTCTTTGCTGTAAATAAACACGCTAGTCAAATCAGGCCATGGGTTATTTTTTAGGCTTCTTACAAAGTCCATTTCCTTCTTTAGATTTTTTACACGCTTGGTATCCCCCGCACAATCATGATTCGGATCGCAAGTATGCTCGATGAACGTTTGTATCAGTTTAATCATCTGTCCTCGGTAATGCGGTTTGTACGCAGTGTCTATGAAGTCAATTACATGACACGTTTTCCCCGCGGGGCAGCCGCACTTCAGCTGATCATCCGTAGCTGCGGCAGAGCTCCAGTCCTTTTTCAGAATTCAATTCTCTCCAAGAGATAAACTTTGTCCCCTAATCGATATAGAATGTTGTCGCCGTTTCCTAGAATCTGGACTGACTGTTTTAATGCACGACGGTCCAGGCCTTGTGCAATTTCAATTTCAGCTTCGATTTCCGGTTTATGGTTCAGATCCGTCGAAGCCTTATTAACTGAAAAATTACAGAGTGCGTCAGGCTCAGACAAACTGGATTGTTGAAGCTGATTCTGTTGGTCCATATACTGTAGATAATGTTTTGATCAACAAGATGTTGCAGTAGCTCCATTGACCATGCTGTCAAGATCTAGGAAAGCCTGCGATAAGCGTAGCTGTAGTCACGAGGAAGTAGGGCGGATCTTCTGTACATTCGAGCGAAATAAATTGTTGGGGGAAAGATCTTGTTTCTACGTTTCAGATGTTGGTTGGTTGTTGAGATGGGGGTGTTGCACTCAATAGTGGAGGAGGGTGAAGGGGCCTGGTTAGGGATTTGCTTTGACCGGCGAAGTCTCGCATATGTCACCAAAGAGAATTCTGTAATTTTCACTGAAAGATATTTTGATTAAAGATTATGAGATAACTCAGTCATTTATTAGGAATTTTGTTAAGACGCTGGCAATTTGTTTCAAGTAACGGTAATGTATTGTGGCTTGGGAAAACTTAATCCAATAGCCAATTATTAAACAATTAAACATACAGCAAGTAACACATAGATGGGATGAGTAAACGCTGAAAAAGAAACATTACAACATCATTGTTCAGGTTTGTTATACCGAATAGGCGATTGTACTGAATACACATACTGATTATTTGGTTTAAAATAAATTTAACATGACTGAAACTATCGTCTATCGTTGAAAAAATGGTGTTTAACACAGGTATGTCGCTTTGCTCGAAATATAGACTCTTTTTGCAGCATTCAAAAGGGTTGACCTCAGGAAGAGGCCAGTCTCGATCATACTCATCAGAGTCAGACTCATCACTACTTTGAGACAAAAAGGTTGTTTCAGAGTCCTCCCGACGTTTATTTACCAGCATGAGATAATTTTGGTCATGAAGCGTTTTGTTCATACAGGATGATATGGATATGTAGTCTGGCGGCTTACTTGCATTATACCTCATGCCAGGCATTGCACCATCCCACTGGAAATTGTACCAAATTTTTTCATCCATAATAAAGTTTCTCCAAATTTGATTGTAGAAGTATGTCCAGTCTATGGCGGTCAAAAGCAGGTAGGAGCATTCGGGTGTATATTCATCGTAAGATTCCAAAACGTAGAGTTTCACAATCTGCAACTCTTTGTCAATCACAAATCTCCCCACACGATCACAAGACACAGTGAAATCTTGTTTCACAATATCTTCATCTTCAACGAGAACCTTTCTTATGCTCTTCCCTTGATTCTTCCTTGGTGCTAAAGTCAGCTCCTCTCTCATTTCAATAGAACTTCTTGGCGGTGTTACACACATCATTCTTCTAGATGTTTCAGGACTGTTTGGAACAGCAGCAGCCATTGTAACAGGAGACTGCAATGTCTTCTCCGGTTAACTATGTGGCCGAATACCAAATTTTGAATAGGTAGGGCCTGTAGGTGTGAAAAAAACAAGGATCTGGCGCCTTCAGTAGTCATAAACATTGGATGCTTTTATACATTCAGTGAGATTATTATCTCTTAAACAATCTTATGTTTTTCTTGTGAACAAGGCATTAAAATGATCGTGCTGGTAAATGCACCCTGTTTAATAGAATTATTTTTATTTAATAATGTACAAATCAGCCAAGAACTCTCATTCACATCTCCTGTAAAATGTTAATGTATTAATTGTATTATTATTAATCTTAAATGATTCCGAGTGCTACATGGATATTTCAAGATTCTATGCTGCATTCTATATTCACACACATTGCCCCAAAATTTTGTTAAATACTTCATTTAATCAAACAAAGTCACATAAATATTGACAAATATGAACAAAGAGAAGCCAAGAACACAAAGAGCGCGCTAACATTGCAGCAGGACTGTTTGCAAAAAAAAAAATAAGACACACACGCAACTTTTACAATCACACATGACAATACAATACGAATTGTGATGTTACAAATGAAACCGTGGTTCAGAACAACACAAACAAATCATAGAAAGATAAAAACACAACGATTTTCATACTAATACTATTTTCAGACTAAGTCTGGTCTTTTTTTTAGTCTGGTTTCAGAGTCGGCCTACTACAGTGGAAAACTTTGTGATTTATACAGTACGTGTGTTCAAGTAATGAGGTGTTAAACCTGTGGAACAGTAACAAACAATATTCAACATAAACTAGAATCCAAAACTCTAATGTAACTGTGAGCTTGTTTCACATTCTGTAGATTATCTCAGTAATGAAATCTCAGTTCACTTGCCTTTTCAGGCTAACAGCTGAAATGCGGACTTTTGCTAAACCTATTTTCAGTCCTTTAGGTTTGGTGAAATATATGTTATAAAATTCAACAACAGGCATGACAACTTTGTGAACACTTAACAACTAATATTTAAGTGAAATACATGTTTAGATATTTAGAAGGGAAAAAAGATATACTACAATATTTCAAGGGACTGTGCTGTTGAATACAGTAACTTCATGCTGCATTGTTTAAATAAAAGCGGATCAATTCTGAAGACAATCATGACAACACACAGCTGCTGTTTCCCCAGGATCAAACCTTTTGGTCAGATGAATACTTAAAACATGTGTCTGTGTGCTGGTGCAGACCATCTAAAACGGTCAAAAAAACATGCACCTTTCAATGAATTAACTACATGACATCTGTGATTTATTTATTAAAGTCATGTTTAGAGACATGTGCAAAGAAAATAGTGTTTCCACACGATCTTCAACTTGTAATGTGCAACTTTGTGTTCTAAATGAAATAGATGTACATGTAACAGAGAAACAGTAAGATCGAGGGGCTTGTGTCTCGTGGCCGCTTTGTAGACAGACCAGAAAAAGCTCTACAGTACATCACAATCTCAGTTTAAACAATCTCTTGTAGAATGACTATCCTTTTATTATCTTATAATGTTTTCCTGCAAACACTCGCTACATGTTTGACCAGATTCTGAGAATAGTCATCATATAAAAAACAATGAAAAGTATAGAGTGGTATCAGCTAGTGGGCAGGCCATCAAAAGCAACATTAAAACTTTAACAATATATTTAGAAGAGAGGATTTCAGTATTAGGTTTTTGTTATACTGATACATATTTCTGTTGTGCAAACATATTTCCTGTATAAACGACTATGTCTATAACCTTTTCAAAGGGAATGTAGTATAATGCTATGGTTCTTAATTGTGGTCACATTACCTACACTTTAATCTCAAGCGGAAATTGAAAAAAACGAGTACGACGAATAAAATGTGCACATCGTCATCAGCAGTGTTGGGCACGCTACTTTAAAAAAGTAATTAGTTACAGTTACTAGTTACTTCTCACAAAGTTTAATATGTTATTTAATATGTTAAATGAATGAAATGGACACTAAATAGAATAAATTATTATTATAAAACATTGTACATTAATCGACACTGTTTATGTACTGACACTTAGCATCAGTTAGTCAAGCATTATAATATGATATTATGATAATTTAGCATTATATGATGATAGAACTTTAGTAATTAGAATAACCAAGTATGAATTCATATTTGTCATGTTGACTGAACTTAGGACTGGTGGTGGTGCTTAAGATATTGTTATTTAGTGTTTCTATAAAAAAAGGGGGAAAAATTGATAAGAAAACTACTACGAATCATCCCACTAATAACAATATAAAACGCACTAAGGATAAAGGAGCTTCTGGGTTCATGAATATTAATCAAGTTGTATGGGTTCGCTCGAAATGATTTGCTGAAATCAAAACAGGGATGATAATAGGTGAGCGCCAGCCAATGAGATTGTTGTTTGCACATTAGCTCCGCCCACTACTGGAGAACCTGGCAGTTCTTAAAAGCGTTATTTTGACAGGAAAATACAACAAAGAATACCGTTTCCATGTAGCGCGTCAATTCTGCATGTTATGAAAGACTCTCTCGCTCTGTATCTTTCTTTGCGCGCGTGCTGTGTGTGTGTGTGTGTGTGTGTGTGTGTGTGTGACAAAGCTACGGCGAGCCGTGTGCTTCACACTAGAGTTTACGGTACGTCAAATACAGCTAGATTGTACATCCATTCAGATGAACTGAAAAATAAAATGATAATAATATTATAATAAATTATAGTAACGCTGCATTTTATTGTCAGTAACGGTAACGGCGTTGTAACGGGGGAAACAGTAATTAGTTTGATTACTCGTTACTGAAAACAATAACGCCGTTTGTAACGCCGTTTATTTATAACGCCGTTATTCCCATCACTGGTCATCAGCTATCTGAACAAGAGCTCTTGATGTAGTGGCGTAAGAAAAAAAAGTATTTTAAAAAACATTTACAAAAATATACCCAGATGATCATGAGTGGGTTTTTTATATTCATATGATAATTTTCTTAGTGACTTGGACTCTTGAGTTACATAGGGAGCACAAAAAAATTCCTTGATATTTGGTGTCTGTAGCCTTTTCAAGACTGTGTACAACCTCAAACTTTACTGAATGTGTAGCTTTGAGCACAATGGTTAGATATGTTGCAGTTGTAAGTGTAAAACAGCACGCCTTAATTTTCGTGTCTAAACTTAATGGGGTCTCACATCAAATAGATAGATACTTGTCCTAAAAAGAAATTAAAGTGAATGTGACATACGGCCAAGTATGGTGACCCATACTCGGAATTCGTGTTCTGCATTTAACCCATCCAAAGTGCACACACACACAGCAGTGAACACACACACACCATGAACATTACTACCTTTGGATTACGAGTCCGACTCTCTAACCATTAGGCCCCGACTCCCCCAAAACATTACTTCCCATACCGGGAGTTGAACCCGGGCTGCCTGGGTGAAAACCAGGAATCCTAACCGCTAGACCATATGGGACCATATGGTCCTAAATGCCAGACCATACCGACTTAGTCAAACACTCTCAAGAAATTTTTCTTAATTTTCATTTATTTCTATAAACACTGAATGCTGATGGCTCTCAGAGAGAAGGCATCACCTACAGTACAGTCCTAGTAATGACATATACAGTCCAACAAACAAAATGTGAGCCGCGTCATCCATAATCCTGATCGTCTGACTTAGTAAAATGTCAGTCACAATAGATCAGATAGGAGGATTTCTGTATTCTGTATGCATTATAGCATTTTGTCTTAAATGATGTATACACTTTTGCATTTCGCAATTCAATGATTTTTAGTCAATTCGCTTTGCGCAATGATAATTCCTATGTAAAGATTATGTTTGAATTCTTTCTATAACCTTTACAAAAACGTGGAACATCATAGTTCTCAAAATATGTTTGCATTACATCAAATAAATATGACAGAAGTGGAGAAACGAAGATGTTTAGCACATGCACACATTGTAGATGCTTATGTTGCTTTATTTGAGTCACAGAAGATGGCCATAGTGACTGATAACATTCTTTAATGTCGTTGTGTTGAAAAAGATTCTGTGGACAAACACCTCAAGGGAAATAATTGGAGGTTTGTCAAAATAATAAAAAGTTCAGTCAAATGTTCAATAATTTTCTTAAATTAATAAGTATGTGCTCGTCATGCTCTCTTCCAAGGATTAGCATGAACTTGTGGAGGAGTCTTAAAACAAATACGGTCAATCAATCGAAATGTGAATTGTGTCATCTGTACAAGATGATTAAATTAGTGGAGTAATTAAAAATATCATTTAAAAATGTACAGATTTTCTGAATTCTATATGTATTATAAACATTTTCTTGTCTTGCTATACGCTCTTTCTTAGCGATTTTGTCTCTTGAATGTACGAAAGGTTATGGATGAAATTTATCAATACTCTTTACAAGAGCTTAGAAACTTGAATATGCTCAAACTTAAATGAGTGTGCAGCTTTCAGTGCAATAGTTTGATTTGTTTCAGTTGTAATAGTTTTAAGGGTAAAACAGCAAGACTTCATTTTCGTGTTGATGCTTCATGTGTTCGCACATCGTGGACAGACACAAAGTTACACTAAAATAAATATCTCAAAGAGAAAAGACTGTTAGTTCATTTTCATTTATTCCTATTATGATGACAGCTCACAAAGAGGTGTCTTCACCTAAAAACATACACCGTCCAATCTTGATAAAACATCTTGATAATATGACTAAAACTCGTGGTGTAAGAAAAACGTCATTTACAAAAGATTGTAATTCTTAGATGCGACACATCCTTAACAAAATCTGTTGGCATGCAAAAACACTCATAAATGTTTTAGCACAGCTATTTACAGACATAGTATGAGAACTGTACATTGTATCATTTGCCATAGAAAATTCATTACCAGTTTATTAGGGTCAAAAAGAAATGACGATAATAGTTGAAACATCCTTGCACATCTCTTTCATGTTGAAAACACAGATGCTGGTGCTTTAATCTTTTAGTAAACCATTTCAAATGACATGGTACCTACAAAAGAGTCAAAATTTACAAGTTTTGTGTTCTAGGTGAGAAATTTACACCAATAAAGGTGTCATGAACATTAGAAAACAACATGTATTTCCTTTGGCTGTTAAACACCGCGGGTAAATAATTTGAAACGTTGGTCTGTCAAATGAGAAAAGTTCAGTCATACATTTAAAAACTTTTCTGAAGTAAAAAATTATGTGTTTGTCACAAACACATCCAAAGAGTTTTCTACTCATGTGAGAAAAGCACTTGGGTGCATTCACATCAGGCTATTTTAAAGAAATTAAAGAATAAAACTAAAGTTTAATTTAAAGACAATAGACAGCATGACTTGCTTTAGTGACACACAATGTTTTTAAACATGTTTAAAACTGTAGGTGTAATTATTTTACTGAGAAGTTTTAAGTGAAACGTATATTTGTTCTTTTACAGAACACATACTATCTTCTACAGGCTAGATTAAAATGAATACATTTCTTAATAAAAAAAAAAAATGTAAACACAACATATATGATTTTGCTCATACTTAAAATTTAGTATACTCAGATTGTGTGTGTGTGTGTGTGTCTCAGGTATACTGTACGTTATGGGGGACAGAGATGGCAATATTCAAAATCCTTGTCCTTGTGGGGTCATTTTTTTTTTTGCCCCACTGAGGAAACAAGCTTATAAATCATACAGAATGAAGTTTTTTTGGAAAATCTTAAAATGCACAAAGTTTTCTGTAAGGGGTACGTTTATGTGTAAGGTTGGTGTGGGGTGATGGAAAATACAGTTTGTACAGTATAAAAAACCATTACGCCCATGCAATGGCCCACAAAACACGGAAACCGAACGTGTGTGTGTGTGTGTGTGTGTGTGTGTGTATGTGTGTGTGTGTGTGTGTGTGATCATTGTCTAAAGCAGAGCTTATTTCAAATGTTTATTTGTTTGTCTTGTCATATCATGTTATGTACTTTGATTTATTTTAAACGATATTGTTCAGCACAATGGTCAACCATTGTTGTTGTGCTTTATAAATAAAATGAACTGAACTGGACTAAAGCATGATTCTGTGCACATCAATATGAGGTGGATGCTGTAAAGCCATTAACACAAGCACATAGAGGATATCCACTGTCAGTTAGACACCTTCACTGTTAGATGGAAATGGATAGGATGGGGTGGACTGGTGGATAGTTGGTGGTTTGAATAATTTTGAATTTAAGATTGCTTCTCATAAATTTATCTATTCAACCTACAGATTAGGTTGTTCTGATCCTACAGAGGTGTTAGCATGCACACATAGAGATGATAAAGAAAAAACATGCCTGGACATGGCACCTTTTTCAGAGGTGGATGTAGACGGGCCGGTAGGAACAAAATGGTGACTAGGCATTAACATTTAGCCTATAGATCAAACAAACATTGATCCTGTTAAGGTTCAAGGTTCAAGGTTCTTGTTTATTTGTCACATACACAATCATACAGGGTATAATCAGTAGTGAAATGTAGGTCAGGACGGGTCCGCTCAATGGACAGTGCAAAAAAATTAAATAAAAGATGAAACATAACACAGGAGAGTATATATAAATATAGGTAGGAATAAGATTAAAAAAAAATAAGTAAAAACAATAAAATAGAATAAGGAGTAAAATGTGCAATGAACTAAAATGTGCAATACAATCTACTGTTGATTTAATAAATATTAATATAAACAGGGATGTGCAAGAGGAATGTGCAAACAGGTTGTACCGGGTATGTACACATAGCAGCAATGCGGATGATGAAGAATGATGGGTGTTTTTTTTGTTTGTTTTTTGTTTTTTACAGTTAATTAAATTGAGTCCTGTAGATGTTATGATGTTATGAGACTGAGTTTAGGAGCCTGATGGCCTGAGGGTAGAAGCTCCTCCTTAGTCTCTCAGTTTTTGCCATCACGCTTCTGAAGCGCTTGCCAGATGGAAAGACGGTTACCGGGGTGATTTGAGTCCTTGATTATTTTTGCAGCTCTGCTTCTGCAGCGTTTGAGGTAGATGTCCTGCAGAGAGGGGAGGGCAGACCCTGAGATGCGCTCAGCTAAGCGCACGACTCTCTGCAGAGCTTTGCAGTCCTGATTTGTGGCGTTACTGTACCACACTGAGATGCACTGAGTCAATACACTTTCTATGGCCCCTGAATAGAAAGTTTTCAGGATTGCTGGTAAGACCCTGAATTTCCTCAGCTGTCGCAGATGGTACAGTCTTTGCCTGGCTTTCTTGACCTGTGTTTGAATGTGTGTAGTCCAAGTCAGGTCCTCGGAGATGTTTACACCGAGGTACTTGAAGCTGCTCACCCTCTCCACAGGGGTCCCGTTGATCATAAGAGGAGTGTAGGGCCGCTGCTGTCTCTTCCTGAAGTCCACAATCAGCTCTTTAGTTTTGCTCACGTTCAGAGAGAGACAGTTGTCCTGGCACCATGATGTTAGTCTCTCTACCTCACCCAAGCATGCGGTCTCATCATTGTTGGAAATGAGGCCCAGAACCACAGTATCATTAGCAAATTTAACAATAGAAGTGGAGCTGTGAGAGGACACACAGTCGTGTGTGTAGAGAGAGTAGAGCAGGGGACTCGGAACGCAGCCCTGCGGGGCTCCTACGTTCAGGGTGATGGAGTTGTAGGTGAACTGGCCCATTTTCACCACTTGTGGTCTGCCGGTGAGGAAGTCTTGAATCCAGTCACAGAGTGAAGTGTTTAGGCCGAGGTCTGAGAGTTTGACAGCTAGCTTGGTGGGGACTATAGTATTGAAAGCTGAGCTATAGTCAATGAATAGCAGTCTGACATAGTTGCCATTTTTGCTGTCAATATGTGTGAGGGAGGAGTGCAGTACCTGAGAGATGGCATCATCAGTAGACCTATTTGGGCAATAGGCAAACTGAAGAGGGTCCAAGGTAGCAGGGATGGAGGAGCATATGTGTTTCTTTAAAAGTCTCTCAAAAACCTTCATGACTATTGATGTGAGGGCAACTGGGCGATAGTCATTCAGGCAAGAGGGTTTGCTGTTCTTAGGCACAGGGATGATGACAGATTTCTTAAATGAGGTGGGAATCACAGAGGTAGCAAGGGACTCATTGAAGATTGAAGTAAACAAACCAGCAAGCTGATCGGCACATGATCTCAGAACGCGGCCGGTAATCCCATCAGGTCCAGCGGCTTTCCTGATGTTTACTCTCCTTAATTCTCTCCGAACCTCGTCCTCCGACACAGTGATAACATGATCAACATCGCTGCTCTGTCTGCCGCTTCCTGACGCGCTGATCGGCAGAGTCGCGCCGCCATTGCATTCGAAGCGGCCGTAGAAGGTGTTTAGCTCTTCGGCCAGCAATGGATCTGCTCTCACCTCGGCGGAGGGGTTATTTCCAGAGGAACAGATGGTCTTCAGTCCCTGCCACATGCGTCGAGAGTCATTGAGCTGAAAATGTGACTCAATTCTCTCTCTGTATCGGAGTTTAGCAGCTCTAACTGCCCGTCGGAGAGCATAACATGATGCTTTGTAATCGCTCATGTTTCCTGACAAAAGACCAGCGTTGTATGCGGCAGTGCGTTGGTTAACCGCAGCACGGATTGTTCTGTCCACCCACAGTTTCTGATTAGAGAATGTCCTTATTGTTACCGTTTCAATGGCTTGGTCAGTTAGCATGTAAACAAGGTGTCAACAAGGTGTCATGGTGTTAACGTGTCAATACGCACCCCTTTGCTCAGCTATTTTTCCACAATCAAGAAGAACCCAACACCTCCAGACTGGAAGCTAGCTACAGCTCAGGAAGGAATGCCATAAAAACCCCTCATGGCAAAGGTAAGAGATAAAAACTTCATAAATCCACTCATAAATCCATCAAATGTCAAATCTAACATCTGTTTTGATCTTTGATTTACACACCCTACTGTCACGTCAGTCAGGGGTGACAGGACCCTGTGACGTGACAGTCAGGGTGACAGACGGGGTCACAGAGCCATAAATCGCGTCATAAATCTACCCATGGACACATTTGACATATGACGACCTGTCAATCAGTGCTGACAGGGGGTCATAAATCAAGTCATCAAAGTGACACAAAGTGTATTATATTACTACTACTCTGGCTCTTTTTAATGAGCCAGATGATTTGGCTCAGCTCAGCAAAAAGAGCTTGTTGTTTTGGCTCCCAAACCTCTCTTAGTAGGCTACCACTTTTGACTCTTATAATTAAGCCAAATATAGCAAATTAGCAATGTAGTTTTTTTTTTTGTTTTTTTTTTTACGATTTGTATGTGTGCACATATGTCACTTAAATTATTAAATAAATTTATACTGAACCATATAATATCCATAATATCATAACATTATGCCTGCGTGGTATAAAAACCTTAAAGGTGGGGTAAGCAATTTCTGGAAGTCAATGTTGATATTTGAAATCACCAAAACAAACACGCCCCTACCCCAAAAGGGTCTCGCCCCTATTTTGATAGCTTCGCCCCACACATACATAGCCTACGCAACCCAGGCAAAGATTAGTTCTGTGAAACAAAGCAAAACCAATGTTACACCATGTCTACACCAGATGTGAGTGGCGCAACAAAATACTATAGAAGTCATTATAATATACTGTGGAGCTTCCGTCACCAAAACAAATTCCTTGTATGTGCAAATATACCTGGCAATTAAGCTAATTCTGATTCTGATAATCAGTAATGCTGTAAACACTGGATGCTGCACGGTGCGACAAATCTCCGACAGAAAACTGCTGCCGCGTTCTATTTATGACGTGCTGACACAAATTTCAAATGATTTTTCAACGGTCGCTTTATCGCATCCAGTGCAGGCAGACTTTAGCTGCTGCGGCGCACCGCGTCCGGTGTAGACACGTGTTAAGCTGCATTCACACTACCAGCGACTTTGTCGCTGCATGTCCCCAGGGGCTGGTGATGAGGTCGCTATAGTGGGCGTTCTCGCTACTGGTTGCCTTGACAGCAAATTAGGTTTCTTGCCCCTACATACAAACATTTTGGAGGCAAAATACTAAATCTAATATAAATATGAATTAAGTCCGTACATACAAACAAAAATGAATGAGAAACAGAGCCTACTTTTTTCCATTGAGTATGTTTTTCTATGGCTGAGAGGAGAAGGATCACGTGAGCTCAACCATCTTCTTTCCTATTGGCCGTCGCTCCTGAAAGTCGCTCTTCATTTGCATAAAGTTGAAGGATTCTGAACTTTGTTGCGTCGCTGGACACGCCCCATCCGGTCGACAACGGTCGCTATCGCTGACCCTGATAGCACACGTACATCTCGGAGACATCTATTTGATGTCTGCATTTACATCTGCAAGACATATTTTTTAGGGTGTTTGCTCATCTGCAATACGTCTATAGGACGTTTCCTTTTAGATGTCAAATAGACGTCCATTAGATGTCTTTAAAGGGGTGGTTGATTGTGATTTCACTTTTTTAACGTTAGTTAGTGTGTAATGTTGCTGTTTGAGCATAAACAATATCTGCAAAGTTGCAGCGCAGAAAGTTCAATGCAAACGGAGATATCGTCTTTTAAAATTCTGGCAGTTTAATGCCTACAAAAACAACTGGTAAGGGACTACAACGAGTTACTTCCCGGGTCCATTACGTCACAAACCCAGATAAACCCCGCCCCCGGGAACATGCAACGAATGGGGCGAGGCCATGCTGCGCTGCTTCAGAGAAAACTAGGGGTGCACGTAAAAATCTATTCATATATGAATCGCATTTCTGTCTTCTAACGAATCTAATGGATTCACAAGTTTCAAAATCAATGTCCTAAAACCAGTGATGAGAATAACGGCATTATAAATAAACGGCATTACTAACGGCGTTATTGTTTTCAGTAACGAGTAATCAAACTTTTTTGAAGTCAATAAAGCATGAGAAAATTTTGCTTTTGTTTTGGTTGATTTGCTTATCGATTAAGGTATGGAGAGTGTATATATGGTCTGATGTGCAATATTTTGGTTGGAAGCCAATTTGACACTTGCTCAGGACATTTCTGTCTCTAAGAAAATGGGCTAGTCTGCTGTTTAGGATTTTGCAGAAAAGTTTACCTAGGTTGCTGTTTACACATATGCCACGGTAGTTATTGGGGTCAAATCTGTCTCCGTTTTTATGGATTGGGGTGATGAGGCCTTTGTTCCAAATGTTGGGGAATATACCTGAACTAAGGATGATATTGAAGAGCTTGAGGATGGCTAATTTGAATTTGTGCTCTGTGTATTTTATCATTTCATTTAGGATGCCATCGACACCACAGGCTTTTTGGGTTTTCAGGGTTTGTATTTGGTCTAATAGTTCAGCTAGTGTAATTGGAGAGTCTAAGGGGTTCTGGCAGTCTTTGATGGTCGACTCTAAAACCCTTAGTTCCCTGTCGATACTCCACTCGTACTGCTCTGTCACTCTGTCACAGAGGGAGTTTTGGTTCCTTGCCGCTGTCGCCTCTGGCTTGCTCAGTTGAGGACACTTAATTTCTAGCGATTATCGTCAATTTAATTTCATAGATATTATTTATACTAAACTTAGCTAGACAATGACATCTTTGAATTCAATAATGAGGTGCCTTTGGCTGAAAATTGAGTGTTTGGTCTTATTGTTATACATTGCTGACACTCTATCCTCCAACTTGATACTGTTAAGTGCTTTGACACAATCTGTATTGTTAAAAGCGCTATATAAATAAAGGTGACTTGACTTGACTTGACTGCGTCTTGATAAAGATGCATATGGAAAAAGCCTTTTTTCTCCTGAACTGAAGTCTTATTCAATCACGCAGTGAAACTGCACGACTATTGGTTCGTGCAGTGGTAAAAAACGAACCAATGGGTCGGCAGCGGAGCTGCACGAACCTATGGCGACGATTCCCGCCAGATCCCGCCAAAATGGGCGGGGCATCTGGCTATATAAGCGGTCGTTTCGCCATAGGATCCTCAGATTTCTTCTCCTTCAGCGACGACGACTTCGTCTACACTGACCCAGAAGCCTACTCGCCGTTGACACGCCTCGCAGCTGGACCCAGCGACCTCGATCTGCTCGGCTGATCCGCCTTTTCTACGCGCCCCAGCATCGCAGCAGTTCCGGTCCCGTTCGCTGCCGCCATCCGGCGATTATCACGTAAGTCTCTAAAAGAGCAAATCGGCGTTCTAATGCCGTGCCGTTACTGCGGCTCGTGCAGGTCTCCCCTGCACGCCGCTGACGGTCACAGCAAGTGTGTTTCCTGCTTGGGGAAATCCCATGCAGATGCCGTGCTCGCTGGCTCTGATTGTTCTCACTGCGAGAGCATCAGTCTCGCCTCTCTGCACTCGCGGATCACTTTCTTTTCAGAGAGCGACCCCACCCCTCGCGCCCTCCTGTTTTCTTCCTCCCAGGGACCTATGAGGAAAAAACAGCGGGGCAGAGATTCTCAGCGCCCGGTTGAGAGCGAGCTCACGCCGGCTCAGATCCCGCGTGCCTCGCTTTCGCCACACAGAGAGGTGTCACCCGTCCTTTTTTCCCAACCTGACCCGCGTCCCTCTGCAAGCGTGAGCGATCTGGTCTCGTTCGGGGGAAGTGACGATGAGCTGGCCGATGACAGCATGTCACTGGTAGCTTCAGATGCTGAGGAGCTGTCGGGCTCAGTGACTGACCCCGCCCCCTCAGGTTTGCCAGCGCCGCTAAAGCCAGGATGGATGCCGAACTTTTCCGTGTCCTCTCAAAAGCGGTTGAAGAGCTGGGTTTAGAGTGGTCTCCACCAGAGGAGCCCTCTCGCAGCCGTCTGGATGAGTGGTTTCTGCCGAGGCGCCGTCAGGCCCCTCAGCAACGACCATCGCCGTTCTTCCCTGAAGTTCACGACGAGCTCACGAGATCCTGGTGCTCCCCTTACTCTGCCCGCCTCCGTACTTCCGCTTCATCCGCCCTCACTACGATTGACGGCGCTGAAGAAAAGGGATATGAGAGGATGCCTCAACTGGATGAGTCAGTGGCTGCACATCTCTGCCCACCCACTGCCATCGGCTGGAAGGCGAAGGCCAGTCACCCGTCCAAGCCATGCAGGACCACTTCAGCGCTCGCTGGACGCTCCTACGCTTCAGCTGGACAGGCGGCTTCGGCGCTCCACTCTATGGCGGTTCTCCAGGTCTATCAGGCCAAGCTCCTCTCTGCCGTAGATGAGTCTGAGCCTGATCCTGTGACTCTCAGGGAGCTGAGAAGCTCAACGGACCTGGCTTTGCGAGCCACCAAGACTACCGCCCAAGCCATAGGAAGGTCTATGGCCAGCCTGGTAGTGCTCGAGCGCCACCTGTGGCTCACGCTGATGGAGATCAAGGGCGCGGACAGGGTCTCCTTCCTTGATGCTCCAATTTCCCCCAGCGGCCTCTTTGGACCTGCGGTGGAAGGATTCGCTGAGCGCTTCACAGAGGCACAGAAGGCGTCACAGGCTATGCGACACTTCCTGCCCAAGCGCTCCAGCCCAGCAGCTGCTCAGAGTCACCCCAGGACTGCGCCGACTCAGCAGCCCGCGAAACCTGCACCTGCCGTTTCTGCCCCTCAGCCTGCTAGGACTCAGCAGTTCACGCTCAGCCAGACGCCACCCCACTCTGAAGCGCCAGGGCCCCCGACCCAAGATAGCATTGGACCCTGCGTCTCCGGCATCCTCCTGATCTGCAGGACAGGAAGAGGAGAGGGTCGAGTCCCGCCACGGCCAGACCGCCCACCAAAAGGCCTCTCGTGAGAAACCTCTTGGCACCCCGTTTTCTTCTGGGTGCAGAGGGAATTGTGTTTGTTGCTACAGGGTCCGTACAAGCGCCCATGCAACCGTCCGCTGTGATAGTGGAAAAAATAAAACACAAACATTCTCAAAAAGAGAGCAATTTTCCTCTTCCGTTCCTCACGAGTGCCCTGCCTCCGTGCAGCCGGCCACTCGAGTTTATCCAACCCCTTGCCACGCGGGCCGAGGCCTGGCAGGCCATCCCCGGAGTGTCAGAGTGGGTTATGGGGATAATAAAACGAGGTTATTCACTCCAATTCGCTCGAAGACCCCCGCGTTTCAGCGGCGTGGTCTCCACCTCGGTGCAGGGTGAGAACGCTCGCGTTCTGCACTCAGAGGTGATGACGTTGCTGGAAAAAGGAGCCATAGAAATGGTTCCTCCAGCTTTGAGCGAGTCAGGCTTTTACAGCCGTTACTTCCTCGTCCCCAAAAAGGATGGCGGCCTCCGGCCCATCCTCGATCTCAGACGCCTGAATCACGCCCTTATGAGACGGCCGTTCAGGATGATCACGCTGAAGCAGATCCTCTCGCAGATTCGCACAGGGGACTGGTTCTGTTCTCTGGACCTGAAAGACGCATACTTTCACATCCAGATAGCCCCCCCATCACAGACGATTCTTGAGATTCGCCTTCGAGGGAGTGGCTTACCAGTACACGGTCCTACCCTTTGGGCTGTCTCTGGTCCCCCGTACTTTTACGAAGTGCATGGACGCGGCTCTTTCCCCTCTGAGACAGATGGGAATCCGCATTCTCAACTACCTCGACGACTGGCTCATTCTGGCCCAGTCAGAGGTGGAACTACTTTCACACAGAACCCTCATCCTCAGCCACTTAGTGCGCCTGGGGCTCAGGGTCAATTTTGCCAAAAGCGCACTGTCTCCCAGCCAACGAGTATCGTTCCTGGGTATAGTTCTGGACTCATCTCGCATGAGAGCGATGATAGCGCCAGAACACGCTCTGGCCATTCAGAAACTCGCGGCCACCTTCAAGAGCGACACTGCTCGCCCACTCAAAGTGTTTCAGAGAATACTGGGCCTTAGGGCCGCAGCATCGCCAGTGTTACAGCTGGGCCTGCTCCACATGCGCCCCCTTCAACGCTGGTTGAAACCACGGGTTCCACACAGCGCATGGTGTCACGGACGCTTGCATATCAGGGTGAATCAGGCCTTTGTGACAGCCCTGACCCCCTGGAAGAACCCACGGTGGATGAAGAAGGGCGTGGCCATGGGGTTGGTCCACACCAGGAAAGTTGTCACGACAGACGCCTCCAACACAGGTTGGGGGGGCGCTGTACGAAGGCAAACCGACCTTCGGCCATTGGTCAAAGGCGGAGAGTGGCTTCCACATCAACTGCTTGGAAATGCTAGCAATTTGTCAAGCCTGCCAGTTTTTCCTGCCGGACCTAATAGGACGCCATGTGCTGATTCGCTCAGACAACATGTCCGTGGTGTCCTATATAAATCACCAGGGAGGTGTCTCCTCGAAGCGCCTCTTTATTCTGGCAGAGCGCCTTCTGGAATGGGCTCAGCTCAACCTGCGCTCGCTGAGGGCAGCACACCTGCCGGGCAGACTGAACCAAGGAGCGGATATGTTATCTCGGAGCAATGTCCCCTCAGAGGAGTGGATGCTCCATCAGCAGGTGGTTCTGAAGATCTGGAAGACCTTTGGCAAGGTATAAGTAGACCTTTTCGCCTCCAAAGACAACTCTCACTGCCCAACTTATTATTCGAAGGACAGGGACGCGTTGGCCCACGACTGACCCAACCTCCTCCTTTATGCATTCCCCCCGATTGCCCTGCTTCCACAGGTCGTCAGGCGTGTCAGGGAACAGGGTCACAAGGTGCTATTGGTGGCCCCCTTGTGGAGGAACCAACCTTGGTTGTCAGAGCTGACTCAGCTACTGACAGCAGCCCCCTGGCCCATGCCCCTGAGACGGGATCTCCTCTCTCAGGCAAATGGAACAATATGGCACCCTCGACCAGATCTGTGGGCTCTCTACATTTGGCCGCTCAACGGGAGCCTACTGGCCTCCCAGAGCGAGTGTTAAACACCATTTCTGAGGCTAGAGCACCGTCTACGAGACGCCTCTACGCCCTTAACTGGTCTGTTTTCTCCATTTGGTGCCTCAACCATGGTGAAAACCCTTCTACCTCTGAGTTAGCGGTGGTTCTGTCCTTTCTGCAGGAACTGCTAGATAAAGGACGTTCTCACTCTACACTCAAGGTGTTCGTAGCAGCTATAGCGGCCTTTCATGCCCCTATAGCGGGCCAGTCAGTAGGCAGAGACAACTCAGTTGTCCGTTTTCTGAAGGGAGCCAGGAGGTTGAATCCACCTCGGCCCCTTACTGTCCCTACATGGGATCTGCCCACTGTACTGAGGGCCTTGAAAGGCACTCCCTTTGAGCCGCTACAGTCTACGAACGTCCGCTCGCTTTCGCTGAAAACTGCTCTGCTACTAGCACTAGCATCGGTTAAGCGAGGTGGAGACCTGCAGGCGCTCTCTATTAGCCCTGCCTGCCTGGAATTCGGGCCTAACGACTCCAAGGTCGTCCTGAAACCAAGACATGGTTACGTACCTAAGGTACTTTCAACCCCGTTCAGAGCTCAGGTCATCACGCTCTCCGCGCTTCCTCCGTCTGAGGAGGACCGGGAGTTATCCTTGTTATGCCCTGTCAGAGCTCTGAGAATCTACTTTGAGCGTTCCGCCCCCTTTAGGCATGCGGAACAGCTCTTTGTTAGCTTCGGTAACCGCGCCAAAGGGCATCCGGTCACGAAGCAGAGACTCTCTAAGTGGATAGTGGATGCTGTCATGCTGGCATACTCTTCTTTGGGCCTGCAATGCCCCATTGGAGTACGAGCCCATTCGACTAGAGGCATCTCCTCGTCATGGGCGTGGTCTAGCGGTGTGTCCATTACAGAGATTTGTGCGGCGGCTGGCTGGGCCACTCCGTCCACATTTGCTAGGTTTTATAACCTGGACATACCGGCCTTACAGGCCAGAGTCCTCTCTGCTTAGATGAGCTTGTATACATACGCTGTGGGAACAATCCTGTCAGAGATTTCTTGACCACAATGCGCTCAGGCTCTCTGATTGGCACCCTGCATACTCCGGTTAACTGAGTATACAGGAGTCATATGGAACGATCATCCAGGCTGAGCATGACCTCTATGAGTTTAGCTCGCTTTAGCCTGAAGTATACTACTTACTTCCCTATGGGCATTTATGCTTATGGAGGTATATACAGTCGTTCATCTACCCTAGCACGGCGTGATTAAATTCAGTTCCCATATGCGTCTTTATCAAGATGCAGTACGAGTGGAGTATCGACAGGGAACGTACTCGGTTACTATCGTAACCTCGGTTCCCTGAGATACGGAACGAGTACTGCGTACTTTACCGTGCCAGGTAGCTGCACGACTCAGTCGTCGCTTCAGTCGAAGTAACCTGAGGATCCTATGGCGAAACGACCGCTTATATAGCCAGATGCCCCGCCCATTTTGGCGGGATCTGGCGGGAATCGTCGCCATAGGTTCGTGCAGCTCCGCTGCCGACCCATTGGTTCGTTTTTTACCACTGCACGAACCAATAGTCGTGCAGTTTCACTGCGTGATTGAATAAGACTTCAGTTCAGGAGAAAAAAGGCTTTTTCCATATGCGTCTTTATGCGAGGCATGTGAAGTCCAGGGTGGGGTGGTGTGCCAGGTGCACATTGGGTTTAAGCGCACAGGCACGGGAGAGGTTGGCATTCACCCGCTGGATAGTGTCAGGATGGAAGTTTTTTCGGGGCAGCAGTGTGGAGATGATAATTTTAGCATTTTGGAAGGTAGTTGAGGCCTTTTCAATCACTGTTTGTAATGATGTAGCCACCCTCTCCTGTTTGGCTCTCAGGTCGTTTGTGCCGGTGTGGATTATTATATGGCTTGGGGATCCCAGTTTGTCTACACTTAGCGATTTGAGTGCGCTCTGAGTGTTCGGACACCAGAGTTTGGTCACTCTGTGTTTGGGAAAGAGTTTCTTTTCATCAAAGAGTTTCTCTCTCTCTCTCTCTCTCTCTCTCTCACTCTCTCTCACACACACACACACATACACTTTCTGTCTCTCTCTCTCTCTCTCTCATTCAGATCGTCAGATCAGCTCCAACTGTTCCAATTATACACTTACTTTCACACAGCTATGAGAAGCCTTATACATGGACGCGCGTGCGGTTGCTGTGCTATATTAAAGATTTAATCAGGATAAAACTGTATATTAAAAGCTAACAGAAGCAGTAGCATTTACAAATAACAGAGTATCTAAAAGTATGAGACAACAACAAACAAACATACCATTAAGAGGTGTGCTTGCATAGGTTCTGCGCGATCCTCTTCACTAATATCCTCAGTGTCTCAATCGGGCTCAAACTGATAAATATAGACAACACCACTGTTTACAATTCAACCGGAGCACATGCTGCTGAGGCGAGGGGCGGGACGTTTAGACGCACACTAGAGGCGTTTTAGCCAATCACAACACACTGAGCCAGCTAACCAATCTGAGACCATCGAGGGAGAGGCTTCATAAAAACAGGAAATAAATTGAGGCGTTTGTCCGAGAAGGGACAGAGTGGTGTGGAATAAAGGTAAATTATGTGAATAATAATGCATTTTTTTTAAAAAACGAAGCATGAACACATGTTAGACTGCACCCCATAAACACAATCAAGCCTAGGACAAAAAGTCAACCACCCCTTTAAGATGTTTATGATTTAGAATGTATGTACAACTGACATCTGAAAGAAGTCTGTCATACGTTTGTTAACAGCAGATGCTTTCCAGATCAATAGATCTTTAACAGACATCTTGCAGACGTACGTGTGCTATATGGGGGATCGCTGTCACTCGTGTCACCAGAAATCGCCAGCTCTCCATTGAAATTAATGGGATCGTGTCGCTTTGTCGCCGAGCGTCGCTGGTAGTGTGAATGCAGCTTTACTCACCTATCGGGAAGAAGCAAAGCAACCTTGGCGTCCGATCTCAGGCCTTCCGCTCCTTGAGTTCTCTCCAGCGCTGGAAAGCTGATCCGGGTACTACTTTTTGCCTTATCGTTCTAATCATTTTAGAAATATTAATAAGTATGTATTTATCAAAATTTTTATTAAAATATGTCAGATCTGCAAGTTATCAACATAACACCACAGACACTAATAAAGTGCGACACATGAAATTGTCAGAAATGTTGATAACTTTAAGAAAATTAATAAGAAAGAATGTACTCCCCATGCACCCCTCAGATCAACCAGCACCTACAGTGACCTTTACACACAGAAAGTAGTCCAAAGAGAATCCCCCCTTTTCTTAAAGGGGCGACATCCATTGTTGTAACACCACAGACATGAATTTGGGGGACACAAATTTTTTCTTAAATATAACAAAATATGTATTTTTTAAAACAAATGAATAAAATTGTACATGTTAAATAAAATCTATATTCAAAATATAACCACTTTATTTGTGTTAAAAATGTTATATTGTTGCAATTACATTCCATGATACCTCTCTAAGGTACGGCGGGAACATCCATATTTTGTTACAAATACAATCTTTAAAACTCAATTAAATATGTATTTTAAACAAAAAATGTAAGTATTAACAGTACACATATTGTGTTTACCCTACAGAATACAAACATGCAAACATTTTATGATTTATTGGTATTTAAAGTTTATTTCAACTGTTGTAAAGTAGAGGAACACCACTTGCCACCAAAAATGAAGAATGACCCTCCTAACAAACATGGATGAAATTTCAGATGTTGCTTTTTTATGAAAACACCTAAGACACCCAAGTACTTTTTTAATTCCATTTAAAATACCTGTTTATCAATCATTTTTACTTTAATACAGACATGTTTTAATATACTTTTTAGAATTATGACAACAGTCACATAACTCAGAGATCGCACTGTCAGAGTTTGAGAATATTCACACATAATTTACACATAAAAACATCAGTGTTTACAAATCATTTAAAATCATTTTTAACATTTTAAAACAGAACAATAGATAACAATTGTATTTTTTGTTTTGTTTAGTTGTTTTTTTTTGCAAGAAAAGAAGCAGCACTGCATTGAAAAACAATCGCATAAAAGGAAAATGAAAACAACACCACCATCTTAATCAGTAAAAAATAAATGAATAAATAAATCACAATTCTTAAGAAACGTATTGTTATCAATGAGTTTAAGAGTTTTTACAATAAGCAAAATCTCAGCAAGAAAGACATAAAATCTAGGCAAAATCTGGCAAAATTTGTTTTTGGGAATAAAAAATGTACAAGGCAACAAAAAGAAATTGACAAAATCATCAGCATAGTCACTGCCAGAAAAATAAAACACTATGTCTGTCGAGGAAAAAAAAAAAAAAAAAGTATACAAAAAAAAAAAGTTAGAGTTGGTTAGATACACATTATGTAGACTCTTAAAGTGTACCTCTCTTATTTTGTTAGAAATAGAATTTTTTTCTGGAAGTAACTATGCTTTCTTCCATTGAATACTAAAAAAAAAAAAAAAAACATATATTCCAAAAAAGACATATAGGGGATGGATTTTCACAGAACTGTGTTGTAGCACACATGAACATGATGGTGAAGGTATAGGCAGTCTTTAATAAATCCACAGAAGGTAAATCTAAATACAGAGAACAGCAACAACATTGGGTATAACTGAGTCATTACTACAGACATGTGTATTTACTCAAAATCTTCATGGAATGTATACAGGTGCATCTCAATAAAATAGAATGTCGTGAAAAAGTTTTTTTTTTTTCTTGTAAGTTATTTCAAAAAGTGAAACTTTCATATATTTTAGATTCATTGCATGTAAAGTAAAACATTTCAAAAGTTTTTTTTTATTTTAATTTTGATGATTAGAGCTTACAGTTCATTAAGGTCAAAAATCAGTATCTCAAAATATTAGAATATTTACATTTGAGTTTCAATTAATGACCATCCCTACAGTATAAATTCCGGTTATCTCTTGTTCTTTGAAACCACAATAATAGAGAAGACTGCTGACTTGGCAATGATCCAGAAGACGAACAATGACGCAGTCACAGAAGGTCATTACTGAAAGGTGTGGCTGTTTACAGAGTGCTGTATCAAATCATATTAAATGCAAAGTTGACTGGAAGGAAGAATTTGGGTAGGAAAAGGTGCACAAGCAACAGGGATGACTGCAAGCTTGAGAATGCTGTCAAACAAAGCTGATTCACACACTTGTGAGAGCTTCACAGGGAGTGGACTGAAGCTGGAGTCAGTGCATCAAGAGTCACAATGACCATGGTGTTACTGTGCTTGATTGGCCAGCAAACTAGCCTGACCTGAACCCCATAGAGAATCTATGGGGTATTGTCAAGAGGAAGATGAGAGACACCAGACCCAACAATGCAGATGACCTGAGGGAGATCACGTGACCCTTCGACTTCGATGCACGCCTAGTCTTTCGCTCTGCTGACTTTGTCAAATATTTTGTAATCCTGTCAGTAAATTTTGAACCACTTTGCATCGGACTCATCATGAGTCCTTCAACAATCAAAGGCGATCGGAAAAGAGAGATTGTGCAATCACCAATAAAGAAAAAATTCAGGGATTCCACCATCTCCAGAGAGGATATCGACGTTGCTATTGCTAACGGTATCAAGTTAGCATTTAAAGAGCAGCAAAGCACTTTGGATTCGGTTGTGACTTCGGCAGTAAGAGATGCTGTGGACTCTGTGCTGATTCCAGCATTACGTAAACTGCGTGAGGACATACAAGCGACTAACAATTCTGTTAAAGAGCTAAGAGAGGAGTTTGAGGCCATGGCTGCCGCGGCGAAGCAGACACGTGACCGCGTTGATTCTGTTCAGGCAACTGCACGTGAGGATAGGAGTGCAGTCACGGACTTAAGAAATCAGCTAGAGCGACTCACCGAGAAGATGACGGATATGGAGGATAAAAGCAGAAGAAATAATGGACTGGTGGGGTTACCAGAGGGGGTGGAGGGCTCTGATGTGGCTGGTTTCCTCAGAGTTAATCTCTCCAAGTGGATTCCTTCCCTGAAAGGTCGTAACATCGAGATTGACCGGGCACATCGCGTGTATGATGGAAGGAAAAACTCCGATTGGCCGCGTACTCTCATCTTCCGTGTGCTAAGATGGCATGACAGATCGGAGATTCTGAAAGGTGCCCGGCAGGCTTATCCGGTGAAATGCACGCAGGACAATGTCATGCTACTATTTTTTCCTGACTTTAGTCCAGTTACAGCCACCAAGAGAAAAAAGCTTGGTTCCGGTTTTGAGGTCGATGACGGCGCATGGTCTCCAGCCCTTCCTCGCTTATCCGGTGGTAATTAAGTTACGGCAGGGGCGTGAACAGAGAAGCTTCGATTCTCTTCGGAAAGCGGAGGATTTTGTCAGCTCCCTGTCACAGAATGGGACATTTGCTGCAGATCCACAGGGCAGCGGGAGGGCAGCGGCGGGATGGAGGCTTGGTGGCCGGGATGGAGGAGATGCCGGCTGCCCGGAAGAAATGGTGGTGGGAGGGATATGGATGCTTGCTAGATCTCTTTTTTTATTTTTTCTTCTTTCCTCTCTCCTCCTGGGATAGTGTTCATATTTATTCGATGCAATTGTCCCTTTGCTGGTAAGACTAACCCCCCCCCCCCTTTTTTTCTTTCTTTTTTTTCTGGAGGGGACTAATGGAGAGTAGGTTTCATTACAATAATGTTTTGGTTATGTGAGCCTTTTGGGAGGCTCGTTTTGCGCTGAAGTGGATCGGTCACGGATCATCACAAATTTCTGTTGCTCAATCAGACCTATGTTCTCGGTAACGTGCGGCCTGAGTTGTTTTTTGTCTATAGTTGTTGGTCATCTCTGTCTGTGTTGCTTTTATTTTTTACAACATATATTCATGCTTTTATTTACTTTACCTTGTTTCTAAGGGGATTTTTCATCTTGGTGGTTTGATATCTAGAACGCACACTAACGTTTACATGTCATTTACAGAATGGGAGTGCTTTTGCTTCTCTTCATTTATTGAATACAATTTTGGGATTATGAATATTTAATGTATAATCTAAATATTTTATTACTGAATGTGACTGGCTTAAATTCTGCTGTTAAATGAACCTGTGTGTTAGAATCTTTACACCGTAAATCTATTTCTGGTGCCCTGATATGTAACACTGCGTCATGGGAAATTTTTCTTCATGTGTTTTGGGAGTGTCCGGTTGTCATGGATCTATGGACGCATGTAAACCTGGTTTTATCCTCCTCACTACGGACTGATTGCTTTGCTAATACAAGTGTGTGTCTTCTTGATGTTGATTCTGGTCTCTCTATAAGCTTAATACAAAGGAGAAGGCTGTTTGCTGGTTTTGCGGCTGCGAGGAGGACAATGATGCAGAACTGGTGTGCGCCGCACGTGTGTGGAGAGGCATATTGGATTGCATATTATTATTACTTTATTTCTTTTTTTTTTTGATCACCTCCATGCCATGCCAAATTGAGGCAGTAATTAAAGCAAAAGGAGCCCCTACCAAGTATTGACTACATATACAGCAAATTAACATGCTTTCCAGAAGGCCAACAATTCACTAAAAATGTTTTTTTATTGGTCTTATGAAGTATTCTAATTTGTTGAGATTTGTTTGTGAATTGGTGGGTTTTTGTTAAATGTGAACCTAAATCATCACAATTAAAATAACCATAGACTTAAACTACTTCAGTCTGTGTGCATTGAATTTATTTAATACACAAATTTCACAATTTGAGTTGAATTACTGAAATAAATGAACTTTTCCACGACATTCTAATTTATTGAGATGCACCTGTAGAAACCTTTCACAGCACTGTTGTATATTTTTGTTTGGTTTATATATATTTTTTTCCAGGTGTGTCTGGTCTTTATGCAGACAGAGTGTCCGTGTCAGTGATGGAGGGCGATTCAGTCACTCTAAACACTGGTGTTCAAACAATCCAACAAGATGATATTAAATGGTATTTCAGTGGCTTTCTCGTTGCTCACATCAGTGGGGATCGGAGTTTTATCTGTACAGATGTTCAGTGTAACGAAGGTACTGAGAGATTCAGAGACAGACTGAAGCTGGATAATCAGACTGGATCTCTGACCATCATGAACATCACAAACACAGACTCTGGAGATTATAAACTACAGATCTTCAGCAGCAGGGACAGTGAAACGATCTTCAATGTTACTGTCATTGGTGAGTCATTTAATTAATGTGTAAATGCAGTGTATATATGTTTAAAGCATATTGTTAATGTGTTTATTGATTTTTTACAACAATATTTAGAGTTATTTTCTTAACCTGTATATTAATTCACTTACAGTATAGATAGTCTCTTTACTGTGCAGTTTGTAGAATCATGTCACTTTACATAATTAAACAGTTCATTATGACTTAAAACTAAAGTATAATATTGGCAAACTGTTTTAACAGTTTCGTCTTTTATAAGAAGCTGCAGATGAGCTCTGATGGAGTTGACATTGTGAAGTCTCTCCATCTCTGATCAGCTTCTGTAAATATTTTTAAATGATGTTATATCAACAAGGTTTGGGAGGAGCATGATCAGATAATCAACCAATTCAACACAGGTGGAGCTCGTTTAGTTAATCATCGTAACTACCTCAATACGTGTATATACAGCCAACTTACCTCTGTCCCATAACAGTTTTCTGGCATCCCTCCTCCACCCCAACTCCTCACGCTTAAACTATTCTCATCCATTATAAGGGATAGTGGGGCAGTTCTCTGGGTTCAGGCTCTGTTCCAAGCTCAGAGCCCTCCAAGACAGCATGCCAAATATGCTTACCTTTTTCTCAATCCAATTATATGTAAGTGCGAACTTGTGAAATAAGAATTTGATAGAAAACATGTAAAATGTGTTTATATGCACACACCATGCATTATGTTTCTTTTCAGTTCAAAAGTCAAGAAAGGGATTGTGCACCTTATGTTACCAAAAAAAGATCATTTAGCTGTTGGTTTGTGTTTCAGGTGTTTCTGCTGTTGAACGAGATGAAATAAAGTCAGTGAAGGAGGCAGAAACTGTCACTTTAGATCCTGGTGTAATTAAACGCCCAAATGATGCGATGACGTGGCATTTTAATGACATTCTCATTGCTGAAATCACTGGAGATCAGAGTGAGATCTGTACTGATGGGAGATTCAGAAACAGACTGAAGCTGGATCATCAGACTGGATCTCTGACCATCACAAACACCAGAACCACAGACTCTGGACATTATGAACTGAGAATCAGCAACAGTAGCAGCAACAGCTTCAGTTTTAGGAGGATCAAGAGCTTCAGTTTTACTGTCACTGGTGAGTATATAGTTCAAGGTTCTTGATTATTTGTCACATACACAATCATACAGGGTATAATCAGTAGTGAAATGTAGGTCAGGACGGGTCAGCTCAATGGACAGTGCAAAAAAAATAAAATAAAAGATGATACATAACACAGGAGAGTATATATAAATATAGGTAGGAATAAGATTAAAAAAAAAAATAAGTACAAAAAATAAAATAAGGGGTAAAATGTGCAATGAACTATAATGTGCAATACAGTCTACTGTGGATTTAATAAATATTAATATAACCAGGGATGTGCAAGAGGAATGTGCAAACAGGTTGTACCGGGTATGTACACATAGCAGCAATGCAGATGATGGAGAATGATGGGTGTTTTTTTTTTTTACAGTTAATTAAATTGAGTCCTGTAGATGTTATGAGACTGAGTTTAGGAGCCTGATGGCCTGAGGGTAGAAGCTCCTCCTCAGTCTCTCAGTTTTTGCCATCATGCTCCTGAAGCGCTTGCCAGATGGCAGCAGAGTGAAAAGACGGTTACTGGGGTGATTTGAGTCCTTGATTATTTTTGCAGCTCTGCTTTTGCAGCGTTTGAGGTAGATGTCCTGCAGAGAGGGGAGGGCAGACCCTGAGATGCGCTCAGCTAAGCGCACGACTCTCTGCAGAGCTTTGCAGTCCTGATTTGTGGCGTTACTGTACCACACTGAGATGCACTCAATACAGTCAATACACTTTCTATGGCCCCTGAATAGAAAGTTTTCAGGATTGCTGGTGAGACCCTGAATTTCCTCAGCTGTCGCAGATGGTACAGTCTTTGCCTGGCTTTCTTGACCTGTGTTTAAATGTGTGCAGTCCAAGTCAGGTCCTCGGAGATGTTTACACCGAGGTACTTGAAGCTGCTCACCCTCTCCACAGGGGTCCCGCTGATCATAAGAGGAGTGTAGGGCCGCTGCTGTCTCTTCCTGAAGTCTACAATCAGCTCTTTAGTTTTGCTCACGTTCAGAGAGAGACAGTTGTCCTGGCACCATGATGTTAGTCTCTCTACCTCACCCAAGCATGCGGTCTCATCATTGTTGGAAATGAGGCCCAGAACCACAGTATCATCAGCAAATTTAACAATAGAAGTGGAGCTGTGAGAGGACACACAGTCGTGTGTGTAGAGAGAGTAGAGCAGGGGACTCAGAACGCAGCCCTGTGGGGCTCCTACGTTCAGGGTGATGGAGTTGGAGGTGAACTGGCCCATTTTCACCACTTGTGGTCTGCCGGTGAGGAAGTCTTGAATCCAGTCACAGAGTGAAGTGTTTAGGCCGAGGTCTGAGAGTTTGACAGCTAGCTTGGTGGGGACTATAGTATTGAAAGCTGAGCTATAGTCAATGAATAGCAGTCTGACATAGTTGTCATTTTTACTGTCAATATGTGTGAGGGAGGAGTGCAGTACCTGAGAGATGGCATCATCAGTAGACCTATTTGGGCAATAGGCAAACTGAAGAGGGTCCAAGGTAGCAGGGATGGAGGAGCATATGCGTTTCTTTAAAAGTCTCTCAAAAACCTTCATGAATGTTGATGTGAGGGCAACTGGACGATAGTCATTCAGGCAAGAGGGTTTACTGTTCTTAGGCACAGGGATGATGACAGATTTCTTAAAGGAGGTGGGAATCACAGAGGTAGCAAGGGACTCATTAAAGATGGAAGTAAACAAACCAGCAAGCTGATCGGCGCATGATCTTAGAACGCGGCCAGTAATCCCATCAGGTCCGGCGGCTTTCCTGAAGTTTACTCCCCTTAATTCTCTCCGAACCTTGTCCTCCGACACGGTGATAACATGATCAACATCGCTACTCTGTCTGCTGCTTCCTGACGCATTTCAGCCATTCAATGCGTTTTCCTTTTAATTTTTAAAAGCAGTTCAACATTTTAAAATCAGCCCAATGAGTGTTTGGTTGTGGACTGTCAATAAAGCTGACTACGTTTGACTGATGTAAATAATGTGAAAAATTAATAATGTTCGGTTTCCTGATGTCTCGTTCTGAGCGCACAGTGCTGATGCGGTTTTAGCTGCTGTTACTAGTTCGGATGTATTATCTTTTGAATGAATGAATGATTGATGGATTTATATAGTGCTTTTGTGTATTTCTGTACAGCCAAAGCGCTTTACAATCATGTGTGGGGGGTCTCCCCCCAAATGTCTCTAAATGTCTAGTAATGTCTGTCTGCTTTTATCTGTTCCAGGTTCAGGTCTGTCTCCAGGTAAAATAGCACGAATATGTGCTGCTGTTATTGTTCTGCTGGTGGCTGCAGCTGTTGGCATGTTTTGCTGCCATCGCCACAGGAGCCGTATCTGTGATACAGCAGTATCACAGAATGTAAGCGTTACATACAGCTGATTTAACAAGATATGAGATTTACTGTGCATAAAAACCTTTAAAAGAACAGCGGTATGAATGCATTTTTATATCATTATTATATAATTCTAAATATAAAATAATCAGAAGTAAATATCGGAAGTACAACCCCAATTCCAGAGAAGTTGGGACATTTTGTAAAATGCAATAAAATCAAGAATTTGTCAAATCAAGAAAATCAATCTCTAACTTTTCTTTAATTGATAAAAGTGTTATAAAGTCATTGTTTATATCGGATCAAACCACACAGACGCCTGATTGAACCTGCCATCATCTTTACTCTTCACATCCTACGTGATGACATCACACCAATACACAACAAAAAGTACAAAGAAAATATTTCCGAAGTTTTCACTGAACTTTGTAAATATGAACAAATTTTGATTTTGATGGCTGCAACACACTCCAAAAAAAGTTGGGATAGAGGCACGTTTAACACTGTGTCACATCAATGGTCCTTTTAATTACAATGTGTAATTGTTTAGCAATTGAGGATACTAATTGTTAAGGTTCTGCAAACAGTTTTTGTCCATTCTCGCTTGATACAAGACTTCAGATGCTCAGCAGTCTGTGATTGTTGTTGTCTGATTTTCCTTTTCATGATGAGCCATACATTTTCAATAGTATACAGATCTGTTGGCCAGTCTAGCACATTCACTCTGTCTACGAAACCATGCTGATGAAGCACATGCAGAATGAGAGCTGGCATTGTCTTGATATTGTAACGGGGTGAACAAGACGTGAGACGTGCGGATCCATTTGCGAGGCTTTATTCCAAAACATGGTCTTAATACAGGCAGGGTCAATAAACAGCAAACAGGTATGGCAGGGGCAAGACACAGAGTAATCCTTAGGGCTAGCGTGGGTCGACAATCGGCAAACAATATCCAACAGGGGCAAGGCAAAGAGAGATAATCCAGGTAAACAGCAATAATCCAAACGAGAAGCAAATAGAGTCCAAAGGGCTAGGCTAAGGGTAAATTCAGGAAAACACAGGCAAGAATCAAAACACAAGAAAACACAAAAGGCAAGACTAAGACTAAAGCCCGATTCGGACGGCAATTGTTTCTCATATTGACATCTGTAAAAATAAATTTACATATCACCTCAGTGATAAAACTCATGGATTCGGATGGAGATTTATTCACAGTGGAGGAGTGAGTTCTGTGATCCTCAGCACCCGGGAACGCGCTGCTCACGTGACCAGTCACATGATTGGCTGCTGTAAATAAAATGAATTTTATTTACAAATGTATTCTTATTATTGTGTAAAATGTATTTTAAAATACTTACTATTATGTAAAATGTATTCTTATTATTCCAAGCATATTTTATAATATTTATTATTTGATTATTTAAATCTCCTGTTTAAAAATAGGAAAATAGACGCGCTATAGTTGTATATAATTATACGCGATATATATCTGTTTATAATACACATTTTAAAATTGTATTGCATACCTGCTGCTGCCATAATAAAGACCCATTTGAAAGTTTGTGCTTTTCTTCTTTTTCTGCTCCCAGTCGCTGTGGTAGAGCAGTCATGAAGTATTGTTCTTTTAAATACTTTCCAGCATTTCAGAAATAATGTGTAAATTACACCGAAGTACAGCGTTACGGTGTTCGGGAGAGCTCAAAAAGGGATTAAACACTGAATTTTGAATCGATTTCTTCTCGTAAACTCAGAGATGTGGATTCGGATGGCAATTAAATTACCACACGACCTTGGTGTTTGTCAAAAAACAGTAGGTAATTTGGCCGGGGAAAACATGGGCAAGAATCAAAACACAGGAAAACACAAAAGGCAAGACTAAGACTAAAGCCCGATAAAAAAAAAATCATTTTATTTACAGCAGACAATCATGTGATTGGCCATGTGAGCAGCGCGTTCCTGGGTGCGCAGGATCACAGATCACAGTATTGAAGTAAAGTTTTATTTTTATTTTTTTCAGAAAAAAAGTAACTTCAAAGATCTTTGTATATTTGTGATATTTATTTGACACGGGCCAAAGTTAGTAAGAGGAAACAAAACAGCTGTCTGAAAACATAAATATATAAACCTCATGACTTAAGTAACAAGTTGAAGTAATCGAGAAAACCAGATTTCCTAGTAACAGAGTTTGCTGAATTATTACACATGAAGAACCAATCATATTAGAGAAAGAATATGTAATGTATCATGTCACCTTTTGTCATGCACTTTGTATATGTACTCTTTTTGTTTGGGGGGATTCTCTCTGAAACTGGTCTGAGATCCTCCTGGCCATGATTAAAGCATTTCAAAGGCATTTTCTGGAGTCTGGTTACTGCTGTGGGGCAGGTCAGTGGAACACTACTTTATTCCAGAGTGATAGTGTTCATAAGGGACAAGATGCTGTCTGATTTTTTTTTTTTTTTAATCAGTCTACTTTTCTGAAACCATGATTGTTTGTTTTAGTTGTTACACAGCATTAAAAATCAGATATGCTGCGTATGCAATATACCACATCTGTCAGTGAGGTTTCCAGTAACCTCCAAGTATGCCTCGCTGCAGTCCACAAGATCCAGGGGGCTTGGTTGGATCCACATCTAGGGGGAGGAGATTGGTAGGTTTAGGGGTGTAGATGGGGTGGGTTTAGGGATCAGGGGGTGGAGATGGGTAGGTTTAGGTATATGTAAGGTGTGAGGTGTTGGATCTAGATTCAACCACACCCCCTGGATCTTGTGGGCTTCAGCGAGACGCTCCTCGTAACCTCAGCTGAGCTCCTAGCAACAATTTACAAAATCTTTAATAATTTACCTAATACATGCATCTTTCCTCCGTAAGCTCAGTAAAATCAGTTCATGCATTAAGATGCCACTAGCACAAACAGAAAAAACACAAACAAACGTGAAACATTTTATTCAATTGTTCAGTGTCTGAACTAATATAACTATCCGCTAAAACACAGCAGTGTGGTTAATGTTGTGTGTATCCTCTCACCACAGAGTTTGACCCTCCGAGTTCACAAACTACATTTGCATTTTATATACTGTTATAATTCTTCAGGCACTTAAGATTTTAACAGTTCTTATTGTGTGATTTACATTTTTCTTCAGAGATGTAGTTGTTCTGTTGGGTTGACAAACATCTTGGTGAAAGTGACTATTCAGAGCGCGAGTGTTTAGTTAGATGAAGCAATCCCAAGTGTATATGACTATCTTCTTTCAGACAAACTTATACTTATTTATTTATAATTTATTGTATTTTTATGTACTTTTGATTATTTTATTTTTGTATATAATTTTATTTGTATTTATTTTTATATCATAAAATGTATAATATATATTTGTGTGTGTGTTGTGTATTTATTTATTTTGTGTGTGTGTGTTTACTTGTTTACACATTTTGAATAACTGATGTGACATTTACTGGCATTCAATGTCCTGGCAGAGCCGGCGCCAGCGCAGCACTGATGAGGGGGCGGCTGAGGTAACGAAAGGGGGCGATGACGTAGCGCAAAGTAAAAACAAAACAAAACAAAAAAACATATGTGTCCCATTCACTATTTGTCGGACCGTAAACAAGCCTGCCCGCGCTACTACTATAACTATTAGAATACTGGGTTCACACACGGATAGTGTTTTGGTCGCGAGACAGGTCAGTGGAAGAGTTTTTTTTTTTTTTTTTTTTTTTTTTTTTTCAGTGCAGTGTTAGAATGATGTATTATGCACGGAGAAGCTGCTATAAAAGACGAGAGCGCAGCATTCAAATTCAAAGACGTCCGTAGCGCATTTACTTTGAAATACAATGGAAAAGTACCGCAGTGGAATGAAAAATGCGTTCTGAGTGAATGACCCTACTAAAAGGTAGCCTACTTAGCAAATACAGATGACAGAGTATAATAAAACAAAACCGCATCAAATTCGAAAATCTGACATCCAGGAAATAACATGTCTTAGTGCAGCAGTTTTACCACAAATACAGTCAAATACTACCACAACCACCAGAAATACTTAATTGTGTCTGTTTTACAATGAAACACAAGCTTATTGTGACCGATTCCCTGACATAACACATTCATTGCGGCCCATTTAACAGATGCATCATTTTAAGTTTAACAAATTGAACAGCATCAAACAATACAGCAAAATAATCAACTAACTACAATAATCTAGCCCTCTATTAAACATTAAAAAATTATTTAATCATACCTTTAGCTTAGTCAGTAGTGCTGCATAATGCCTGCATTTAGTTGAACCGCTTGCGCGGGAGTTTGTGTGTCAGATGTAACAATTAAAATGCGACTTTGTGAAACAGACTGTCCTAAATTTTTGCTATAGTAGCAAATGTAAAATAGGGGCAATGTAAAAAAAATAATTATATATATATATATATATATATATATAGGTCAAAAGTTTGGATACATTACTATTTTATATTTTTGTAAGAAGTCACTTGTGGTCATCAAGACTGCATTTATTTTATCAAAATTTTAATATACTTTAAAATGAATTTTATGCAATGCTGATTTATTATCAATGTTGGAAACCTGTGATACTTTTTTCAGGATTATTTGATGAATAAAAAGTTAAAAAAGAACATCATTTATTTAAAATATAACTTTTGTAACTATATACACTACCGTTCAAAAGCTTGAGGTCAGTATTTATTTATTTGTTTTCGAAAGAAATTAGTTTTTATTCAACAAGGATTTGTTAAATTGAAACAGTGATAGTAAAGATTGATATTGTTAGAAAATTGTTGAATAAATGCTGTTCTTTTTTACTTTTTATTTATCAATGAACCCCCAAAAAGTACCTATTACAGGTTCCAATAAAATAAAATAAAATAAAATAAAATAAATACAAATAAAAATAAAAATAAGCAGCACAACTGTTTCCAACATTGATAATAATTCAGCATATCAGAATGATTTCTGAAGGATCATGTGACACTGAAGACTGGAGTAATGATGCTGAAAATACAGCTTTGATCACTGGAATAAATTATATTGTAAAATATATTCAAATAGAAAAACATTCTTTTAAATTGAAATAATATTTCCCAATATTACAGTTTCTTTCTGAATTTATGATCAGATAAATGCAGGCTTGATGAGCATAAGACTTAATGCTGCATAATTATCAATAATGGAAAAATAAAAATGTAGGCCTATAAATGTAATTTGATTTATAAAATGAGACAAACCGCAGATCCAGATCGCTCCACAAATAAGCTCGTCTGTCCCAAGTCATTTTCAACCGATTTATGAATAAGAACGGAAAATGACCGCTCCACATTATTGTCCAATGAAACTTGAACTTGTGCCAGATCATGATTGGTTGGTGTATAGGCCTATAGGACATGACAAACCGGCATTGATGAATTGTCATATTCTAAAATATGTAATATATGGATTTTTAATTAAATCGACACACTAGCTTTGATTATTGATGAAAAAAAGTTTAAAATATTGTTAAAATATTTATTTTTCCTTCCGTCGATCTATTCACGAACAGACTGTGGAATATCAGTCAGTCCAGCAAAACCATGAGCAAAACGCACGCCTCAGATTGACAGATATGTAAAAATAAACAGGCATTTTCCGACTTTTGAGCGATTAGTTACTGTTTTGTACACATTGTCAATTTAATTATAATTCAAATGCATTTCGTTTTATTGACCACAATATCATTGCTATTTGTCTGAGAGGGGCACTTTGAATAATTTTGAAAAAGGGCAGGGGCTTGAGCCCCCAAAGCCAACCCCAACCCCCCACCCCCCCACCCCCTTCTGCACGTGCCTGCTAGAAAGCCTATTCATTTGGCAACTGTGTTTTTTAAATAAACCATTATATTGCATAAATAAAATCTATTTTCACACTCATCTTGAGTGAGGGGGCGGGATAGTCCGAGTGAGGGGGCGACGCCCCCTCACGCCCCCCCGTGGCGCCGGCCCTGTGTCCTGGACACCGCAAAGTACAAATTTATATACACCAAGTTTGCCTTGAGCTTTTCTTTTGTATAGACGCAGGTTTTTTTTTTTTTTTTTTTTTTTTTAAGGTGGATCCTTGACCAATGACTGTATGGAATCTTCGCCGCATTTCTTCTAAGCATTAGCGTAATTAGTTTTTACTACATAGAATGGGGAAACATGAAACCGGAAAGTGTGATAAATGTGGTCATGCTGAATCAATAGAACACGTTCTTGTAGTGTGTGATGCATATGAAAGAGAAAGATTTCTACTAAATCAAGCGTTAAGATCCTTGGGAATAAATAATTTGTCACCTCAAGTTATGTTAGGAAATGGCCCAAAGCAATCAAGAATATTCCATGAATTAATTATTTTCTTAAAAGAAACAAGATTGATAAATATAATTTAAGAGATTGTAGTATTATTTAGTTACATGTTTGTTATATTTGTTATTTATTTAAAAATGGAATAATGTTTTTGGGATTTTTTTTTTTTCTCCATGTCCCCTCCTCCAGATTACTGTATTATTGTTATCCAACTTCCTAAACATTATGCGCTCCACACTCCTATGCAGTAGGTGGCGGGAATGCACCATTTTAGTTGGTTTGCCAACCGCCATTAACACGAGAAGAAGAAGAAGAAGAAGAAGAAGAAGAAGAATTAGTTTTTACAGCCTGCCTCCTGTTGGCAACCCGTTTAAATAATTGGATAAGGAGTTCGAATGAGCCATGTTACAAATATTTACATATTACTGTTACTGCAAAATGCACAGCTGCAAGTCAGCATTCACGGAAGACCCCGCCCTCCACTGTTGTTTACAAACATTTTGAGATGGCGTCAACGTAGAAGTTTCCATAGAGACTGCATTTGTTTTTCAGAGAAAGGGTGATGATGAAGCTTTTTATTTTCGTCCCAATGTGGGTTTTCCAGCTTGGTAAGTATGTATTTGTTTCTGGGGAACGCAGTCTGATCACTAACACTCGACAGACCTTAATTTATTGTTGCTTTACTGTTGTCTTGAGAGATTTTAGGGCTGTGCAATGAATCGCATTTTAGTTTCGATTTCGATTACAGATATTATCAAAACAGCTGTCGTTTGTTTTCTTGCAGCAATACTCTTCCGCGCTTCCTTAAAAACTATTTTATGGGTGTTCCTTTAAACTGTAAACAGTGAAAGGCCCGCTCAATGAACGCAATAATACACTTAAAAAAAAATCAAATAAGATAAAAAAAAAACGGGGTGCAAATTGGCTTACAGAGGTGCAGAATTTTTAAGAGGAATGTAAAGGGAGTAAATTAAGTCATAATTTGTTTTGTACCATTTTAATCATGAATAGTAGCTATAATTTATTTAACGTTTTTATTTTCGATGTAGGCTAGTTTATTTTATATATTTCTGACTCTGACCATATCAAATATAGATTTAGAATGCCTTTTGTTCCTGTACTTATGGTTCCCTCTGGATAACAATGACACTGTTGTTTATACTGTAGGCCTATTGTAGTCATTTTCCATCACGTGTGGTAACAAATATATGATCTCATAACCAAGCCAAAAAAAAAAAAAACGTTTTCCCACTGTGCTTGTACATGTCATACTTTTTTGAAGTGGTTTATAATGAATCTGTTTCTCCTCCAGGTGCATTGGGTGTTTATACAGACAGAGAGTCAGTGTTTGTGATGGAGGGAGATTCAGTCTCTCTAAACACAAATGCTAAAACAAGCCATCAAGAAAAGATTAAATGGTTTTTTAATGACACTCGCATTGCTCAAATCAGTGATTATCTCAGTAAAACCTGCACAGATGTTCAGTGTAATAAAGGTACTGAGAGATTCAGAGACAGACTGAAGCTGGATCATCAGACTGGATCTCTGACCATCATGAACATCACAAACACAGACTCTGGAGAATATAAACTACAGATCATCAGCAGCAGCAGCATGAGTGAAAGGATCTTTAGTATCACTGTTTATGGTGAGTAATTAATGAATGTTTAAAGACTAAGGTTATACATGCTTAGTCACAGTGTTTTCATTTTTACAGCAGTGAATTTCAGCATATTTGATTTCAATTTCAGTTTCTGTTCTAGCAACCTTTAGTTTGTGTTCCATTGTTTTCCTGTGTTTCATTCCTGCTTCTTTTGTTCTAGTTTATCATAGGCATTCATTGTTTTAGTTTTTTTCACCTTTTCTTGTTTAGCTCCATGCTTTGTTGTTGCCCTCGATTTGATGTCCAGTATTGTCTTGTAAGTTGTGCAATGTTCTTCCTTTACTACGTTCAATGTTCTCACTACTCGCTTCAAATAGATTTCCATTTCCTTGCCTGCCTCACTATAATCTTAAATCTCAGACCTAATATGCCCTGTCCCAAATGGTACCCTAAACACTGCAGTATTCCTATGAGTTTGCACTTTCATGACGTAAGGCTGCTTTGACTGTTGGATCTGCTGCAAAGCTCGCACCAGTGCGGACTCAGCAAAATCAAAGACTTTAGGTCAGGGATGGACAAGTAAATGAGCCAATTGCTGATTGATAAAAGTCATTGCGTCACTGCAGCTTCTGTTACAAACCTGAAATGACAAATGAGATGCCCTGCAGTCTTGTGGACTTAACGGACACGCATACACAGCGACCCTTGTACGTCTACAAGACAGTAAGTGCATATGAAGTGTGCCATTTGAGACAGGGCCATAGTCTCAGATGTCATGCCTACAGACCGTTAGATGAATGTCTGATGCATATGGCACACAAAATTTGAAATGCTTTCAAAAGTCGTCATCTGATTGGTTGATTTCTACAGGATTTCCCAGAGATGCGCGTGTCGTGCTCTTTAACAGTACACCTGGAAACAAAGCTGCTGTGATGCCAAACCCTCTCATGGAAGAGAAACGCTGTTGTGTTTACAATCACAATTAGTTGATTCACAATCCTAGATTCCTAGATTCACAATCCCTAGATGCCAAACCCTCTCATGGAAGAGAAACGCTGTTGTGTTTACAATCACAATTAGTTGATTCACAATCCTAGATTCCTAGATTCACAATCACAATTAGTTACAACCATAGTAGGTTGCTTTACGTGTCAGTCAGACAACCCATGGGTGGTCCTTGGCCAGTGAAAGCTGCTATGGAGTCCAGACCTTCTCCCATCAGTCTGAAGGTCTGGCTATGTGATACTAGTGTAAAACATTGTTTTTGCTTTGAAATGAAAAGTTGGGACCATTGGGGTAAGATGTTTCCTTCAGTGGGATCTTGTTGCTGATGTTTTTGTTGGTTTAATATTCATAATTTACATTATAGTTATAATTTGAATGAAATAAATTAAATAGTTACATTTCAAACAACTGCATTAATTTTAACCTATGATCCAGTTGAGCAGAATCATTAATCTGAACTCATAAGTTATTGCTGTTATGATTTTATTATTATTATTATTTATTTTTTGTGTTAAATTAGCCTATATACAGTAGTGCAACTCAGATGTACACCCAGTCCTAGGCATATCTCTTTAATTATTTTATTTGATTTTTCTGTCGTTATTAAATTATTAAAAGGAAAACTAAATTATCAGTATGAATATATTCACTATTTTCAATTGTGTAGTGTAACACCATGTTGTCTACACTAAATGCATACAGTGCGAAGCAGCAAAAAATCCCAACAAAGCTCACTATAATCAGTGATGCTGTTTACACTGGATGTGACACGACACATTCCCAACAGTAAACTGGACATTTCATATTGGATTTAAGTTTTGAATGTGTTTTTTCTTTAATGCTATTTTTTTTGTAGATTCTTTCAGTTCTTTCTTGTTTCATACAACTGATGTTTATTTGTGATTCAGATGTTGCAGAGGCGGATAAAATAAAGACCAAGTCAGTGAAGAAGGGAGAAACTGCTACTTTCGATCCTGGTGTCATAAACAACCCAAATTATCTGATGAGATGGTATTTTAATGACATTCTCATCGCTGAAATCACTGGGGATCAGAGTAAGATCTGTACAGATGATCAGTGTGATGAGAGATTCGGAGACAGACTGAAGCTGGATCATCAGACTGGATCTCTGACCATCATGAACACCAGAACCACAGACTCTGGACTTTATCATCTTGATATCATCACCAACAGCAGCAGCATCCACCGTCAGCACAGCATCAGAATTATCAGCGAAAAGAGCCATAGTGAGAATGTCACGAGTGAGTAATTCAAACATTCAGATAACTTTCATTGATAAGGTTTAGAATATAATTAAGTGTATTTGTTTTCACTGTAGCCTGTCTGAAACGTGTGGCCTAACTAATTTCTATTACTGACAAAGTCACACTAGATGCATGTTCACAGGTTGAAAGTTATAATCATTATGCATAATATAAATTAGTTTACCCCTTAGCACTGTAAGGTGTTCCTGTGGCTCAGTGGTAGAGCATTGTGTTAGCAGCGCAAAAGGTTGTGGGTTCGATTCCCAGGGAACACACATAGTGATAAAACATGTATATTCTGAATGCACTGTAAGTCGCTTTGGATAAAAGCGTCTGCTAAATGCATAAATGTAAATGTAATGTCATTTTTAGGCAATAAACACTAGATGGCGCCATTTCTGTTCATTTAAAATCATGTAACTGATGAAGGTGGAAAGGTGTAAATATTTAGATATCTAAAAAAACAAAAACAGTTGTCGATCTCTAGTAATAATGACTATGTTTTTCATTCCAGGTTGGATTGTATATGTATTCGGTATAGGGGGAGTATGTGTTGGTGTTATGCTGGTGGTTGCAGGAGTAACTGGTGAGATTTTCTGGTTTTCTGTGTGTTGTTTATGTGATATGCAAGTTGTTTAGGGAAGATAATTGTAATGGCTTCTATTAGCTTTTGATGCAACACTCACATCCAGTGTAGGCAAATGTCAGCAGTTAAGTGACTGACTGCCAGTGGGCGGGGCCTATTGTATGATGTGTCAGTGTCTTGCTCTGGAGGCGGTCATATGCAAATGAATTTACCCTTGTGAAATCACAGATCCTGCAGTATCAAAATGAGGAGCTTGATTAAATGCATTGTTTATAATGAGGAGGATGACTTAAACTATGAAACTTGCAGGATGTTTTAATGGTACAAAGACCTGCTATATATCAAAAGATCAAGGCAAATTTGATTTCTCATGTCATGACCCATTTAACTGGAAAATTAGATGTTTCACTCGCGAAGTCACATAATGCTGTTTTATTCTTTTCAGCCATTTTATAAAAAACATCCATATTCATCCTCAATATGTTGTGATCATTTTAATCACAAAGCGTGAAACTGCATTCAATCATATTGTATTACTGTAGTATGGACAATACTAATGTAATTCAGTTATGAGATTCATTAGACTGAAAAGTATTTGTGTTCATCTTCTGTCAATCTGTTTTCTTCTTATAGGGAAGTGGCACAGAAAACTTGCTTGTACAAAGGGTGTCCCGTATCCTTCACTAAAAAATCAAACAACTGGTCTTTAATTGCACAGAGGAATATACAGTATAATTTACAGTGCACTAAAAATAATTGCAATCTTGACTGTTAAAGACAGAAAAAAACTGTTAATTGGTCATTGAAGCTGTAATAAAGCTAATCTTACATTTCATTTCATTTTCCATTTGGTATTAAAATGAACAAATATAATATACAGTGAAAAGCCGTTAAGTGACATTCTCAGAATCCCCTTAGTTGACATTACCAGAATACATTATGGTTTTATGAAACATTCTTTGTTGTTAAATTAATGTTTGCGTTATTTTAGTATCATGTGTGTTTACATGTGTTTGTGTGTATGGCACTGTGTGCAACTTCCATATATTTGCATTTACTGCTTTAAAATATAACTTTTTTGTAAGTAACTGTTTTATTTTTAAAAAATACAGGTTGTTCTGTTAATGTTTTTAACAGGTTCTGTTAATGTTCTTATATTTTGCACAATTATTCTGCTGTTGCCTACTGTTTGCAATATTGTTCATACTAACATACTTAATAGATATTTTATTTCTGTTTAATTATAGACAACAATATAACAACAAAACATTTTCTTTAAATCCTTGATCTCTTTCTTGTCCATCCATTTTTACTCATACTCTACCAGAACTCTGTGAATGCCCTCTAGTGGTCAAACACAGATAATTCTCTTCTGAAATGAAGTGTAGCCTACCACTGTATTGTTGGAAATGCATTTTGAACAGTACAGGCAATACAGATCCATGTTGGTTTTTCCACGTAAGCCTGAACAATATAAAAGTGTTTTGTTAAAGTGTTGTCTCTCATACCATGATGTTTTTCTTTTCTTCAAGGGTTAGTTCACCCAAAATAAAAATTTACTCACCCTCATGTTATTCAGACGCCACTTATAATTTTGTCATAAAATGCTATATTTTACAAATGATGCATATGTACTTAAATATTTAATTTCTCACTTACAAAAAGAAAAACATGACATTTGCACATTTCGCACAGTAAGCTTTCACAATTAATCACTGTTTGATTTGAGATAATGTATTATCTGTTAGATCATGGATGATCATGCATATTGTGGTAAACGATGAGTTTCAGAATAGCAGCCAGGAACGGAAAAAAAAGACCACACGCTCTTCCTCTAACATGCTCTCAAATGCACGGCAACCACAACTGTTCAATAATAGGCACTTATGCACATGCATAATAACACGAGCAAGACCATAACAGCTTTCACTCAGACTCTCAAACTGCTCAGTGGGATTGGTGTGAAGTGTAGTTTTTATATCATAAGAATTTTACATTAGACTTTTGTTCCAGAATAGATGTTTTCAGACCCATGCACATCAGAGTGGATTCTAAACAATCCCAAAACATGTCTGTAATTGCTAAAGATGAGAGATTACATACTGAATCCAAACATCTAGTGAAAAGGACTTGTACTCAGGAAAGTTTCATCATCTTATGCAGATAGATGCATACTCCACATGATTCTCCTCTGTAGCCATCTTTAAAAAATAAATAAATAAATAACAACAGCATACAAGATACACAAAAAATTACATTTTCTAATTGCACACAAAATTAAAATTACCCATTCATTGTTAATGTGTAGTTCATAAACAGCAAAAATTGTGATTTACCAGGCTAAAATGGACACTGTGCCAAATATTGTGTTATTATTATTAGACTGCATCAATGAAATTGCCCCAAACACTATTCAGCTTAACTGCCACACAACCTGTTGACATCAGCAACAAAAGATGGCAGATGTGTTTCCTCTTCCATTTTAAAATCTATTTATTTTTCTGATCTAGCTATGCAAAATTACATGATTAGCTGACTCATCTTATTTCCATCTAGGACTATGAGCATGTCAGATCATTATATAAAGCACAACTCACCATTTTTGGTGGATTTCTTTTGTAGAATGTCAGATTAGTGTAAATTATATCTTCATCGTGATTCTGAACTGTTGCATCGTCAACTTTGAGAACTATAGCAAATAAAAATAAAAACTATGCATTAAAAACTGAACTCTAATTACATCATTGCGTTTACAAATTTTAATTGAAAATATAAACTGAGATGAGTTAATTGTGATATGCAGGCAATCCACAGAAATTGTTAAACCCAGAAGTCACTTATACTATTTCCAGTGTTTTCTTAAAAGCAGCTTGCCTTCTTGATCAGTTTTTCTGTATTTCCTGCAAATGCAGAAGATCCCGACTGCAACTAAAATCAACAGAGATCCAGCAGAGATCAGCGCTATCAGAGAGACTGGTGCTGCAATGATAAAAAGAAGTGAATGCATCTGTTTTGCAACAAAACAGAGATCAGATCAGTAAATAACCACATATATCAGTGCTGTCATACCTGAACATGTGTGACAGAGTTGAGTGATGTCCAGATGTTGAGTCTGGTTGCTGATGGGATTGTTGAGCACACAGCTGTAGGTGTTTTTATCCTGATATTCCACCTCCAGAGGTAGAGAGAGACTGATGCTGAGATCAGACACACTGATGCTGGACAATAAACTGTTTCCTTTGTACCAGGAGAGAGTCACATGACCCACATTCACCACTGAACACAACAATGAACAATTCTGCTGTGATGATGAACAGTCTCTAGTGATGTTAGGAACAGGCAGACGTGCTGCAGAACATCAGAGAATAAAATAAATGCTTGGGTTATTGAGTGAATATCTGGTATTTTACATTATAAATAGTTCCAGGAAAATTAAATAAAGATATGTGAGTGTGCAAATGATCTTTACTCACCATAAACAGAAACATTGAATGTTTTTAATGTCACTTTCACTCCACTTATCTGTAGTTTATAAACTCCGGTGTGTTCTGTTCTCATGTTTGTGATGATTAGAGATCCAGTTTGATCGTCCAGCTTCAGTCTGTCTCTGAATCTCCCATCAGGAACATCATCATATATGGAGAAAATGTGAATCTCTCTATTGATTTTAGCTACAAGAGAGTTTTCATAATTCCAAAATATATCATCAACTTCATATATTTCAGTAACATCAGTGTTTAGAGTGACAGAATCTCCCTCCATCACTGACTGTATTTCATTTGTTTCAGCACCAAACACACCTAAAAAAAACGTGAAAATGCAAAATTCTTGTTGGTTCAAACACCCTGAAATCAGTTTCTAAACTTTAAATGTGATTTGAAGAACAGCAGCAGAGACACAAAAGATCAAATATCACTGAAATAAATGGACAGATGAGCTTGATATATATTTGTTTACATTTAATGTGTGTGAAATATAAACATTTCAGATTAGTAAAACGTAAAAATTAGTAAAAAGTTTAATTTTGCTAATCTTTTTGAATATGATGAACATTAAAACAGGTTTGCTGAAAGGAGATCTGGATATAAAGTAAATCTCAGAAAAGCAGCAGTAGTTGATGTTCTGAAACAAAGAAATTAATACCTTAAAAATGTTTTTATAACTTACCTAGCAGCTGTCTCCATAACAAACAGAACAAAACGAGCATGTGGAACATTTTCCATTGAGTGTCTGATCTGAAAAGCCTATATCCGCTGAAAACACTCAAACTTGTGTGAATCCTCCCACAACAGAGTTTGACCCTCCTAATCCACACATGCTGTGTATGATAGACAATTACATATACATGTCCTTCTGACCCTTATTGAGATTTGAAATGTTCTTTATTGAAAAAAACAAAAAAAAAAACTTTTTTTTTCTTTTTTTTTAACACTGATGCTTTTTGAAAAGTAATTGTCAGACTGTAGCATGTAAAGGATGAATAGTGCAATGTGTAAATCTTCCTAAATTTCACGGTAAAATATCAATTATGGATTTTAAAATGGTTGACATTCATTTAGTTGTATAGACAGTGATAAAACCAGTAGAATCGCCTGCCATCTTACTGAATTGTGACACTAAATGCTCAACTTCTGAGTCAAACTGAAACCTGCTGCGGTTAGATTTCCTCAGAAACATGGTGTGATCTGTTAGGTGGACAAACATCTTGTGCGTGTATGATTAGCATGTAGGTGGAAAATTTCCTGCTATTATGACATAGCTGATAGCAGTTTGACAGAAAATGAATCCGTCAAAAACATAAAAGAGTCACTGCTACTAGCTACTTTAAACTAAAATATAAAGGTATTATTTTCAAAAACTTTTTTTTGAAACCCATTTTCAAAAGCTTGCTTTTTCAGGCCCCCAAAATGCCATGGTCATGTAAGTGGGCCCTAAAACACAAAGAAACATGACAGTATCGATGGTGGCATGACATCTCTACGCACATATCTTTATGATTTATAGAATAATATTTTCATAGCACTTTACTGTGTGTTCCATTATCCATGAAGTGATTTCAAATGACCTGTTCATTTATTTTTGGTGTTGATACCGAAGAGATTTGATGGTTTTGTAATGACACTCACACTGAAAATCATTGTGAAAATCAGTGGAGCTCTCAGTTTCGTCTTTACTGATTTTCAGTGTGAAGATGGTGATGAGAGATTCAGAGAAACAATCAAGACTGGATCTCTGCAGTACTGACACCATGAAGAGCTTCAATGTTACTGTCACTCCTGAATATAAAGTTCATTGTTCAGTTTTGAAAAACTTAGCATGTTTGTTATGCATTTGTGCCTTGATCAATGTTTATGTGATTAAAAGTCTAAATTGCATCTGTTGTTCATCATACATAGCTATATTCAGTTTTCATAGGTTGTTTGTTTTTTTAGCACTAAGATCCTAAAGCTGTATTGTTTTGCGTTTTAGATATGAAACATTACTGAATTATTTGAATGTTGAATTCCTAGATATGTCACTAGATGACGCTCTAATACAGTATGCATACTGTTTGTGGTGTGCACACGTTATGTTTTAATGAAATATCAGGCCATTTATAACAAGGGCACACTGTGTGGATGCTGTTCTTGTAAATGTAATAATAATAATAATAATAATAATACTATAGCATTTGTTGAAAGCTCGTTGTGATTTTAAATATTTTCTGTGAAGGGAGTCAAAAGATATAAAAAATTTGCAATTGATTTAGACGCTCTGGGTCACACTCCATAGCAGTTGGAGGCGGTAATGCGCCAACCGCCAATAAACCCTAGAAGAAGAAGGACTCTCGTCCTCTAGTGGTCAACTGCTGTTTTAGTTTCGTCTTTGAGGGTGTGTAGGCTATATCTACTTTCTATGAGTTTCTATACATGAAGGGCAGTTTTATGTTTATAAAACAGAACATTAGGTGTTGACACATTTCATTTGATGCAGCGTGTCATAAATACAAAGCGAAACATCATGACAACTTTGCAGACCAACCTGTTTTTATAAACACAAAACCCAAATCTCCGAGCAGACGATGCTAGTGCTAGTATCCGTGTTGTGGGTGTGTTATAAACATCAGGGAGGGCCATTTATTGTCCCTGCACACGTGTATTAATGTTTTATTATAATGTAGCGTGAAATCCTCGACACATTTGATGCTCTTTATTTGACTGATATAATGTTTTGTGGGGCGTCATAAACTCGGCGGCATCGGCTAAATAGCGTCTTTGTGTCATTTTTCTTAGTAATGAACGCAGATTTATTTATCGGTGTGTCAGCTTACTGCTAAAAGCTTCAGTCATGTGCTCCAGACACAAATGATTCACCAACCTGTGTTCCTGAGGAGAGGTGTGCTGTTATTTAAAGTGACCAGACTTATGGTTTTCAGCTACTGGACGAGGAATCAGGTGAAAAGTCCCTCCGAGACATATCTACAGACCAGAATATGACAGAGACTATATCATATCAGTCATTTGGGCTCTTTTGACCAGTAAACATCCACCAACTCAGAGCACACCAGCATAGGTAGGCCTACTAAAATTTACCAGAACAATTTACCTAACCACCTATCTGCTAAACGTATTTTCTACTAAAATTAAAAAGACAAGTGGTTTGTATCATTTATTGGATAATCACTCCTCCTTAATTCTTCCCTGATCCTCAGGTGGCATTAAAGAGCTGGAACTGGAGCAGGAGCTGTTTGTGTCTGAACTTTACCATTATCAGTGGAAAGTTAAGGTGAGATTTTCTATCTGATAATGATCTTAATCTCACACTCTAAATTTCAACCATTGTTATGGACAGAGCCCTGTTTTGCTATTGAAAGAAAAAACATAGTTTGTTAGTTTCTCATCAAAGATGATGCAAACAAAATAAATTATTAACCATCAAACACAAATCATAAATTGTAAATCATGCATTGAATTTATTCTATAAATGACCCAGACACTGGCAGAAAAAAACAAACAAAAAACACAGATATAACCTTTATTAGAAAAAAAAATACAGGGATCAGGAATGCTCTGCTTAGAAAGAATTGAAACTACACTCTCAGAAAAAAGGTCCAAGCTCTCAATTGCACATTACCCTATTGGCCCATTTAGGTACTAATATGCACTCTTAAGGGGTAAATAAAATACAAAGGTGAACCCTTTGAAATGTACCTTTGTACCTTTTTATGAGAGTGTAATACTGCTTAACTGCAGGATCACTGTGTAAGATCATCAAACACACAAAGTATATAATATTTTACTTTTTCATACTAATATCACTTGATTTGAGACCTTTTTGTCAAAAATCAGCACTACTGATTTTAGTATTTTGTAGTAAAGTGGCTTCCCTGTAGTGCAGAAGTCAAAGGTTTCATGTGAGCATAAATGAAAAATCCTTGCAACGACATGCTGATCACACAGACTGACACCTCAGACACACTCGCACCGTCACACTATAGACACCTCAGACTCACTCGCACCGTCACACGCTTACACAAAAAATTATATTGACACCTCAGACACAGATACACACTCAAACAGACACTATTGACACCTTAGACACACACTAACAACCTGCCATCTAATGCAAGCATCCAGCAGTAAACACATTCTCACGCAAAGATCAAACCACATTTCTGTACAGTTATAAATTATCCAGACCACAGCAGAGTTCACTTTGTCACCTTTTGATGGATAGTTTGCATCTATGTTTTGCAAACGTGAAAATGCAATGAAAATGCTCATCCATAGACCACAGCAGCTGAGGGCGTTGCTGGAGGTTCCCAGTGAAAATGATCAGACAATAAGTGTATTTGTACTTAGAACAACATTAAGTTTGATCATCATCTGATTGTGATTGGTGCATATACCACATGACTCTCCTCTTCAACTTTCTGTAAAAAAAAAATGCATAACACCAAATATAATAATAGTTATATTAATAACAATAATAAATCTTTTATAAACACATGGTGCAGTTGTGTGTGAGATTCATGTGATAGATCATTATACTATGAAAGCCCATTTCTGCCATTAGGCCTGTCAAAATAATCAAAATATCAGCTTATCTCACAATATATGGAAAGAGCAGACATCGGCAGGTGAAAAGAAGGCATCATTTGAGACTTTCTAGTGTTTTCCTTACAACTCCAGACTCCAGTATTGAAGAATAAGTCCAAATAGATTCAAAGCTGCAATTCACTGTTCTGGTACATATGTAAATGTATCAGACCAAAATGGTGCTTTCTCAAAGCTAGCGTAAAGGGGCTTTCACAAAGCCCCCCATTGTTTTTCTATTTAAACGTGCACTAGATGGATGTGTTTGACTGTCTTTTGTAGCATTTTATGCATGCAATATTATGCATGCACTACTTGCATTATTATGCTGTTATATTATCATTTTTATATATATATATATATATATATAAATTGGTCTTAAAATGCCAATACTATTGCAATTATATCTGGGCCAATACAGTGCCCAACAATAAGTAGTTATCACGACAGGACTAAGCGCCAAATAAGAACAATAAAAAAATAAAATAAAATAAAGCTCTGGTAAATCATAATCAAAAAGTGACATAAAAAGTAAAAATTATGAGATTAAATCTCCAAATTATAACACACTTAAGTCAGAATATGATACATTCAATTTCAAAATTAGCATGCTATAATTTCAAAATTGAAACCTTGTATATTTTCAAATTTAAGTTATAATTTTGAATTTTTAATCTCAGAATTTCAATTTAGTATGTCAGAATTTCTAATTTTGCCATTATTATGATTTACCAGAGCATGATTTTTTTTTTTTTCTTAGGTGGTGGAAATGGACTTAAATATTATCCAGACAAAATCAAAAGTACACACTAATCTACATCAGACTCTCTTCTAAAATTATACAATAACACTTTACAGTAAGGTTTAGTTAACATTACTTAACTACATTATTTAACATGAACTGAGAAAGGACAACACTTCTATATATTATATTATATTAAATTAAACATTTACTCATGCATTATTAAAATTAAAAGTTGTGTTAACATTAGTTAATGCACTATGAGCTAACACGAACTAACAATGAACAACTGTACTTTTTATTACCTACATTATCAAAGATTAATAAATACTGTAATAAAAGTATTGTTCATTGTTTGTTCATGTTGGTTAATAAATTAACTAATGTTCACAAATAACAGCCTATTGTAAAGTGTTACCAATTATACAAATACTCAACATATTATCAATAAATTGTCTTACTGATTTCTGTGCGCTTCTTTTGTAGAATGTCGTCTCGGCATAAGTGATCTCTTCTTCACAAGTCTCAACTGTTTTAACAATAATAGATGCATTAAAACCACAAATTAATTAGATCTGGTTCTTCACGGCTCATGTGTTATTATTAGGGCTTTCAAATTTAACACCAAATTAACTTTCAAAGATTGACATTAAAAGATTTAATTATTAATGAAAAATGACATTAATAGATTTAATTATAGCCATTAGGCAATAGGCCTATAACTTTTTCAACACACAAATAGGTCCTAAAAGAGTGTTTATCATTACATTTAGAGAGACACATAAATCACACATTATTTTATACGTAAATCAAACCCAAATGGGATGTTTAACAAAGCAAAGAATTTTACAATCTTTGTATTTAATCAGCACATATACATTTTACAGCACCAGCTTTACACATGTAAGATTATGTTCATAAAATGAAGATCAGATACACTGAACAAAGCTATTTTTTAATTAAAAATAAACATTTCTGTTTTTGCAGATTAAGAAATGGAGAATCTTTTTTGTGTGTGCGCATGAGTAGGACGCTCAGTGTCATTATATACAAATAGACATGTATTAAAACAATAAATTATGAGAATGATTTTAAATAAATTATAAATATGGCTATTAGTTGGCAAAATACTTAGAACATATATTTGAAGAATTATGTGTTATTTTACTTGTTTATAAGGAGAAGATAATACTTGCCTTCTTGATCAGTTTTGCTGTGTTTCCTGCAGATGCAGAAGATCACAACTACAACTACAATCAGCAGAGATCCAGCTGCAGCAGAGATCAGCACTATCAGAGAAACTGAATCTGGAGGAACTGAAGAAGAGTGAAAGAGAGACAGTCATTAATGTAAGTGGTTGAATCAGTCTGATCTACAACAGAAGACAGAGATCAGCCCAGTAAATAAACATATATCAGCGCTGCTGTACCTGAACATGTGTGACAGAGTTGACTGATGTCCAGATGTCTCGTCTGGTTGCTGATGGGATTGTTGAGCACACAGCTGTAGGTGTTTTTATCCTGATATTCCACCTCCAGAGGTAGAGAGAGACTGATGCTGAGATCAGACACACTGATGCTGGACAATAAACTGTTTCCTTTGTACCAGGAGAGAGTCACATGACTCACATTCACCACTGAACACAACAATGAACAATTCTGCTGAGATGATGATGATGATGATGAACATTGTGAAGAGTTACTGCGGATGACAGGAACAGGCAGACGAGCTGAAAACATGAGATAATAAGAAGAATGTGAACAGAACAATCAGCTTATTTTCAGTGTTGTGAATTCAATTGTAGTGAATCTGTGCAATAATAAATTTTGTGTTGAGTGTCGATCACTGAATGTGTCTGTCATCTCAAAATATAAAATAAATAAATATTTGACTATGTAAATAGAATATGTGAACATTTCGACAAATGATCTCTACTCACCATAGACAGAAACATTGAATGTTTTTGTTGTCATTATTGCTCCATTTATCTCTAGTTCATAACATCCAGCATGTTCAGTTGTGATGTTTGTGATGATCAGAGATCCAGTCTGATGATCCAGCATCAGTCTGTCTCTGAATCTCCCATCAGTATCATTATATGTGGAGACAATTTGCTTCCTTTTCTTTATTTTAGCTATGAGAGACTTTTCAGCTCCATATTTCCACAGTATGTCATCGCCTTCATGTATTTCAGAAAGATCAGTGTATAAAGTGACAGAATCTCCCTCCATCACTGACACTGACTCACCAAACACACCTGGAGAATATAAAAAGATTTTACACAGATTAAAGCTTCTAATGGTTTACGAAGCCTGAAATCAGCTTCATTCACATGTGAAGTTGAGAACAGCAGAAACAAAAAACTAAATGTAAAATATCAGTGGTCTTTCAAAACAGCTATTGTTAACTGTTACCATAATAGAGAGACTGTTGCAGCAGCGCTATTTAATGGATTAAACACATATGTATATACATAATGCACAAATATGTACATAATGTTTTCTGAGTCAAATGTACATCACATGATTAGCACTATTATTATTTTTTTCTCGTAGTCTTACTTATATAAATGTTCTTTCTGTTCACGTGTTATATATGTATATGTGTGTATATATGTTCCTAGAACACAACAAAGTGTTTTTTGCGCACGCTTGACAAATAAAGCTATAATAAGAGAATAAAGAGTTAACATTATAGTAAAAGTGTTGAAGTTAATCTATTTCAATTGTGAAGTAAGTCTAGGATCAAAATTCTGTTTTAAATGTAAGTGTACTCATTTCAAAGTTTAAAGTTTGGTGCAGTAGAATTATTAGATAAACCTGGATTTAATCTAGATTTAAGCTTAATCCTTTTTGGTGTAACATCCTAACTCTTCAATTTGTCGTAAAGTGTAGAGGACTATCAATGTTTAAAGTTTCAAAAAATGTTGACATTATTTTATGGTAATTATTGCAGATTGAAAGTACTGTTTTAATTGTACCAGTCCAGTTGGATATTTTATATATGTATAATAAATGTTAATATATAAATGGGAGATTTAGATCATTAGATCACTGGATAGACTATAAAGTTCTTGCACTTTTTGAGTAGTACATTTTTATGACATTTGCAGATGTTTATGATCACTGCAGAAGTATTTTTAAATATAGTATATTTATTAAAAATGCCCGATATTTGAAAAGTTCACATTTTCTGAACATTTACACTGCAGGGATTTCCATTATTTTCATGACCTTTTCCAGATCTGGAAATGTCAATGAAAACTTCCAAACCCTAATCCCAACAGTGACCTGAATTCAGAATTAGTAGATCTTGTATTACATTTTTTTTTAAAAATCACAATTATTCTGGTACATAACAGGAGATTGCTTTATTACTCCAAAATTGAAGAAAGAAAAAAAAGCCATGAAAATTATTTTAAGAACTTACCAGTCAGACTCCAGCAGCACAAACAGAGCAAAACAAACTTGTGAAACATTTTCTTCAGTGTGTGATCTAACAGCAGAACTGTTAAAGCGTTGTGTGAATCCTCCCCTGGCAGCGTTTGACCCTCCTAGTTCACATCCTGCATTTGCATATGATCATTGTTGGGCTCCTTACTCAAAAATAATAATATATTACTCATTACTAGTTACTCATTTCAAAAGTAATATTATTACTTAATAATACTCTGTGTTACTGCGCACACAGACATGAAGGACACACTCGCATACAAGCGCGCGTACACGCCCACTCATATCTTATTCATTTGAGCATTACACGCAGCGAGCAGCATTAGCTACACACACACATCTATGGGTGCATTAAGGTTTGTCACATGGAATGTGAATGGAGCTGGCTCCAGAGAAAAGAAGTTAAAAATATTTAGCCAGCTTAAAAAACTACAAGCAAACGTTGTTTTATTACAAGAGACTCATAGATCTGCCACAGCTACAGATCAACTTAAAACAACTGAGTTTCCTAATGTGTTCTCAGCCTGCTATAATTCTAGGCAAAGGGGGGTAGCAATTTTAATACATAAAAATGTTAATTTTACAGTACTCAACACAGTTATAGATCCAGAAGGTAGATTTCTAATCATTAAATTATCTATATTTGACAAAAAGTTATGTATTGTTAGTATATATGGTCCAAATGTTGACGACCCCTCTTTCTTTCATGGTTTTTTTTCGGCACTCAATGAACAACTAGATTGTGCACTTGTTATTGGGGGAGACCTCAACTTTGGACTAAATAAAGAAATGGACAGGCTAAGTACAGCTGGAACTCAGCGCAATTGGGAATCCACAAATATAGTTAAACAGTACATGAGCGACTATGGACTTTGCGATGCATGGCGTTCTTTCCACACCAACAGTAGGGAATTTACTTTCTTCTCACATGTCCATCACTCTTACTCTCGTCTGGATTATTTCCTAGTCAGCAGCTCACTGCTGAGTGACATTTCAGACACAGAGATACACCCTATAGCTGTCAGCGATCATGCTGCTGTTTCTTTAACTCTAGTAAATAAGAAGGCCACTCCACCAAGTAATAACTGGAGATTCAATACATCATTGCTTAAAGACGACGATTTTATTAAATATTTTAAAGAAGAGTGGGCTTTATATTTAGACTATAATGACCTGCCTGGAACATCAGCATCTGTTCTCTGGGAAGCAGGCAAAGCTGTGATGAGAGGTAGAATAATCTCATTTTCATCGCATAAAAAGAAAAGAGAAAATAAATGTATTCAGGAATTAGAAGAAACCATAAAAACTTTAGAAGAATCCTACGTATCCTCCCAGGAACAGGAAATGCTGAAAAAAATATGTAAAGCAAAACTAGAATTAAATAAAATTATTAATAAAAAAAATAAATTCTTAGCACAAAGACTTCGCTGGCAAGAATTTGAATATGGTAACAAATCAGGTCAATTCTTAGCGAACCAGTTAAAAATAAATAAAGGAAAAACAACGATATGTGCTGTTAAAGATTTAACTGGGGATACAGTATATGACCCTGAAAGAATAAACAACACTTTCAGAGATTTTTACGAATCTTTATATTCTCCACAGATAAACCCATCTAAAGACGAAATTGACCAATTTCTTGACAATATAACTCTTCCGAAATTAACAGACAATCAAGCGATGGCATTGGATTCTCCACTGACATCAGATGAACTTCAGGAAGCTTTGAACAGTATGCCCAATAAAAAGGCTCCAGGTCCAGATGGCTTTCCAGCAGAGTTCTATAAAGAATTCTGGGCTATTCTGGCACCAACATTCTACAGAATGTTGCAGGAAACCAAAGAAAATGGCAGACTTCCACCAAATATGAATTCTGCCAACATTAGTCTCTTACTAAAACCAGGCAAAGACCCTGTATTGCCTACTAGCTATCGTCCAATATCCCTTATTAATGTGGACACTAAAATAATCTGCAAAGCTATCTCAAAAAGAATAGAGAAGATAACCCCTCTCATAATTCATTACGACCAAACTGGTTTCATAAAAGGGAGGCACTCCTCAACAAATACACGTAGGTTACTTAACTTGATAGACTATTCATGCAATAGAAACCTTCAAATTACAATATTGTCTCTAGATGCAGAAAAAGCTTTTGATAGGGTTAACTGGAATTTTCTATTTGCAACTTTACACAAATTTGGTTTTGGAAACTCTTTCATAAACTGGTTAAAAATATTATATAACTCTCCAACAGCATGTGTCAGGACAAATGCCCAAACGTCCTCTAGCTTCTATCTTAAGAGGGGCACCAGGCAGGGATGCCCCCTCTCCCCCTCACTGTTTGCAATTTTTATTGAACCACTAGCAGCAGCAATTAGACAGGCAACAGTGATTAAAGGCATTAAATGCAAGAATGTAGAACATAAAGTTAGTCTTTACGCAGATGATGCGTTACTTTTTCTTCAACAGTCACAAACCACTCTCTCTGAGGTAATTACATTAATAAACTCTTTCTCAAGAGTCTCAGATTATTCAATAAACTGGTTAAAATCAACAGTTCTTCCAATTAATTGCTCCTTCCAGAATTCTTCCACTCCACTGCAATCTGGAAATATTAAATATTTAGGTATTAATGTTTCTCCTAAGCTGGCAGATTTGATTAAATTAAACCACATCCCACTTTTAAAGAAGGTAGAAGATGATCTAACCAGATGGAGTTCTCTACCCATATCACTCATGGGAAGAGTCGCCTCAATAAAAATGATGGTTTTGCCAAGAATTAATTATTTATTTGCAATGATCCCGAGCAAACCACCACCTGACTGGTTTAGATCTTTGGACTCCTCTATCTCTAAATTCCTTTGGAAAGGTAAACCCCCGCGTATTAGCTTAAAAACGCTGCAAAAGACCAAGGATAAAGGAGGACTAGATCTACCTAACTTTTACCACTATTTCTTAGCCAATAGGCTTCAACACATTTCAGGGTGGTTAAAACACACCCTCTTAGATGAGCCTTGGCTAGATGTAGAACAGGCATTATGCAATAATATAGAGATTTCGGATCTGCCATTCATTAGCTCGATCAGTAAACGACACGTATGCTTTAAAAGCATCAGTATCAGCTCTTCTCTGACAGCATGGTGGGAGTTTCTAAAAATGACGGAGTCTTCACTAATCCCATGCAAACGTACCCCTATCTGGAACAATCCTGACATATTGCTAAACAACAATATGATAAACTTCACAGATTGGAGTTGTAAAGGTATTAAATACCTGGAACATATATTCGAAGGGACAGACTTTATTCCCTTTGACAAATTAATTAAACAATATGGGATTAATAAGAACAGATTTTTAGAATATCAACAAATTAAATCTATTGTAAAAAGGAAATTTAAGTCTAATCATATCAATTTACAAATACCACCAAGTGTGTCAGATTTTCTTAATCTCAAAACCCCCAAATTAATGTCTAAAATATACAGGGCACTTTCCAATATAGATGAATCAGTATCACTTCCTATTGCAAAATGGGAAGCAGATCTATCAGTAAGCTGGGACCATAATTTCTGGTCTCAGATATGTTTAAAAACCTTTGAACTGATTAGAAATCCTGGATTACAATTAATACAATACAAAATTCTGCATAGAGTGCACTACACAGGCCATCGGATGTTCAGGATGGGTTTTACAGCTTCTAACAACTGCTCACACTGTAAAGGCAATACACCTGACAATTACATCCACGCTCTATGGTTCTGTCCACCTGTTCAGAGGTACTGGTACAGGATTTGTGAAGACTTATCAAAGTGTTTTAAATGCTCTATTCCAGCCTCTCCTTTAGTCTGCTTGTTGGGCGACCTAGATGGTGTCACTACAGAAGATAACACAATCCACATGGCTTTCACTGCCCTATGCATTGCTAAGAAGACTGTCCTCATGAACTGGAAAAATAAAAATAATCTTAATATCAACCAATATAGAGATTATTTGTGGGATTATATTAGCCTTGAAACAGCTTCTGCTGACACATTAGATCAATCTCTCTGGGCTCCTTTGATCAGCTCCATCACCTAGTGTGGGTGGGGGTCCCGATTCTGTCCGGCTGTGGTTTTTGTTGTTGGCGTGGGGTGGCAATATGGGCCTGGGGCATCTGGGGGTTCCCTGGGGATGGGTTTCTTGGGGGGTTCGGCGCTGGGGCTGCGGCCTTGGCCTGGATGGGGCATTGGTGACTCTTGGATGCTGTTTCTCTGGCGGCGGCATGCGGCGCTGCTGGGGATGCCTGTGCCGGCGGATGTAGGTTGCCAGCCTGGCGGCCGCACTGTTCCAGGGTTGGTCCGGGGGGGGTTTGGGGATCTGGGGACGCTCTGCCTCCGGCTTGGGGTTACGGCTGGGCCTGGGGGGCTTGGGTCCTGGTTGGTGTGCCGCCGGGAGCATGGGTTGGGTTGGTGCATGCGCTTGGGCCCGGCTCTGGTGTGGGGGTCTTCGATGCATCGGTGCCTCCGCGGGGGGGGGGGGGGTCCAATAGAGGCGGGGTATACGGGCTTTACCTGGGTGTCTTATTGTCTTATGTAGTTTGGGAAGTGACTGGATGATGGGGTGGGGTAGTTTTTCCTCTGCTGTGGGGTCTGGTGGGCCGCCCCGGGCTGCCATGGGCCCTGGTCTGGATGGGCCTGGGCCCCCCGCCCTGGGCAGATTTGGGGTAACGGGGGTGCCTATGGGGGTCAGCGGGGGAGCTGGCTCCAGAGGGGGGGGGGGTATTTTGCCCCCTCTGATGTTTCCTCCCCATCCCTAAGGCTTCACTTCTCCCGCTCCATCATACCAACACATAGGTAGGGTTTTGAGGTGCGGGTGAGTCGCTGGGATGCGGGGGAGGTGGTACTCCTCTGTCTCCTCGTGGCCGCCTGCATCTCAATTACACATTACAGCTTAGACATTCTCATTACTTACTGTCACATGACACATACATATAGGGCCTTGGGGGTGGGCACACTGAATGGCATCCGGAGGGCGGTCTGTTCATTCAGCCTTCCCTCTGGTGCCAGTGCCCACTTCTCAATTTTAATTTGCACATAGACATTGAGGGCTCTAGGGAGGGGACGAGCTGACACAAGCTTGTGGAGGGTGCCCCTCCCCTGTTTTAAAGCACCCCTGTTTTAAAGCACCTTAGAACAACACACACCAACACTACATTTGAGCGGGTGGGGTGAAGCATGGGGTCGTCTTTTTTTTTTTTTTTTTTTTTCTCACACCCCTGTTCTCTGTTCTCTGTCTGGGGCCGGGGGCTGTGAGGATGAGCTGGCCGCCCGGTCGGGGTCTGGGCTGTTGATTTTCTCTGCTGCTGCGGGGACCGGGGTGGTCTTCCTGTCCCCACGCCGGAGCGAAGGGGGTTTAGCTCCGGGATCGGGCGCTGGCTACCCCTCTGGGGGTGGTGGTGCCTGGACCTAGGAGTATAGAGTGCATATGGGGAGTGTGAGTGTGGGTACCGTGTCCATTTTTGTGTGTCTACATGTGGGGCGAAGGTGTGAATATTTGTTTGCGTGCATGAGGGTGGGAACATATGCTTGTGTATATGTGTGCTTGTCGTCTACGTCTATGTGTCAGGTCGGGCCTTAGACTCCGCCTCACTCATCATCTTAGTCGACCCCCACCCCACCACCATGCCCTGTCGGTGGAGGATGCCGCCGGTGCGTTGGTGATTTCTCGCGCGGGGCAGGATGCTCGGGCGAGCGCCGGCACACTCTCGGCGGTCGATTGGCGGGGCCTGGCCCTACTGGCCTTGCTGGGCCCCGATTGTGGGGTGGGGGGCCTTTGGGTCTCCGGGCCCAGGGCCCGGTCCGCCCTGGTGTGGTCGGCTGCCGGTGGAACCTGCGGGCTTGCCGCCACGGCACCCTGGGGCGCCTACACTGTGGCTGTCGGAGGTCCCGCCTTCGGGCTCTCCTCTGCCCTTTTCTGGGTGGAGGCCGCGGTTGTCCCTGCGGTGGTTCTCCTGGGGGTCCCGTGCCCTGGGGGGCCTCCGGATGTTTGGGGCCCGGGTCTTTTCCGTGCCTGCTTCATGCCTTGCGGGATGGGGCTGTTGTTCCCCACACACACTATTAAACATTTACATGGAGGAACCTTATGAACACAAGCGCGCTCACACACACAGGTGTACACTCAAGCATTCACATTGGTGTAAAAACAGGTGCTCACAGACACACATTGTCTTGATCTGCTGTTGCTTCAAAACTTATTTTGTAATATTAGTTATGTGTGCTGCTCAATAACATTTAACATTTAGAATTTATTGTGATTTATACAGATGTTGGTTGTTGCTGCAGTCTCTTTGATGTTGTGTCTTCGGTTGTTTTCTCTTTTTGTCAGCAGGTATTGAAGCAAATTGTCTGTTTTTTTGTTTTTGTTTTTTTCTCCCTCTCTCTCTCTATCCCCCATTCTCCTTTTTTCTCTCTCTCTCTTCCCCTTCTTTGTTGACTTTCCCCACAACCTTTTTTTTTTTTTTTTTTCCTTTCTTCTTTCTCTCTCTTGTTTTCTCTGTCCCCTGGTCTTGTCTGTCACAGTGTGGTTAAGTAAAAGGGTATATAAAATTAAATTAATTAATATAAAAAAAAAAAAAGATAAAAAAAAAATATATATAAAAAAAAAAAAAAAAAAAAAAAATAAATAAATAAATATATTTAATTAAAAAAAAAGGCTGTGAATGATGATAGTATAGCCATGCATATGTACTGTCATGTGTTATCTGTGCTACTGACAGGCCAAAAAAAAAAAAAAAAAAAAAAAAGTAATATTATTACTTTACTTATTATTCCCAGCCAACAGTAATTAGTTACACTAGCCTACTAGTTACATTAATTTTCCATTACACCTCCCCAGTGATGGGAATAACGGTGTTATAAATAAATGGCGTTACTAACAGCGTTATTGTTTTCAGTAACGAGTAATCAAACTAATTACTGTTTCCCCCGTTACAACGCCGTTACCGTTACTGACAATAAAATGCGGCGTTACTATAATTTATTATAATATTATTAGAAATTTATTTTTCAGTTCATCTGAATGGATGCGGAGTGTAGCTGTATTTGACGTACCGTAAACTCTAGTGTGAAGCGCACGACACGCTGTAGCATCTCTCTCTCTCTCTCTCTCTCTCACACACACACACACAAGCGCGCGCAAATAAAGATGCAGAGCGAGAGAGTATTTCATAACATGCAGAATTGACGCGCTACATGTAAACGATATTCTTTGTTGTATTTTCCTGTCAAAATAACGGAGTTCCTTTGGAATTCTTCAGCTTTAAAGAACTGCCGTGTTCTCTGCTAGTGGGCGGAGCTAATGCACAAACGATAATCTCATTGGCCAGCGCTCACCTATTATCATCCCTGTTTTGATTTCAGCAAATCATTTCGAGCGAACGCAGACTATGTGATTAATATTCATGAACCCAGCAGCTCATTAATCCTTACTGCGTTTTATATTGTTATTAGTGGTATAATTCGTAGTAGTTCTGTTATCTTATCAATTCCCCCCCCCCCCCTTTTTTTATAGAAACACTAAATGACAAACATTATCTTAAGCACCACCACCAGTCCGAAGTTCAGTCAACATGACAAATATGAATTCATACTTGGTTATTCTAATTACTAAAGTTCTATCATCATATAATGCTAAATTATCATAATATCATATTATAATGCTTGACTGACTGATGCTAAGTGTCAGTAGATAAATAGTGTTGATTAATGTACAATGTTTTACAAGTATAATAATAATTTATTCTATTTAGTGTCCATTTTATTCATTTAACATATTTAAAAATGGGGCATCCAAGTTATTTGACATTTGAATTTTTTTTTAAAAAGTAACGCAATAGTTACTTTCCCTGGTAATTAGTTACTTTTATAATTATGTAACTCAGTTACTAATTCAGTTACTATTTGTGAGAAGTAACTAGTAACTATAACTAATTACTTTTTTAAAGTAACGTGCCCAACACTGCACCTCCCAAAAAAATTGGTATTTGCATAATTTTGCAGCCTGTGAATCCATGAAAGTTACAGATAACTGTAGAGTACAACTTGCTCAAACTGATGGCAAGCCACAATTTTTTTAAACCTCTGTTATTTAATAAAGCAGCAACATAGTGAAATCTGCATCAGTAGGGCTCAACCAACTAAACATGTTGGTATTTGCAATAGACAAAGTCTTAGTACCACTACACAATTTACATTGTGACATTGATGTTTGTGACATGTTTTTGTCATCCTTTCTCCCTAAAAAAAATAAATAATGGCTGTATTTCCAGCCGCTATATGATGTGGGCTTCTCCATTTTCCAACTAAGCTAGCTTGCTGTATTGGTGACGTCACGTGTGTACACACCCAACAATGATTAATAAAATTGATAGAGAATGATTGAATTTTTGAATTTCAAATCATTAGCAATTGAGACAAAAAAGTAATTAGACATTTTTTATGGTAACTGTAATATTATTACTGAAATTTTATTAGTAATTAGTTACTCTACAACTTACCAGGGAGAGTAATATTATTACTGAAATGCATTAGAGAGAGGTAGGGCACGTTGTCTCCAAAAATTTGATTTATTGCCCTCATAAAAATCCCACCCAGTAAGTGGCCCAATCCCTCCCACCCTCCATAACTGGACACCCCCACCATCTAGATGAGGAATTGATTATTTGGTCCGCTGTGTTTAATGATTTTTTATGACTTGTGTGTTATGGGCCATTGTTATGTGCTTTAAACTTTAAATGGTGAAATTGTGTTAAAGGGAAGTTTTTATTAAAGTGTTTTTCACATTGTGTAAAACGTACAATGATTTGTTTTTTTTCTCTACAACACGTCTTGTTGTAGGGAAAACGTTGTTAGGCAAAGTTAGAAAATAAAACATTAGTTTTCTTTTCTATCGTTTGACAGAGTTAAAGAAGTGTTTTATTCACAAAAAAGCCGTAAATACTAGAAATTAGTGCCTTATCTTACCGTGTTGTGAAATAAGATCATACGGTTTAAAAGTAAAAAAGAACCTTTAAATAAACGAATATCAGAGGGGTTTTGTTCGTTAAAACAAGGCTATCCAGCAGTAGTCAAAATCTCCTTGTCTGTCGTTACAAGTTAGTTTGACAGAGTTAAAGAAGAACTGTTTTATTCAGAAAAAAGCTGTAAATACTAGAAAAAAGGCTGTCTTATCTTACCGTGTTGCGAAATAAGACCATACGTTTTAAAAGTAAAAAAGGGCCTTAAAAATAAATGAATATCGTTAAAACAAGACTATCCTGCAGTAATCTGTCGCTGCAAGTTAGACAAGTTAGTCACGACATAAAAAAAAAAAAACGTAAAGACAAAGAATCCCCGCGTGTCTAGCGCTGATCCGTCAGACTTCGGCCGCTCTCCGTCGCTGCCAGACTCCAAATGATGAGTGGAGACCCACGGACCAAACCACGCCTACGGCCATCCCCTAACAGAGGCGGTCCAAAGATTTAAAATAAAGTAATGTTTTTAACGTTATTTTAATAAATCTATACCCGTTCTTTAATTAATGAAAACCTTCTCACTTTTAAAACGGTTTATTCTTTTAACTCTAGTTCATAGGAAAAAAACGTTGTTTTATTTTATTTTATTTAGTTATTCACAAATGATTCCTTTACTCTAGTGTTTTTGTCAAGTTAAGATATAACAGTCTTTTTAAAATTAGTTTATACAAGTAACCTTTTAAACAAACAACTCTAGTGCATAGGAAAAAACGATGTTTATTTTATTTTTTATTTAATTATTCGTACTTAATTCGCCTATTCCTTTAATAGATGTTTGTTTTTGTTAAACTTAAGACATAATGCTATGATGACGGTATAAAATAGATTTGGATGACATACGCAAGAGACCTTTTAAACATAGCCTCTGTATTGTTTTATTTACACTTAATAAGTTGATTTTGTCAATCTTAACTTATAGCATGTTACAACAGTTAAAACGCGCGTACAAATATCTAACAGGACCGAGCAGTGTAATAAAATCAGCAGGATTTCTCTGTGATTTTCCAGCCGTAAGGTCCGAGCCAGCGTTATCTATTAATTGAAACAGCCAACAAAGAAATGCAAATATCACGGCTCACGTAGAGCATGAGAGCAGGATGTATCCGTGGCGTCTGGTCTCGTGATTACTGATGCGATGTAACACTTTAGCAATCTAATTAGTTTTTGAAAGAGGTCTGGCATCGTACATTTTGTTAGAAGATTAGTTTAAAAGCCGTAGATCAAAGGACAGCCATCGCATCAATTTTATGACGTACACCTGCGTGTGTGAACTCTGTCAAAAGTTCGTTGGAATGGTTCACTGGATGGTCAACACGCACACACACACACACTCACACTCACTCACTCACTCACTCCTACATTTAAACATTTAGACTTTTACAATTTAGAAACACATCGGGTATCTAATGAAAAACAGTATGATTAAACAATGATATAACTTTTGTTTTAACAAATACATTTTTAGATCTTTCAAACCTAAAACCATGAAGCTCTAAACAAACCAAAGATTAGAAGTAGTCAAACGATGATGAACACAAGTCCTCTGATGAACACAAGACGGTTACAGAGTCTTTCTTTATGAATTAGCCCTAAATTAGACTAAAAATGAGCTGTGGTGAGGTTGTTTGCAACAAAAGTAGTTCTTAAACAAGCTGCAACAAATGTCTCACACAATCTTTACAACAGATTAGACTTTCTTGCTCACTTTAAAAATGGTTTTATTAAACGTGTGTTTAAATGCAGCATGTTTATTTTTACACTATAATGGTTTATTTTATTAAAATAAAAACAACTGGTCTATATAGTTTTATTTTTTACTAAGATTTGATCAAATAACTGATATAAGAAACATGCAAATATTCGATAAGTCCATCTTATCATCCCCAAACTGATGTGTCTGATGGTTGCGATGACATAAATATCTTACTGATACAGACGTGTTAAGATGTTAAGTATGTGTGAAAGATGTGTAAAGTTCAATAGTACTGTTAAAAATAGTAATATTGTAAATTATTATACATTTTAAATGTGTAAAATCGTATATGTTGTTTTTACTTTTTGTTGTTAAGAAATGTTTTCATTTTAATCTAGCATAATATATATGTACTGTATAAGAACAAATATACATTTTCACTTAAAACTTGTCTGTAAATAATTACACCTACAGACATGTTTAAAAAGTTTTAAACATATTCTGGGTCGCTAAAGCAAGTCATGATGTCTATGGTCTTCAAATTAAACTTTAGTTTTATTCTTTAATTTCTTTAAAATAGCCTGATGATAATGAAGCCCAGTGTTTTTCTCACGCGAGTAGATAACTCTCCGGATGTGTTTGTGACAAACACGTCATTTTTTACTTCAGAAAAGTTTTTCAAATGTATGACTGAACTTTTCTCATTTGACAGACCCGTGATGTTTAACAGTCGGAGGGAATACAAGTTGTTTTCATGAAACCTTTATCGATGTAAATTTCTCACCTAGAACACAAAATTGTACATTTTGACTATTTGACTCTTTTGTAAGTAGCATGGCATTTGAAATGGTTTACCAAAAAATTAAAGCAGCGTCTGTGTTTTTATCATGAAAGAGTTGTACAAGGTTATTTCAACTATCATCATCGTTTCTTTTTGATCCTAACAAACTGGTAATGAATTTTCTATGACAGGTTTTACAGTTCTCATACTATGTGCGTAAATAGGTGTGCTACAACATTTATGATTATTTTTGAATACCAACAGACTTTTGTTAGGGATGTGGCACATCTAAGAATAATAATCTTGTGTAATTTATATTTTTTTCTTACATCGTTAGTTTTAGTCATATTAGCAAGACTTCAGAAGGTCGTTCACAATTGTTTGTTGGACCGTGTGTGTTTTTAGGTGAAGACAACTCTTTGTGAGATGTCATCATAATAGGAATAAATGAAAATCATGAAATTAAGTAACAGCCTTTTGTCTTTGAGATATTTATTTTAGTGCAAACTGTCCACACGAAAACAGGTATTGCTGTCTTACCCTTAAAACTATTACAACTGAAACTATTGCACTGAAAGCTGTACATTCATTTAAGTTTGAACATGTTAAATTTCCACGCTCTTTTAAAGAGTATTGATACATTTCATCCACAATCATTCAAGAGACAAAATCACTAAGTATAGCAAGACAAGCAAAATGTTTATAAAGCAGATAGAATTCAGGAAACCTAAACAGTTGTGCAAGTTTATTAAACGCTGATTTGTAAAGGATATTTTTTACACCGCTGGATTTAGTCATATAGCTCAGATAGCAGACGACACAATTCACATTTCATTTCCATGTCTGTATTGTTTTAAGGCTCCAACACAAATTTTATGCTAATCCTTGCATGGGAAAGTGTGCATGACGAGTGCATACTTAATCATTTAAGAAAATCATTGAACGTTTGACTGAACTTTTTTTATTATTTTGACAAACCGCCAATTCAAATTACTTCCCTCGAGGCGCTTGTCCACAGAATCTTTTTCAACACCACGACATTAAAGAATGTTATCAGACACTATCGCCAGCTTCTGTGACTCAAATTAAGCGACATCTCTGGTGTGCGTAAGCATGTACAATGGGTGCATGCGGTAAACATCTTTGTCATTCCAATTCTGTCATATTTGTTAGATGTAATGTAAACAATATTTTGATAACTATGATGTTCCATGTTTTTGTAAAGGTTATAGAAAGAATTCAAACATAATCTTTACATAGGAATTATCATTGCTCAAAGCGAATTGACTAAAATCATTGAATTACGAAATGCAAAAGTGTATACATCATTAAGAAAAAGCGCTATAATGTATACAGAAATCCTCCTATTGATCTATTGTGACCGACATTTACTAAAGCATCCGATCAGGATTATGTATGAAGCGGTTCACATTTTGGTTGTCGGACTGCATAAGTCGTTACTATGACTGTGATGTAGGTGAGGCCTTCTCTCTGAGGGCCATCAGCATTCAGTGTTTATAGAAATAAATGAAAATTAAGAAAAACTTCTTGAGAGTGTTTGACTAAGTCGCTATGGTTTAGCGGTTAGGATCAAATCAGGCCCCATAGGGCCTAGCGGTTAGGATTCCTGGTTTTCACCCGGGTGACCCGGTTCAACTACCGGTGGGGGAAGTAATGTTTTGGAGGGTCGTGACCTAAGGGTTAGAGAGTCGGCCCTCGTAATCCAAAGCTAATGTTCACGAGGGGTGTGTGTGTGTGTGTGTGTGTGTGTGTGTGTGTGTGTGTGTGTGTGTGTGTGTGTGTGTGGGCACTTTGGAGGAGGGTTAAATGCAGAGCACGAATTCCGAGTATGGATCATCATACCTGGTCGCATGTCACTTTCACTTCTTTTTGTTTAAGAAGTGAAAACAAAACTCTGCAGTTGGGGACACTTAATTTCTAGCGATTATCGTAAATTTGATTTCACAGATACTATTTAAACTAAACTTAGCTAGACAATGACAACTCCGAATTCAATAATGAAATGCCTTTAACTGAAAATTGAGTGTTTAATCTTATTATTGTTTTGTGTTCCCTATGTATAAAGCAGTTGGGGGTTCAGTGCCTTGCTCAAAGGCACCTCAGTCGTGGTATTGAGGGTGGAAGTACATTCACTCCCCCCACCTACAATCCCTGCTGGCCTGAGACTCGAACTCGCAACCTTTGGATTACGAGTCCTACTCTCTTAACCATTAGGCCACGACTTCCCCTATTTGCTATAACAATGAAAATATTCGGGAAAAAAACCCCGTTATAAACAAGTAATGATGCAATCCTTTAAATCTTAACTCTTGAGTGAAGCAGAATTCAATGGATGTAAAATTATTATCATGCCACATGTGACACATTTTATATAATGTGACAGAAAAATAAAACACGGTAACACCAGTGACATACATTAGACCAAAGATCCTTATTCTTCAGCTATAATTAATAGATGAGACTAAATTATTACATTCGGCATACATTTGGCAATTAGTGAAAGCAGTTAGTAAAAGAACAAATGTAAACTGATCTTCACTGGTATTACCCATAAAGAAGGTAACACTAGTGACAGATTTCATGAAAAATGCATTTTTCAAAATGTCTGCTGCAAGGTATCAAACCACTTATTGTCAATCATGGTATACTCACTCACTAAATTAAGTAGTTTAATCCATTTGTATTCTAGTTTTTTACAATTCCCTAGCAATAAAGTACAATACAAGTGACTTCAACTAAAAGCTTCATATGAAATCATGAGATAAATGAGAAAATTTCTGATAACTGAAAAGATACAGTGGACTTATCATGGGCCTTTCTTCATAGATCTTCAGGAAATAGGAAGAAAGAAGTCAAGTGATGTCATCAGTGTGATTTTTATTTCAAAATAAATGATTTTTGTTAAACGGTAACACCAGTGACAACTCCAAATTACATTTTAACATATTCACACAGAAAACATCTCATAACCTTGCACTTCAGTTATATGTGATGAAATAAATAGTCTTTTGTCTGAAATAATACAAACAGCAGCTATTCTAATCTTTCTCCTTTTGGTTTCCTGTTTATATCTCGGAATGTCCATCCCAAGGTTACTAGAGATTACACCAGTTCCAGTTGGGTCCAGCCTGGCGTGTGAAGACTTCAGAAGATGCCAACACTCACTTCAGATGATGGCAACTAGATGAACATACAAAGCTGCCAAATAATCCTTATATTGTAATCATTGCCCTAAAAGGTAAGTTTGCAGATTTTCAACCAGCTTTGTATTGTTACAGTGTTGGTAATATACAGTATGTAAATGAACAAGGTTTACCTGTTCTCTGAATTACTTGTATAGAGATTTCACCATTTGTGACCTGTGCTGGCAAAATGAGTCAAAATGAACAAATTTTCAAAAATGAGTAACTTTTTTTATTATTACATTCTCCAATAAAAGACCTTCAAAATGATATGAGTTGTTAGAATCGGACGAAAAATGACAGCTACTCCCGTTTGAAGTTGATAAAGTCAGCAAAGACCATTTTGAGAAAAACTGATTTAAAGTTTTCTGAAGGTTCCAAAGCAAAATCACCTAGCAACATTAATTCTTTCCACCCAATTCTTTTCTTAATAATCATTACTAGATTAATAATCACAATTTAGCAATTTTTTTATTCTATCTTTGTTGTTATTAATATGAACCAATGCAAAAAAAACAATGCTCTATATATATATATATATATATATATATATATATATATATATATAGGAAAGAAACAAGTAATGTAGGGCTGCCACTAACGACTATTTTTATTTCGATTAATCTATCGGCTAATTTGTCGATTAATCTAAACGATTAATTTCCCTCAAAAAAATCAACAATTTTCCTTAAGAATATTTTATTAAACCAAATTAAATCCAAATTTCTATGAAATCCTTTTTTTAAAGCAAAAGTAAAGTGCAACATAGAGTGCAAGAAGCAAGTGTCCATCTCATCTCAGTCCAGATCACTGAAATCAGTTCAGTATTATAGTGTAAGAAAGACAACATATCCACGTGTTCTAGCCTAATAATACAATTATAATCAGTATTTTAAATAAAGGAGTATTTACCAGAAATATTATTTACCAGAATTTATTTAGGAGAAAAATGTAAATGTGCAGTATTTCTGAAAAAGAAAAAAGAAATAAAAAAATGGAACTGTTAAAATGGAATCCAGAAAATAATGGAAAACAGAATTTGGTAAAGATAAAACTGTAAAACTCAATTAATTAGACAGGCTTTTTGATTAATAAAATTTAATTTAACCATTAAAACAGAGTATAGAAAAATGAAAATGGAAAAAAACTGAATTTGGAAATAAAACAGATTTCATAGGGCCCTATAATTATAATATTTTTTTTTTGTGGTAATAAAAATAGATGTAAGTGAACAATAGCTTTTAAAATGACTTAAAATACATATATAATAGCAATGATGCAATAATAACTAGTTCAAATAAAGTATCAAAAGCAAGAAATCATATGGTTTTATTGAACAAAACTGTTAAAATACATAATGTATTATAAACAATAGAGCTAATGTAGATTACGCATTACAACAAAGGCCTGCAGGGGGCGCCTGATGATTATTATTAAACATTACTGCGCGACCTAATCCTTGTTTAATATTGACCAAGCACCATTTAATTCAAATGTCCACTTAATCTTTAATATTTGGCCATTTCTTTAGGACAGAAATGCTATAGCCACTGTAATTAAATGAATATGTGGACATCAAAACGTGTAAACTCAGAGTGAGGGTTTGAGCTTTTATTTTGAAATCGCGATATATTCTCCTGTGTTTGCACAGGTTTATAAATTATTTACTTTACAAATCTAATGAAATGGCGCACGTTGCGTTCCCAGATGCAGAGCAGAGACGGAGTTTGAGACGCTCCACACATGTAAATTATACGTTTCTGTGGAACTACTGTGAACGGAGCCGCTGTGAGACGCACGTGCTTAACCTATACGCATGTAAATAATTAAAGCACATATACTGTGTTAGAACTGCATCGTATATAATTATTTAATTAAATCATAGCGTTTGTGAATTCACAATTATGCTTAATTATGATTTTTAAATGGGTTTAATGTCATGCAACCTTGGAAAATAGTCTAATAATGTGTTTTATGGATTCTAGTCTGTGAAATGCGGCACTTCCGGTATTTTGCCGATTAGTCGACACAGCAAAATGACCAAAAGTCGATGATTTTTCAAAATCTACTAGTCGACTAAAATCGACGAATCGCGACAGCTCTAAAGTAATGTATTACTTTTTTTCATTTTACATCTAAACAAAAGCATTCAAGTAAGTAAAACAAATAATCAAATGTAAAAATCACTTTAGTGTGTTCATTATGAATTGATAACAAAAGCAATTCAATCAAGAGCAGCGAGTGATTCCCTCTTTTCTTTTATTATTAGATTAACATTGAGACAGACGGCCTATATATTAGACCTACTGTACTGCATGGATCTAATATAATGTCACATCCAATGTTTTTACCCAACATTTCCTCAAACGTTCACTTAAGACATAACAGATTATGTTTGCGTGAATACTTAAATACTGTAATTCTGTGTATATTTATTGGGATCGCACGCCATCAGAAGCGCCGTTATGCGTTCGCTTCAGATGATAGTCAGTGCGAGAAGCGAGCGGAGAAAGGGTACTCCTCTCAGAAAACATGCAAATAAAGATATATTTAGATGTTTAAATACTATTTGGAGCATTGGGATCGCTAGAAGGGGGCTTAATGAACTCATTCTTTGTGAAAACCTCAAATTCGACTAAAATCAACATCTTTCACTTCTTTTGCCTGTAACTCGAAATTAGCTCGTGTGCATTCCGACTCATTTTGCCAGCACTGGTCACATTTATTTGTAAGCAAAACTCTGCCAGATGATGCAAAAGGTTAGGGGGTGATTGTATGTCTCATAAATAAATGAAGATTATCTGTGACTTGGTTGGACTCATGAATGTTATAAACAGCAGGGAGGGTCATTTAGTGCCCCTGCACACGTGTATTAATGTTTTATTATCATGTAGCATGAAATTCTCGACACGTTTGATGCTCTTTATTTGACTGAAATAATGTTTTGTGGGACCTCATAAACTCAGCGGCATGCTGTAACAAGTCTGACAAGGCTGTGACAATTTACCAGCTAGGATACTGCACTAACCACGTATTTGCTATTGCTATTGCTTTTTGCTACTAAAATTAAAAAGACAAGTGAGTTGTATCGTTTGTTGGATAACACTCCTTCACCCCATCACTCATGTTTTGTTCCCTGATCCTCAGGTGGCGTTGCCGAACTGGAGCAGGAGCGGATATCTTGAACAACAGTCAACCATATTTGTGTCTGATATTTAAAATTATCTTTGGAAACTTAAGGTGAGATCTGGTTATTATCTTAATCTGATACTTTAAATTTCAACCATTGTTTTACCCATGGACAGAAGTCCTGTTATGCTATTTAAAAAAAAAATGGTTTGTTAGTTTCACATCAAGCTGATTCAAACAAAATAAATGATTAACCACCATCAAGCACAAATCTTATATTGCAAATCATACATTGAATTTATTAATTAAATGACCAAGACACTGGCAGAAAAAAAGATGGATAAATTATAAGAAAAAAACATGGATGAAGAATAGTTCTGCTTAGCAAGATTTGAAACTGAAACTACACTCTCAGAAAAAAAAAAAACAAGAAAAAAAAAAAACTCTAAGCTCTCACTGGTGCATCACCTTTTTGCCCATTTAGGTACTAAACTGCACCCTTAAGGGGTAAATAAGAAAAAAAGGTGTACTTTTTGAAAAGGTACTGCACACCCAGCTTTTGTAACTTTTTATTCTGAGAGTGTAGCTTAACTGCAGGATAACTGTATGAGATCTGCATGCTTACAAAGTATATACTATTTTATTTTTTATTTTATTCTGTGAATATCACTGTTTGATTGAGACCTTTTTGTCAAAAATCTGCTTTATCATGATGGGGTCATGACATGAGAAATCAAATTTGCCTTGATCTTTTGGCATATAAGAGGTCTCTGTACCATTAAAACATCCTGCAAGTTAAATAGCTTAAAATGTCCTCCTCATTATAAAAAAAGCATTTATTTAATCGTGCTCTAAAAACGGCTCGTTTTCAGTGGGACAAGGTGATGTCACCTGGGCACAAAGATTTGCATAAACACTGCCTCCAGAGCAAGACATCGACCTAGGCCCCATCCACCGCAGTTCAGTTGCTAACGGCTAACACTTGATCATCACGCTAAATGCAAGTGTCGTGACGCGTCAAAAGTAAACAGAAATTGCATTCACTACCGCTATCTTGTCCACACTGGATGCAGTATAGAGAGATGTGCGTACACTTTCTGACACAGTCCATGCACTTGAGTCTGTCGACAATCAGGCAAATGGAGTGAAAGAACGTTCGCTTTTATGCGTTTGTTTTAAACAGCTCGTTCACGTCTTTGTACAGATATTAGAAGGATCCCAGCATAAGGAACAAGTGGATAGTTTATTTTTAATGGCATCCCGGATCATGTCAGAGGATTGATCGGACGATTTTGTTTTGTAATTGAGGCACAATGTCATGGAGAGTTCACAAGGAAACATTTGTTGAATGATAAAATTATACTAGATCTGACTGCAGCTTCATCAATAACCGTAAGTAAATGATTTCATAATGCTTTGTCTGGAAATGACCATTTTATTTTGATTATATTGTTAAAACACTCAAAACATGCAATAGCAATGGGTCGTTGATACTGTTTCCTATGCAGTGACGATAGCCGATCATAACAGTGGTGGATTACCAATAGGGGTGTAACGATACATAGATGTCACGGTTCGGTACGTACCTCAGTTTGGGGGTCACAGTTCAATACGATTTTGGTACAACAGGAAAAAAAAAAAACACCACAACAAATCTCCTATGCTAGGTTTCTTTTCATTTATATTGAACAGACAGTAGTACAAATGTTCCACCTAGATGTGAAAATACTAAATATTTTATTAAATTGTAATGTTATATACAAATATAATCTGCAGTACATGTATACATGCATTGTATTCCTTGTATTACAATGAATAAATTCTTGAAATATATTTGATTTAGTTAACAGATAAACAAAGGAAAAAATGGTAGAAAGGTAGCCTATGATGAGTTTCAATTCATTTTTGTTCACAGAAAGGAAAATCATATGGCAGAAAGAGATCCTGTTTGTTTTCTTTAGTTTATAAAAGCACAATGTTTTGTTTTCATTGTGAGTGTACACAAATAAAAGTAGACCTTTTACAGTTATGCATCATTAACAAGACAATAAGTGTTTTAAGTTGGTTCTGCTGGTATAAGGAAACAGTTTAAGTAATCGTGCACACACATATAAAACATATCAGTTCCAGCATTGCTAACTTGACAGCGCAGTTGGTACTTCATCAAAATAAAATACAGTGAGATCACGCGACCCCTTGACGGTGATGCAGGCTTAGTTTTTCGCTCCGTTCACTTTGCCACATATTTTACGATCCTGTCAGTAAAATTTGAACCACTCTGCATTAGACCCATCATGAGTACTAAGGCAGACAAAGGAGATCGGAAAAGAGAGATTGAGCAATCGCCAATGAAGAAAAAATTCAGAGATTCAGCCATCTCCAGTGAAGACCTGGACAGTGCTATTGCTAGCTGCATTGAACTAGCATTTAAAGAACACCAAAGCACTTTGAATTCGGTTGTGAATTCGGCAGTAAGAGATGCGATGGACTCTGTGCTGATTCCAGCATTGCACGAACTGCGTGAGGACATACTAGCGACCAATAAGTCTGTTAAAGAGCTAAGAGAGGAGTTTGAGGCCATAGTTACCAAGACGAAGCAGACACGTGACCGCGTTGATTCTGTTCAGGCAGCGGCGCGCGAAGATAAGAGAACAGTCACGGACTTAAAGGATCAGCTGGAGCGACTCACCGAGAAGATGACAGATATGGAGGACAGGTGCAGACGGAACAATGTTAGACTGGTGGGACTCCCAGAAGGGATGGAGGGTCCAGATGCAGCTAGTTTCCTCCGAGCTAATCTTTCAAAGTGGATTCCTTCCTTGAGGGGCCGTGACATCGAGATTGATCGGGCGCATCGCGTGTATGACGAGGGAGGAGCTCCGATCGGCCGCGCACTCTCATCTTCCGTGTACTGAGATGGCATGACAGATCAGATATCATGAAAGGTGCTCGGCAGGCGTATCCGGTGAAGTGCGCACAGAACAATGTCACACTGCTGTTTTTTCCTGACTTTAGTCCAGCTACAGCGATCAGGAGAAAGGCATTTGGTCCGGTTTTGAAGAAGATGACAGCACTTGGTCTCCAGCCCTTCCTCATCTATCCAGCGGTGATTAAGCTACGGCACAAAGGAGAACAGAGAAGCTACGATTCCCCTCAGAAAGCGGAGGAATTTATCAGTTCCATGTCTCAGCAGAAGTCGTATGCCGCAGCTCTGCGGGGGAACGACGGGGGAGCAGCGGCCGCTGTTTCTCTATTTCCACGGGAGGGGCGTGACGGCCGGGATGGACTTGGCCCTAGCTGCCCAGAAGGGGATGATAGCAGGATGAACATGGATGCTTGCTAAACCTATTGTTTGCATTTTCTTCTCTTATATTGGGATATTGTCCTTATTTATCCGGTACAACGTTCTCTTTTCTGGTAAGACTGACACTCCATTTTTCTGTTTTGGAGGGGACTAATGGAGAGTAGGTTTAATTAATAAAAAAATTTTTTTTTTGGCTGTGTGAGCCTTTCGGGAGACATGTCTTGCGTTGGAGTGGATCGATCACGACCTATCACTATTTTTTGTTGCTCAGTCAGACCTATGTTCTCGGTAATGTGCGGTCTGAGTTGTTCTTTGTTTATGGTTGTCGGTTGTTCACATTTTTATGTTGTTTTTGTTTTTTACAGCAGACATTTATACTTTTATCTATTTTACCTTATTTCTAAAGGGATTTTTCATATAGGAGGTTTGGTATCTAAAATGCACATCAGTGTTTACGTGTTATTTACGGAATGGAAGTGCTTCTGTTTTTTGTTTTTTTATTTTGCATTTATTGAGTACAATCTTGGGATTATGAATATTCAATGCATATTTTAAATATTTTATCACTGAATGTGAATGGTTTAAATTCTGCTGTTAAAAGAACCCGTGTATTAGAATATTTACACCGTAAATCTATCTCCTGTGCCTTAATACAAGAGACACATTTAAAACAATCTGACGTGGCACGTTTCCAGAATAAGTATTACAAATTAATAGCTTTTTCCTGCGCTCAAAATAAAACTAAGGGGGTGCTTATCCTTGTTAACAGGAAGTTAAATTTAACAATTGAACACCTTGGTAGTGATGAGAAGGGTAGATTTGTTTTTATCCGATGCAAAATATATAATAATAGGTTAGCATTGGTCTCTATTTATGGTCCGAATGAGACAGACAGTGCATTCCTTACACAGATTTCCAAAACTTTACTTGAGGAGATTGATTGCCCTCTAGTGGTGGGTGGTGATTTTAATGCTGTCATAAATCATGCTTTAGATAAATCTCAATCTGATACAACAGCCAATCCATCCTCTAAATTATTGAATACATTTATCACTGAGCTCAACTTAATCGATTTATGGAGAATTCAGAATACTAAAGCTAAGGACTTCACTTTTTTTTCTAAGAGACACAAGACTTTCTCTAGGATAGACTACATATTTCTCAGCCCATCTTTAATTTCATCTAATTCCTCTATATCTATAGTACCAATTTTATTATCTGATCATTCTGCTGTGTTGTGCAGTGTTCCTCTTTCCGATGTCAAAGCCAAGTCCCCTAGATGGCGCTTTAAACATATCATTATTAAGTAATCAGACTTTTATTACCTCTCTAAAAGAATATATTAAGGACTTTCTTGAAATTAATATGCCCTCTGATGTGGATCCTCAAATACTGTGGGAAACGACTAAGTGTGCTATATGAGGTTTCTGTATATCTTTCTCTTCTACTCTTGCCAAAGCGAGAACTCACCAGTAGGGATGGGTACCGAAACTCGGTACTAAATCGGTCTCGGTGCTAAATTATGAAAGACCGGAGTATCGATAAGCTCTGACGTTATCGGTTCTGCTGTCGGTACTGGAGAAATTATGAAAACACACATTTATTGTTGCTACATATACACATTATCTTGCAAATTCTATCTCACCAGAGTTGCCAGCTGTTTTATATGCAATAATATTCAAACATTTGTCTATGATGCATTTTTGCTATTCGTAATTCAGAAGCAAGATCGCGCTCACGTGGAGGAGCTTCAGCACGCGCAACATTAAAGCCCTGATTAATTATGATAGAATAGAGAACTAACTATTCAAACAGCTGCTTACGCTTTAGGTCTGTGGCTGTTATATTAAGCTAAGTTTATTTATTTATTTTTGATTTTGGCTTCTAAAGATTATAGCCGCGTTTCTTCTAGCACAACTTCCATCCCTTTACAGCGGCGCGCATTCGTTCCTCCCTAACCAAAACTTAACGTCTGAATCAGCTCAATCGGTGATTGTTGTAAAATGCCGTCTTTACTGTTGCTAAATTGCGGGACATGTTTGATAATAAAACGTTGAAAGTACAATCCGCACAAGAGACGCTGTTTCCCAGGCTGAAATGTGTGTGTGTGTGTGTGTGTGTGTGCGCGCGTGTGTGTGTGTGTGTGTGTGTGTGTGCGTGCCTGCCTGCGCGGAGCGCTCCAAAACAGACAAGCAGATTACAGTTTGAGCTTCGGGCGCGTCCAAACGATCAAATACACACAAAAATATGTCACAATGGCCAGCTACGAGAGTATTCACTTAAACAGTTTGTCTTAAGTGGACCAGAACTGTTCGGAGAAAATCCGATGTGTGTCAATATATTGCCTTAAAGTGACAGACTGGCGCTTCAATGTTAATCAAAGAACAAAATGCAAAGAGAAAATCCCCCACAGCTCTTAATCTGAATAACGTTATAGCTTTAATAAGCATTAATCTATCAATACATACAGTGAAAACTATGCAGTGTGCATTTACATTTGATTACTTTTAGATTTCTTTTGTAGGCTATTACTTGCCTGAACATTAATATTAGTAGACCTTCATGGAAAAATTAAAGCACTGTTTATTTCATTTCATTTGTATATTTATTGTATTTGTCAGTTTGTTTTTACTTTGTTTCTTTGTTAATATTCTTACTGTATCTTATGTATATAAAACACTAAAAATGCATGCACACTGGTGCATTTACAAATTGATGTTTTATATTAATTTAATTTAATATTTATTTTACATGTCAGAATATAAAGTAATGTTAATTCAGCTCCTAATTTGTTATAATATATATATATATATGTATATATATATAGTATAACAAAAAGTACCGATAAGAATACCGTTAAAGTACCGGACCGATAAGCAGTATCGATAAGAGTAGTAATACCGTTAAAACCTTAACGATACCCATCCCTACTCACCAGTTTACACAATTAGAAAATAAAATCCAATCATTACAAAACCTACAAAAACAACATTTTACTGAGCAACAGGCTACACAGCTGTCCTCTTTAAAAAAGAATATGATTTACTTTCACACTCAAAGGCAGAATTTATTTTACATAGGACTAGACAAAAATATTATTTTGAATCAGAGAGACCTAATCATTTATTGGCCCTTAGGTTGAAAGAATGCAAGTCTAAGGCATATATTAGCGCAATAAAATCATCGGATGATCAGGTCACCACGAACCCTGTGGTAATTAATGACATATTTAAAGGTTTTTACACAAATCTGTATAAAGCCGAAACAGATTTTGATGAACCAATTTGTAAGCAGTATTTAGATAAATTGGAACTGCCTCGGATCTCACAGATGGATAAAGAATCTTTGGAGGCCCCATTAAGTTTGGAGGAACTTCACGTCTCTCTAAAAAGCCTTCAAAAGGGCAAATCGCCGGGTCTAGATGGTCTCCCCCCTGAATTATATTAAGAAATGTGGGATTTGGTAGGGATACTTATGCTTAACTCATTTCATTTTGCAATTGAACATGGGGTATTTCATAGAGATCAAAAAACATCACTGATTTCATTACTTCTTAAAAAAGGGAAAGATCCATTAGATTGTTCCAGCTACAGACCGATTTCGCTTATCCCATGTGATCTAAAAATCTATGCTAAAGTTTTTGCTTCTCGTTTGGAGAAGGTAATTCACAGTCTGATCAAGGAGGACTAAACTGGTTTCATCAAGGGGCGCAATGCATCTGACAATATGCGTCGACTCCTTCATATTCTTGACTTTGCGGACACCCACCCAACACCTTGTGCGGTCTTTTCACTTGATGCAGAAAAAGCCTTTGACAGGCTAGAGTGGAATTATATGTGGGCAGTTCTGCAATGTTTCGGCTTCGGTGAACACTTCGTTTCTATGATTAAGACATTATACCACTCACCTGCAGCATCAGTCATAACTGGTAATATTTTTTCCCCCTCATTCCCTTTACAGTGGGGAACAAGGCAGGGGTGTCCACTTTCCCCCTTATTGTTTTGTCTATCTCTCGAACCCTTAGCACAAGCCATCAGGAAATCTGAAGTATCGATTAAGATTCATGACCATAATCATTGTATTTCATTATACGCTGATGATATTATTCTATATTTAGACCACTTTGATGTTTCAGTCTCTAGTGTAATTAAGGAATTTGATCATTTTAGTAGCCTATCAGGATATAAAATAAATTGGAGCAGATCTACTTTAATGCCAATTAACAATGTTAAGGTTATTTTTTCTATTCCCTCATTTATCCCTATTAAGGAATCTTTCATCTATTTGGGCATTACCATATATAAAAACATTCATAAGATTGCCAGAGACAATTTTAATAACATTTTAGTTAAGGTCAAAAATGACATTCAAAGATGGAAGAATCTTAAAGTCTCTCTCCAAGGAAGAATCTCCACTGTTAAGATGAATTTGTTACCTCGATTTAATTTTTTTTTTCTCTATGCTACCACTTTCTCCCCCTCCACGTTACTTTAAGGAGATCAACTCCATAATTTCTAAGTTTATCTGGAATGATAAATGTCCCAGAATTAAACTTACCACATTACAACATCCTAATATAGGATGTTGTAGGGAAAGCAAGAGCTGATCAAATGTAAAACTGTAACTTGAATGCAATGTAAGTCGCTTTGGATAAAAGCGTCTGCTAAATGCATAAATGTAAATGTAAATGTAATAGCGCAGGAGGACTGGCTGTACCAAATTTTGAATTATATTATTGGTCGTTCCAGCTTAAGGCCCTTCATAATTGGGTTGATCCTCAATCTACAGTTTCATGGAGGGTGATTGAAGCTGACAAGGTTAAACCAAATAGACTTCAAGATATTTTATTTACTGGCACAGGAAAAAAAAGGGGATAATTATAAATTTGGTCCGGTTGTGGCTAACTATTAAAATCTGGAAAACGGTTGAACGTCGGATAGGTGGACCCTTCAAATTCTGTAACAGTACACCTTTATGGCACAATTTTAACTTTGCATGTGGAAATCGTCCATTTGTCCAACCCTCTTGGTCCTCTTTAGGTGTGAACACGTGCAGTGATATATATGATAACCAGGGCCTCTGTTCATTTCAGGCATTGAGAGACAAATTTTGTCTACCAGCATCTGCATATTTTGTCTTTCTTCAATTACGTTCTGCTCTCAAAGCGTATGGCGTTCCTTGGTCTTCTTCCATTTCCTCTCATCCTATGCGGGACTGGATTGCACCATCTGCTGGTCGGCCATCTGTTTCCTTAATATATAATAAAATTATTGATTGTATTACAAAACCTCTTTCTATTAAAACTATTTGGAATAGGGAATTATCTGATCTTAATTTATCTGTCGACTGGGAGAGAGTGTGGTCTAATCTCAGTTTAACATCTAAAAATCTGGCTCATCGTCTTATTCACTTCAAAGTCATTCATAGAGCATACATACCTCCTTACAAAATATTTAAAATGAAACTGCAGTCAAATTTGAACTGCCATATATGTAACACTACATCATCGGGCACTTTTCTGCATATGTTTTGGGAATGTCCTGTCGTCATCAGTCTATGGACACATGTAAACCTGGTTTTGTCATCATTACTGAGAATTGATTGGTCTGTTAACCCAAGTTTATGTCTTCTTAATGATGATTCTGGTCTCTGTATTAGTTCAATGCAAAAGAGAATGTTGTTTGCTGGTTTTACAGCTGTGAAGAAGACAATAATTCAGAACTGGTTTACGCCACACATGTGTAGAAAAACGTATTGGATCCGTAGCCTCCTGCAAATTGTCTCATGTGAATGTACAACGGTGCGAGTCGGTGGGGCCAGGCCTTCGACCATTGAGGCTTGGCAGTGTTTTTTACTGAATATACGTGATTATTTAAAGGAGTAACTTTTGTGTTCTTGTTGTCCTTCCCTCTCTCCCTCCCTTTTGATTGAACCTTGAGATGTTGAGTATGTGTCTGCTGTTTTGTTTTGTTTTATTTTGGATATTATGTTGTGTTGTCTGTAGAAAAAAAAATAAAAAATTGTTGATAACAGAAAAAATAAAATACAGTGAACCAAACATCAACGTGCCCGCCTCTGTGTCACCGTTGGAAAGCGACTGAAGTACAAAGCCTATAATTTACATAATAAATAATAGTTTAGCATTCAGATACATCGCAAATATGGAAATATTATGGAACATTTTAAATGATTAAAAAAATCCATGTCATGGCCCCATTAATGATTTTAGTATTTTGCAGTAAAGAGGCTTTCCTGTAGAGCAGAAGTCAACAGTTTCATGTGAGCATAAATGAAAAAATCCTTGCAACGACATGCTGATCACACAGACTGACACCTCAGACACACTCGCACCATCACACTATTGACACCTCAGATACACTCGCACGGCACACGCTTACACAAAACATAATATTGACACCTCAGACACAGATACACACTCAAACAGACACTATTAACACCTTAGTCGCACACTGACAACCTGCCATCTAATGCAATCATGCAGCAGTAGACTCATTCTCACGCACAAGCTGTTGTTTTTTTCTACCCAACATAACAAATAATCAATACCACAGCAGAGTTCACTTTGTCACCTTTTGACAACTAGTTTGCATCTATGTTTTGCAAACATGAAAATGCTGCAATGAAAATGCTCATCCATAGACCACAGTGGCTGAGGGCGTTGCTGGAGTTTCCCAGTGAAAATGATCAGACAATAAGGGTCTTGTACTTAGAACAACATTAAAGTTTGATCATCTTCTGATTTTGATAGCTGCATATTCCACATGATCCTCTGCAACTTTCTGTAAAATATATATATAACTCAATATTTAATAATAATAATAACAATAACAACAATGTTAATAATAAATGTATTTTTTTTTTGTCTTTTATAAACATAGGGTGCAGTTGTGTGATAAATCATTATGCTATGAAAGCTCATTACTGCCTTAGGCCTTTCGCAATAATCAATATATTGAGTTATTGCATAATATATGTCAAATGCAGACAGGTGAAAAGAAGGCAACATTTGAGGCCCTATAGTGTTTTCCTTACATCTCCAGACTCCAGTATAGAAGTCTGAATCAACTCAAAGCCACAATTCACAGTTCTGGCACATATGTAAATGTAACAATGCAAAATGGTGCTCTCTCACAGTCAGCGTAAAGGGAGTTTCACAAATGAGAGAATGCATTTTTGCATTCCGCTTGTGCTGATTATTTATTTATTTATTTTTGTTTTTTTCTGTGTAAACGTACATTAGATGGATGGATGTGTTTGACTGTCCTTTGCAGCATCTTGTGCATGCAATATTATGCATGTACTAATTGCATTATTATGCTGTTATATTATCATTATATATTTAGTGGCATAAAATGATCTTAAAATGACAATAATACCACAATTATTTAAAATTATTTAAAAAAGTTATTGTGACAATAATACAATAATAATAATGCTCTGGTAAATCATAAAAAAATACTTAAGTCAGATAAAATTAGTATGTCATAATTTCAGAATTGTCAATTAGAACTTTAACTTGTTAATCTCATTATTTAAACTTTTTTATATGAGATTTTACATTTAAGTTATAATTTTTAATTTTTAATCTCATACTTTCAATTTAGTATGTCATAATTTCTGTGATTTACCAGAACATGATTTTTTTTTTCTTATGTGGTGGATTTGGACTTAAATATTATCCAGACAAAATCAAAATGCACTGATCTACATCAGACTCTCTGCTAAAATTATAAGGTAACAGATTACAGTAAGGTTTCATTAGTTAACATAACTACTTTAGTTAACATGAACTGTGAATGAACAATACTTCTACAGCATTTATTAATCTTAGCTAATGTTAAATTAAGCATTTACTCATGCATTATTAAAATCAAAATTTGTGTTTGTTAACATAAAAGTTAACGCACCGTGAACTAACAGTGAACAGTTGTACTTTTTATTAATTAACATTATCAAAGATGAATAAATACTGTAGTAAATGTATTGTTTATTGATTGTTCATTTTAGTCAATACATTAACTAATGTTAACAAATAACACCTTAATATAAAGTGTTACAAATACTCAACAAATTAACAATAAATTGTCTTACTGATTTCTGCGCACTTCTTTTGTAGAATGTCGTCTCGGCATAAGTGATCTCTTCTTCACAAGTCTCAACTGTTTTAACAATAATAGATGCATTAAAACCACAATTTAATTAGATCTGTTTCTTCATAGCTCATGTGTTATTATTAGGGCTTTCAAATTTAACACAAAAGTAACACTCAGAGATTAAAAAAATGGCATTAACAGATTTAATTATAGCCATTAGTTATAGCCATTAACACAAATAGTTCCTAAAAGAGTGTTTATCATTACATTTAGAGAGACACATAAATCACACATTATTTTATACATACAGTGCCCTCCACTAATATTGGCACCCTTGATAAATATGAGCAAAGGCAGCTGTGAAAATAAATCTGCATTGTTCATCCTTTTGATCTTTCACTCAATAAATTCACAAAAGTCTAACCTATCACTGAAGTAAAACAATTGAAAGTGGGGAGAAAATCTCATGATGAAATAAATGTTTTTCGCCAATGAATGTTGGCCACAATTATTGGCACCCCTAGAAATTTTTATGAGTAAAATATTTCTGAAGTATATTCCCATTCATATTTACATTTTTTAGCACACCAGGGTGACTAGGAGCATGAAATTGTCCAGCCATGACTTCCTGTTCCACAGGATTATAAATATGAGGAACACAAAGGCCAAATTCCCTTAATCATCCATCACAATGAGAAAAAACTAAAAATATATTTCTGATGTGAAGAACAAGATTGTTGAGCATCACAAAATAGAAAGTGGTTGTAAGAAAAGAGTTAAAGCATTGAAAATCCCCATTTCCACCATCAGGGTAATTATTAAGAGGTTCCAATCAACTAAAGATGTTAAAAATCAGCCTGGAAGAGGACGTGTGTCTATATCATCCTAATGCACGGTGAGGAGGAGAGTTTGAGTGGCCAAAGACTCTCCAAGGATCACAGCTATAGAATTGCAGAGATTAGTTGAGTCTTGGGGTCAGAAACCTAAAAAAAAAAAATCAAACATCCCCTAAATCACCACATGTTGTTCGGGAGGGTTTCAAGAAAAATTCAATTCAATTCAATTCAAGTTTATTTGTATAGCGCCTTTTACGATACAATCGTTGCAAAGCGCTTTACAGGAAATTAAGTTTCTACAATATATTTATACATTGTAGAAACTTAATATATTAACTTATGGCAAAATTTGTTAATTCTGCATGTTGTTGGGGGATCAGAGGTTGGCATCCTCTGAGGTCCTCCGAGGGGTCAGCATCATCTCTTCTCAGGCGTTTGGTCATCTCAGTTCATTTAAGGGCTGGATCCAGACTGAAGCTTGTGTAACTCCTAGTTACCACGGGATGTAAATCCCGTGGCAGAAACAGATAAACAAAGAGACATAATTAGCGTAGCTGTTGTTCCATTTAAGCAAAAATTATTTGTTCAACCCAAGCTAAAGAATAATAATGTGCGTTTTGATCAGATATAACTGCAGTACAAGATTATGAGATACATTATATGAATGCTTGGCTAAAGAGATGTGTCTTTAATCTAGATTTAAACAGAGAGAGTGTGTCTGAACCCCGAACGTTATCAGGAAGGCTATTCCAGAGTTTGGGAGCCAAATATGAAAAAGCTCTACCTCCTTTAGTGGACTTTGCTATTCTAGGTACTACCAAGAGTCCAGAGTTTTGCGACCTTAGGGAGCGTGATGGATTGTAGCGAGATAGAAGACTAGTTAGGTACGCAGGAGCTAAACCATTTAGGGCCTTATAGGTAAGTAATAATATTTTGTAACTGATACGGTACTTAATAGGTAGCCAGTGCAGAGACTGTAAAATTGGGGTAATATGATCATATTTTCTTGACCTGGTAAGGACTCTAGCTGCTGCATTTTGGACTACTTGTAGCTTGTTTATTGAAGATGCAGGACAACCACCTAGCAGTGCATTACAATAGTCCAGTCTAGAGGTCATGAATGCGTGAACTAGCTTTTCTGTATCAGAAACAGGTAACATGTTCCTTAGCTTGGCAATGTTTCTAAGATGGAAGAATGCTGTTTTTGTAACATTGGAAATATGTTTTTCAAAAGACAAGTTGCTGTCTAATATAACACCCAGATTTTTGACTGTAGAGGAAGTAACAGGACATCCGTCTAGTTGCAAATTGTAATCCAAGAGATTCTGTGTACTGTTATTTGGTCCAATAAGTAATATCTCTGTCTTATCTGAATTTAATAGGAGAAAATTATTGGTCATCCAAATTTTTACATTTTTAACACACTCAGTTAACTTAGATAATTTAGAAGTTTCATCTGGTCTTGTTGAGATATATAGTTGAGTATCATCAGCATAGCAATGGAAACTAATCCCGTATTTTCTAATAATATTACCAAGGGGCAGCATGTATATTGAAAACAGCAGAGGACCTAGGACAGATCCTTGTGGTACTCCATACTTTACTGGTGATAATTGAAAATTGTCCTCACTCATCCAAAAACAAACTCCAGCAAATTCAGTTGTCAGACACGACTGGAACTTCAAATGGCACTGGCTTCTATTGTCAGATGAAACTGAAAAAAGAGCTTTTTGGCAGCAAACCCACCAGATGAGTTTAGTACAACCAGGGATAAAAAAGTACCCCATGTCCACGGTTAAATATACTGCTGGATCTTTAATGTTGTGGGCCTGTTTTTCTGCTGGAGGTCCTGAACATCTTGTTCAGATGCATGGCATCATGGATTCTATCAAATACCAACAGATAAAAAATCTAAACCTGACTGCCTCTGTTAGAAATCTTACAATGGGCCGTGTTTGGATCTTCCACCAGGACAACAATCCAAAACAAACATCAAAATAAACACAAAAATGGGTCACTGAGCACAAAATGAATCTTTTACCATTGCTGTCTTTGTCCTCTGACCTGAACCCTGTAGAAGATGAGTGAGGTGAACTGAAGAGAAGCAGCACCGTCATGGAGCTGTGAATCTGAAGGATCTGGAGAGATTCTGTATGAAGGAATGGTCTCTGATCTCTTATCAGGTGTTCTCCAAACTCTTCAGGCATTATATGAGAAAACTCAGAGCTGTTACCCTGGGAAAAGGACGTTGCAATAATTGTGGCCAACATGAAATAGTGAAAGCATTTATTTCACAATGAGATCCTCCGCCCCACTTTCAATTGTTTTACTTCAATGATAGGTTGGAATTTTGTGAATTTTTTGAATGAAAGATAAAAAGGATAAACAATGCAGATTTATTTTCACAGCTGCCTTTGCTCATATTTATCAAGGGTGCCAATATTAGTGGAGGACACTGTAAATCAAAACCAAATGGGATGTTTAACAAAGTATTTTACATTCCTTGTATTTAATCAGCATTTAAGTTCAACAAACACAACAACATTTATATTCACATACATTTTAGAGCACCTGCCACATCTTTACACAAGTAAGACTGTGTTCATAAAATGGAGATAAATGGACAAAGCGTTTTTATTAAAAATTCTGTTAATCTTAAAAAAAATATTTTTCTTTTTTTTTTTTTAGTAAAGAAGGATGCTCAGTGTCATTATATACGAACAGACATTTATTATAACAATGACAATTATTAGAATAATTTAAATTAATTTATAAAATAGGGCTATCAGTTGGCAAAAATACTTCGAACATATATTTGAAGAATTATGTGTTATTTTACTTGTTCATAAGGAGAAGATAATACTTGCCTTCTTGATCAGTTTTGCTGTGTTTCCTGCAGATGCAGAAGATCACAACTACAACTACAATCAGCAGAGATCCAGCTGCAGCAGAGATCAGCACTATCAGAGAAACTGAATCTGGAGGAACTGAAGAAGAGTGAAAGAGAGACAGTCATTAATGTAAGTGGTTGAATCAGTCTGATCTACAACAGAAGACAGAGATCAGCCCAGTAAATAAACATATATCAGCGCTGCTGTACCTGAACATGTGTGACAGAGTTGACTGATGTCCAGATGTCTCGTCTGGTTGCTGATGGGATTGTTGAGCACACAGCTGTAGGTGTTTTTATCCTGATATTCCACCTCCAGAGGTAGAGAGAGACTGATGCTGAGATCAGACACACTGATGCTGGACAATAAACTGTTTTCTTTGTACCAGGAGAGAGTCACATGACCCACATTCACCACTGAACACAACAATGAACAATTCTGCTGAGATGATGATGATGAACATTGTGAAGAGTTACTGCTGATGACAGGAACAGGCAGATGAGCTGAAAACAAGAGAGAATAAGAAGAATATGAACAGCACAATCAGCTTATTTTCAGTGTTGTAGTGAATCTGTGTAATACATTTTGTGTTGAGTGAGTGTTTACTGTGTTAACGGTCATTGAGTGTGTCTGTTATCTCAAAATATGAAATGAACATTTGACTATGTAGCTAGAATGTGAACATTTTGATAAATGATCTCTACTCACCGTAGACAGAAACATTGAATGTTTTTGATATTAGATTTGCTCTACTTTTCTCTAGCTGATAAACTCCAGCATGTTGAGATGTGATGTTTGAGATGATCAGAGATCCAGTTTGATCGTCCAGCTTCAGTCTGTCTCTGAATCTCCCATCAGTATCATTATATGTGGAGAGGATTTGCTTCCTTTTCTTTATTTTTGCTATGAGAGACTTTTCAGCTCCATATTTCCACAGCATGTAGTCACCTTCATGTATTTCAGTAACATCAGTGTGTAGAGTGACAGAATCTCCCTCCATCACTGACACTGACTCACCAAACACCCCTGGAGAATATAAAAAGATTTTACACAGATTAAAGCTTCTGATGGTTTACAAAGCATGAAATCATCTTCATTTATATGTTAAGTCGAGAACAGCAGCCAAAAATAAATAAATAAATAAAATATCAAATGTGACCCTGGACCACAAAACCAATCTTAAGTATCAATTTTTCGAAATTGAGATTTCTACAACATCTGAAAGCTGAATAAATCTTCATTCCATTGATGTATGGTTTGTTAGGATCGGACAACATTTGGCTGAGATACAACTATTTAAATATTTGTAATCTGAGGGTGCAAACAAAATCTAAATATTGAGAAAATTTTCAATTTTCCTTTAAAGTTGTCCAAAAGAAGTTCTTAGCAATGCATATTACTAATCAAAAATTAAGTTTTGATATATTTATGGTAATAAATTTACAAAATATCTTCATGGAACATGATCTCTACTTAATATCCTAATGATTTTTGGCAACAAAAAAAAAATAGATAATTTTGACCCATACAGTGTATTTTTGGCTTTTATACCCCAGCGACTTAAGACTGGTTTTGTGGTCCAGGGCCACAAATGTCTTTATGAACAGCTATTGCATGCTGCTAACTTTTATAGCGCTATTTAATTGATTAAACATGTATGTATATACATAATGCACAAATCTGTACATGATTCTTTCTGTTCCAGATGTATACTCCATTAGCATTATTATTATGTACTTTTTTTTTCCTTAGTCGTATTATTTAAACGTTCTTTCTATTCTCATGTCATATATATATATATATATATATATATATATATATATACAGGTGCTGGTCATATAATTAGAATATCATCAAAAAGTTGATTTATTTCACTAATTCCATTCAAAAAGTGAAACTTGTATAATGTATACATTCATTCCACACAGACTGATATATTTCAAGTGTTCATTTCTTTTAATTTTGATGATTATAACTGACAACTAATGAAAACCCCAAATTCAGTATCTCAGAAAATTAGAATATTACTTAAGACCAATACAAAGAAAGGATTTTTAGAAATCTTGGCCAACTGAAAAATATGAACATGAAAAGTATGAGCATGTACAGCACTCAATACTTAGTTGGGGCTCCTTTTGCCTGAATTACTGCAGCAATGCGGCATGGCATGGAGTCGATCAGTCTGTGGCACTGCTCAGGTGTTATGAGAGCCCAGGTTGCTCTGAAAGTGGCCTTCAGCTCTTCTGCATTGTTGGGTCTGGCATATCGCATCTTCCTCTTCACAATACCCCATAGATTTTCTATGAGGTTAAGGTCAGGCGAGTTTGCTGGCCAATTAAGAACAGGGATACCATGGTCCTTAAACCAGGTACTGGTAGCTTTGGCACTGTGTGCAGGTGCCAAGTCCTGTTGGAAAATGAAATCTGCTTCTCCATAAAGTTGGTCAGCAGCAGGAAGCATGAAGTGCTCTAAAACGTCCTGGTATACGGCTGTGTTGACCTTGGACCTCAGAAAACACAGTGGACCAACACCAGCAGATGACATGGCACCCCAAACCATCTCTGACTGTGGGAACTTTACACTGGACCTCAAGCAACGTGGATTCTGTGCCTCTCCTCTCTTCCTCCAGACTCTGGGACCCTGATTTCCAAAGGAAATGCAAAATTTACTTTCACCAGAGAACATTACTTTGGACCACTCAGCAGCAGTCCAGTACTTTTTGTCTTTAGCCCAGACGAGACGCTTCTGACGCTGTCTGTTGTTCAAGAGTGGCTTGACATGGACCCTGAAACCCATGTCTTGCATACGTCTGTGCATAGTGGTTCTTGAAGCACTGACTCCAGCTGCAGTCCACTCTTTGTGAATCTCCCCCACATTTTTGAATGGGTTTTGTTTCACAATCCTCTCCAGGGTGCGGTTATCCCTATTGCTTGTACACTTTTTTCTACCACATCTTTTCCTTCCCTTCGCCTCTCTCTTAATGTGCTTGGACACAGAGCTCTGTGAACAGCCAGCCTCTTTTGCAATGACCTTTTGTGTCTTGCCCTCCTTGTGCAAGGTGTCAATGGTCGTCTTTTGGACAACTGTCAAGTCAGCAGTCTTCCCCATGATTGTGTAGCCTACAGAACTAGACTGAGAGACCATTTAAAGGCCTTTGCAGGTGTTTTGAGTTAATTAGCTGATTAGAGTGTGGCACCAGGTGTCTTCAATATTGAACCTTTTCACAATATTCTAATTTTCTGAGATACTGAATTTGGGGTTTTCATTAGTTGTCACTTATAATCATCAAAATTAAAAGAAATAAACACTTGAAATATATCAGTCTGTGTGGAATGAATGTATACATTATACAAGTTTCACTTTTTGAATGGAATTAGTGAAATAAATCAACTTTTTGATGATATTCTAATTATATGACCAGCACCTGTATATTCCATGGTCTGTCTGTATACTGGATTCTGATTGGCTGGCAGGTATGCAGTAAAACCGTTTAATGCACAGGTAGTTCCAAGTCAGTTTAATCACTGTTCCATATTCCATATTAATGTGCATATTAATGCTTTAATTGATGCACACAAACCAACAAGCATCACTCGCAAACACACACACACACAGAGAAAGAAAGTGAGTTTGAAGATTGCAGATTGTACTGCACACACACAGCCGTTGATTATCCCTCACACACATATGTATGTATGTATGTACCAAGAGCTCCTGAAAAGCCACAACAAATTCCTTGTGTTTTTGAGCACACTAGGCAAATAAAGCTATAAAGAAAGCTATAAAGAGTGAATAAAGAGTTTACATCAAAGTAAAAGGGATAAAATGTATCTATTTTAAATGAGACTAGGATCACAATTATGATCTAAATGTAAGTGTACTCATTTGAAAGTATAAAGTTTGGTGCAACAGAATTATCAAATAAACCTTAATTTAATCTAGATTTAAGATTAATCCTTATTAGTGCAACACTTATTTAATCTTTAATTTTGTTTTGCAGTGTAGAGGAAAATCAATTATCAAAGTTTCATAATTTATTGACAATAAATACATAATTATTGCAGATTAAAAGTACAGTTTTAATTGTACTGGATATTTTAAATACATTTGTTTTTGTTGTTGCTTTTTTATATAAATGAGAGATTTAGATCACTGGATAGTCTGCACTAGAAGTTTCCTGCTCATTTTGATCAGTGAATTTACATGACATTTCGTCGCCTTGGAATTATAAGGTTCTATCTGACGTTTTTGTCAAAATTGAATTATTCACATATTGTTATTCTGTGACAACTTATTTACATTTTGTGGTGTTTCTTTTGTAAGCTGTGTACATTTTGGGCCTTTTTTTAGAAAACAAAAAGGGTTCTATTTACAGAAGTCTAAGGAACGGAAAAACTTTGAAGCTCAATCTCTCAAAACTGCTCAGAATGCAGATAGAACCTTATTAGTAGATGTTTATGATAGCTGCAGAAGTATTTAAAGAAAAATATATGAAGAGTTTATTTGCAAAACCAGATAACTGCAGTTTTTTTTTTAATTTTCAAAAATCTTGTTTTTTATTATGTTATCATGTTTTTATTGTGTTAGTTAGCTGTATTTTTTAGTTATTTTTAACTAAAAAAAAAAACTGCAGTTTGATTGAGATTAATTGGAATGCACAATGAAAAAAATTGATTTTTGAACATTTTTAAATACGGAGTTATCCGTTTTTGCAAATGAACTCTTCATATATATATATATATATATATATATATATATATATATATATATATATATATATATATGAAGAGTTCATATATATTAAATTGTATGAATTTCCTCCATTTATCCATATATATATATATATGGATAAATGGAGGAAATTCATACAATATTCATAATTCATTGGGCACATAACAGCAGATGAAAAAAATGTAGTTAAAAAAAAAAAAGTGTAAAAACGTTTTGTAACTTACCAGTCAGACTCCAGCAGCACAAAGAGAACAAGGCAAACATGTTGTCTTCAGTGGTGCAGTGTGCGATCTAACAGCAGAACTGTCAATGTGTTGTGATCCTCCTCTGACAGCGTTTCACCCTCCTAGTTCACATCCTGCATTTGCATATGATATAATGTTATAGTCTATCTATTATTGCATATGATATACTGTTATAGTTCATCCCTTAATAAGATTTTTATTGGTTTTAATAGATTAAAATTATTCTTAATCTTTATCAAAAGGTTAAGGGTTCATTTTACTGCCTCAGTGACAGCTTTTCTGAGAGTGTAGTAGCCTGACTGTTACAAATGGCTAAAAGTAGATTATTGTGTGAATTGTGGATGAACAATATTTAATGGTGAAAGAGGTCGAAATTATTTTAAAATATGTATATTTATTATAAATATTAGTGAATGGAAAAACCAAAGTACAAATTTAAAACCGTGTTATGATTTCACAGTACCGGCTTTACTGAGGTTTATTTTCTGAATGTGCATTGGGTGGACAAACATGTCAGTGACACTGGGCATTCAGAGCATGAGTGTTTAGTTTGTAGGTGACGAGTTTATTCCTGTGCTGCTACTATTTACAGATTTTTGAGACTCTTTAATCTACAGAGAAAAAAAATTGAAACTTTAAACAATAGCAAAATTATTAGGCACACTTTAGGTTCTAATTCTTACTAACTGCATGCCATCAAAAATTAAAAAAAGAGATCAATTGTTGAAAAAATTACTGAAGAAAAGCACTTTACAATTTCATCAACAGAAGTCAGCTTCAACAATCGCAAGGAGTTCGTAGTCCACCCTTGCATATAATCTCAATATTAGAGTAGTTATACTGTAATTGCCCATTCACACCAAGCACGATAATGATAAAGATAACGATATTAGCGTCCACACCTGCGAACGATATCGTCTGTTTATTCTAAGCGCACGTGCATCTGTCGCTTTAAATTCTCGAGCACGTTATAGCAGGATGGATTCTGATTGGCTGTCAGTGTTTTTATTTTTTTATGTTTATTTATTTATTTTTAATGTTTAAAGAAGAAGAATAAAGTAAATGCTTTGATTGTAAATTGGTCATGTAGATGAGAGGCCCAAATGACCTTTGTGATCTAAGCTGTCATATTAAGTCACAAGAGTAAATGTATGTGTTAACGTGTTGGGTGCTTTTCTCAAACCAAGGAGCGAGCACAATCCAGTTTGAGACATGTAATTCTATATTATTCAAGTTTCACCTTGGGAAGTCCTTCATATCATTTAATATTTCAAATAATAATAAAAATTAACAACTTAATAAGCCACTCGAAAGGACATTGAAGTGGCAGTGGATTCCAGAATCCACCCCTTCACAGGCCAGCAGTGGTACCAATGTTTTTTTTACTGTGGGCAATGTTTTCTTGAGAAATTTCAGGCCCCAATATCCCAATAGCACAATTTCTGCTGTCATGTTTCTGAACCCATTCATGGCAACTGTGTTTCCTTGTTAGCATTACCAATAGGAAAATGTGCCATGCCACACTGTCAGAATCATCAAGGATGAAGTTCTGCTAATGCCTTGGCCTCCACATTTACCTGACATGAACCCAATAGAACATCTGTGGTTCGACTTGGAAAAGGGGGTTTGCACATCACCAATACCCCCAATGTATGAGAATCGGAGGGCCGGTTTTTAACATTATATGCCAGGAGAGCAATCGCCTCCTTGTCGAATAAATATCTCATCACATGGCCACTGTTTTGCGGGCTAAAGGAGGTCCTACAGGTTAGTATTGCTCATAATGTAGTAGCTCATCATTATATCTAATAAAAGTTCTACTATAATCTCTCATCTGGGAATATTGTATTTAGTGATTTTACTATATTGTCAGAAGACATCTACTTTGTAGATTTTTGACTTGTACCCAAAACCAATTAAAAAAAAAAAAAGAAATAAAACATAAAAAAACTATTTCACTGCACTTTCCTGTTGTGTGTATATTTCCACTATTCAAAAAAATGGTTTATGATTAGGAGCTTCATTGTTTCTGTCATTGGTGAGTGTAATTCAGTCATTTGCTGCATATTCCTTTGAGGAATTTTAAAATACAGTTGAAAACTTTAAAATCAATTGAAAAAGTGAGCATTAAACCATAATGAACATCATCTCTGTTTATGTATTATGTCACATGACTCTTACAGTCACCTGTTTCATAGTGCTGTAATGCTGTTTTAGCAGCTGCTATTCAAAACAGCAGATGGCGCCACAGTGATGGCGATGACAGTAGGCTATAAAGACATTTTATTCTAATAAAGCAAAGTTATTTGTGTTTGTTGTTATTATTATTTGTGCTGGGTAGGTTACTTTGAAAATGTAGTCAGTAACTGATTCCAAAGTAGGCTACATCATCTGATTACAAGTATTTAATTTTTAGAATCTGTTTACGTAATCCAGATTACATATTATCAGTTACTACCCAGCTCTATATATGACTGTGAAAACAGCAGCATTACAGCGCATAATGTCTTTCTGCGTACCCCCTCTCTTCCACTTAGACAGCAGTCACACCTTTTCCATTTAGACAATTTTCGCCCTCTTAAACTTAAACAGGTGCTTTTTTTTCTTTTTTTTTTTTACTTTAAAAGGCAATGTTTTTCTAACCTGTTTAATTTGTCACATTTTTACAATTCCATCAATTGTATTATTAATGTAATAATAAATAAAGCAATAAAATGTTAAACTAAAGTGACAGCAGGTGGCGGCATGTCACTGTCTTAACCGGGTGTGTCTCACATGCCAGGAATAGTGAAGCTGCGGGCTCTTTGATCGCCCCCTGGTGATTGGCTGCAGTACAGGTCATAAACCCCGCCCTCTCCATGTAAACGAATGGGACTTGAGTCAAAATCTAAAAATAAATTACACTTCCAATACAATTTTCCAAAATATGGTTTTGGTCATTTAAGGTAGTTGTTATCACACTGATATATGTTAAATTGTTCATTTTTGTGATAAGGTTCATTTTAGCTAGTAATTTGATGCTTTGTCGTTATGGTTGATTGGGTCTGCGGAGTTTGGGCGGGAGTTTGGTTCCACGGCTCCACCTCACGACTCTACTGCGCAGACTCGGGCTCCAAACGAATCTCTACTGCGCAGACTCGGGCTCCAAACGAATCTCTACTGCGCAGACTCGGGCTCCAAACGCATCTCTACTGCGCAGACTCGGGCTCCAAATGACGTCATTTTCGCAAGATGGCAGCGGCCATACTGAGATGCTTTAGCTTCACTTTTCTACAGTGGAAGGAAGCGGAGACGCGTCGTCCATCTTTTTTACAGTCTATGGTCTTAAGTCCTTCTTTCACTGGCTCTCCCGTTTTGTTCAAAGTAACAGATTTGTTCACCAACTGACAGCGCTGTGAGATGCATGACAGTTACGCTGTGGATATTGTGTATTTTGAACACAAAAGATGAGATAATATGATTGGATGTTATGTTTAAAGCCGCATTCGGGCTATTAGAAATACATGCTCCAAGTTATTTTAAATTGAGGTAGATTTAAATCAATGGCAATACCCAGCCATTTTGTTTCTTACACCCCCTCTGTCATCTTTCGTACCCCAGCCTTTACAACTTATGAAAGTGCATGCCAAACAACAACAACAACAAAAAACAGAATGTGACAATGTGGGACAAAGATCGAGAACAGATGATCCTGTCAGAGATTAAATATGAACTAAAACATGCGAGTCAGGGCCCATGAGTACTCCAGTGAATTCTCTTTTGATCATCGTTTTTTGGTCACATTTTCATACACAGGTTCCTCCTTTGATTTCTGCAAAGAAAAATACAGTCAGTTAGGAACCTTCTGATGCAGCAGTTTAACAACATTACAGGCTATAGATATATAGGCTACACTATATTGCCAAAAGTATTGGGTCACCGTCACCCCCTTCTAATGAACATGTTTGACTACTTTAGTAATTTCTATGAGTACAAATCTTAATGTTAAAGCATATAATGATATTCTAGGGAATTGTGTGCTTCTAATATTATAGCAACAGTTTGGCCAGGACTCTTTTCTATTCTAACATGACAATGCCTCTGTGTATAAGACAAGGTTCAAAAAGAAAATGATTGATTCAGTCAGTGTGGAAGAACTTGACTGGTCTGCATAAAACCAAGTCCTAATCCCAGTTTAACACCTCTGGTGTGACTGTAAATGCAGACCTTGAGCCAAAAACTCATCACCAAACACCAGTGACTTGTACATATGGGTTCAGTCACACTTCCAAAACTGTTGCAACAGACATGGAAATACAATTTTTAAATACATGAATTATGTTCCCATCGTTGTTGCCTCAGTTTTGTTAGTGCCTTTTTCTGTTCTAAATGTCCCAACACTTTTGTCCTTATGTCTATACAAGTGTATATAGGCCTATAGCGTGTATATATATATTTTGCAGAGTGAATATTAACTGCAGACCAAACTTTAAGACCTTTAAAGTTTCTGTGAATTCATTTCTGTGACTGGTCATATATATAGCCTGCCTATATATATATATTCTGTATATATTAATATTTTGGGGGGAAAAGTAGCCTATGTGTTGCAGTAAATTAAAGTAAGTTGCATGCAGTAAGAAAATGTAATTGTAATGTACGTATTGCGCAGGTTTGGAATGGATGAATCCGCGGCCTATCGTTCACCATCACCACCAGATAAACACATATGCTATTAAGCATATACGGGCAGGTCTAATGTCAACTATCCCTGTTGTTACTGTGCACTTCTATTCATATTTCAAAGTTGAGAAAGCTGTTATCTGAGGTAAATAAAACAGCGCGATTACAGAATGACAAGTGTCTTAAGGCACCACGTTCTCATATTTTCACCGACAAACAAGGAAGTAAGTCTTCTCTCTTTCTTCCTGTGTTGCTGGGGGCTGACAGTTTTCATTACTTTCATTGTTTAGAAAAAAAGATGGTGAACGGTGACTGAGGCTGTCATTCTGCCTAAAAAGAAACTAAAAGAATGCAGGATTGTAACATTACGGTAAGTAAATTATTTTTATGTTTTTTGGGGGAACTAATAATTTAATATAATAATAGTAATAACAACAACAACATATATATATATACATATATATATATATATATATATATATATATATATATATATATATATATATATATATATATATATATATATATATATATTAAATCTTCATTTGCGTAAGCCACGTGACACGAGATATCTGCGCATTCGTTTATCCTCTGAAGACCCTGTGGCCTCATATGAGGACAATATATTTTAGTGAATTTCTCTGAGACTATACATGCCACAGTTTTAATTTAGTGACACTCTTATGGAAATATGATAATATTTTGTAATTATCATTTAAATCTGTCTAATTTTTAAACTGTGTGTCATAAATCAACATCTCAGGAAAATGTTATGCGGTTTCAAATCCAAATATGACTTTCTGTTAGGAAACAGGATGTTGATTTCATACATGTCCTCATGCCAGTGTTGTGCCGATTTTCGACCCCCTGCCAAATTATTACCCCTCTCGTTGAAATCGCTATGATTGCCTAATCCTAACCCCTTCCCCACACCTAACCCTAAACCTACCAATACTAGGGGGGTAATAATCTGGCAGGGGTCAGAATTGGGCACAACACCTGTTCTAAAAGCATGTTTATTACGCATTTTGGGAGACATAACAAATGAATAGGGAAATAAATTATATTTCAATATTCCATGAAATATTATATATTATTATGAAAATCTTGTCAATTATTACTCCCATTATTACACTTCTTTTTTTCATTACATGCTGCCCCCAAAACACATTAATATGCAAATTAGATTTAGTTTATAGATACATTGTATATAATGAGAAAACCCGTTTATGGCCATTTTACACACATTTTGTGTAAAGAAAAAAGGTATATCGAAGCATTCTGTTATAACATAGTTGAGAATCATCTTTATACAAAGTTTGGTTAAAAAAAAAAAAAATCTTAAACTAAAAATGTATTGGTGATTTAAAAAATCAATTGTTTTTGCCCATGCATGTTCATATCTTTTTAGTTTTTAAAGAAATTGAGTCCCGATGTCCTCAATCGAGGATATAGCATAACTTATGAATGAAATATAATTTTCTTCTTTTTTTTTTACATTATTCTAAATGCTCTAAACAATTTAAATACATGAATAATAATAATAATAATAATAATAATAATAATAATAATAATAATAATGTTTTCCTAAAACTTTTTTCTCGGGTCTTAAGAGGTTATAAAAGCATGTTTATTTATTTATTGTTATGAGCCACTGTTTACTCAAGGAAATATCAAGGCTTCTCTTCACTGTCCATCTGATGCTTTTGCAAACAAAACTTAATTCAGACTAACAACACATTCAAAATTATCTTACCATTTTTCGTGTTTTTGTTTTACTCAATGTTGAATCAGTTTTGTTTTTCTCCTGGGTCTGAACTGGATTAACAATAATTACATAAATGTTTTCAATCTTATATCAAAATGTGTGCCTTACAAAAGGTGAATATTTTGACATTTGCATTAATTTTTTTATATCCTGACCTGCTTTTTTACATTTCCTGCAGATGCAGCAGATCACAAATGCAAGTATAATCAGCAGAGATCCAGCAGCAGCACAGAGCAGCACTATCAGAGACGCCAAGTCTGAAGGAACTGAAGGAGAATAAAAATCATAAATGTAAGTAAATCTGTCAGTCCCATCTACAACAGAATACAGAGATCAGCTCAGTAAATAAACATATATCAGCGCTGCTGTACCTGAACATGGCTGACAGAGTCGAGTAATGTCCAGATGTCTCGTCTGGTTGCTGATGGGATTGTTGAGCACACAGCTGTAGGTGTTTTTATCCTGATATTCCACCTCCAGAGGTAGAGAGAGACTGATGCTGAGATCAGACACACTGATGCTGGACAATAAACTGTTTCCTTTGTACCAGGAGAGAGTCACATGACCCACATTCACCACTGAACACAACAATGAACAATTCTGCTGAGATGATGATGATGATGATGAACAGTTTCTTCTTATGACAGGAACAGGCAGACGAGCTGAAAACATGAGAGAATAAAAAGGAATATGGATAAATCTAAGCAGTACTTTTGTTTTCAGTTAAATGATGGTCAGTGAGTGTTTCCATCATCCCAAAGTAAAAATTATTAAACATTTGAACATGTAAATACGAATATTCTAGGATGCTACCCTTAAAAAAGGTTTTTAATTTGTACCAGTTCATTACTAATATGTATAGTACTGGTTAAAAGTTTGTACACATTGCTATCTGTAATGTTTTTGAAAGAAGCCTTTTATGCTCATCAAGCATTTATTTTTTTAATATTAATATACTTTAAAATATAATTTATTCCTTTGACGCTAAGCTGTATTTTCAGCATCATTACTCCAGTCTTTAGTGCCACCTGATCCTTCAGAAATCATTCTAATATGCTGATTTGATACTCAGTTATTATGAATGATTTGTATTTTTTTGGAACCTGTGATACTCTTTTCAGGATTCACTGATGAATAAAAAGTAAAAAATAACAGCATTTATTCAAAATAGAAATATTTTCTAAAAGTAGAACTCTTTGCTATCACTTATCATCAACGTAACAGATCCTTGCTGATTAAAAGTTTTAATTTCTTTCAAAAAAAGAAAGAAAAAAAGAAAATACAGACCCCAAACTTTTGAACGGTAGTGCATATTGTTACAAAAGATTTCTATATGAAATAGCAATGTTTTTTTATTAATCTTGGTTAATCTCCAAATTAATGTAGAAACAACATAAATACATTATATCTTAAATATTTGTTTAATGGCATCTTTTTAATCAATTTTAAACTTTTATTATAGCCAGTCAACATTACAGTATAATTGAAAGCTATCAATTTTTTACATGTATTAGACTTAAAAAATATAACAACTTTTAATTTAGGTTTAATTAAACATTAAACAATCTTCATATAAACCCATAGTGTAATATTTTCCTGTGCCCTTCCTACCTGTCTAACAGAAATTGAATAAAGTAGTCAAAAAATCTGCACTGCACAAATTATAAATTAAAAAGTCCTCCAAAAATTCCTTTGACATAAGCCCTTCACCATAAACAACTAAAAGGAAATATGTGTCTGGTCATCAGCATCATGCCAAAAATGCTGTTGATTGATCTCATGTTGTACTGAATATTCCTTTAATAAAATAATAATATTTGAAGGACAGGACAAATGATCTCTACTCACCATAGACGGAAACACTGAATGTTTTAAATATCAGTTTTGCTCCACTTATCTCTAGTTGATAGAGTCCAGCGTGTTCAGTTGTGATGTTCATGATGGTCAGAGATCCAGTTTGTTTGTCCAGCTTCAGTCTGTCTCTGAATCTCCCATCAAAAATGTCATGTGAAAAAGATTTTCTTCTTTTTTTAATTTTAGCTATGAGAAACTTTTCAGCTCCATATTTCCACAGAATGTTGTCGCCTTCACATATTTCAGTATCATCAGTGTTTAGAGTGACAGAATCTCCCTCCATCACTGACTCACCAAACACACCTGAAGAACAAACAGATTTAACACAGATTAAAGCTTCTGAGAGTTGTATCTTCTATCCAGAGCACAGTGTATGAAGCTACTAAGTCATTTACATCATAAAAAGTTTAAATCACCTTGACATTTAACATCTGTAAAGAATGTTACTGATATTAAGACAAAAATATATATATTTAAGACTTACCAGTCAGACGCCACCAGCACAAACATAAAGCAAACACATGAAACATTTTCTGAAAAGTCTGAACTAATGAAAGTATCTGCTCAAAGCACTTGAGATGGTGTGTGAATCCTCCCACGACAGAGTTTAACCCTGCTTGGGGGTTCTTTACAGGCATTTTACAAATGATTTATAGTTACATTTAAGTGCTCTTCTAGCACTCATTAAGACTTCATAGTAGAACACATTTTTCATTCTATTATTTAATACTGAGCATTTTTTAAAAGTAGTTGCTTTACTGTGTTATTGTGTATGCTAAAAACACCACAAAAAGTTAAGACTTTCTTCCATCTCGCATTGTTACTCTTGCAGCTCATCTTCTGAGTCAAACTGAAACTGCTGCGGTTGGCTTTATTCAGAGATGTGGTTTGATCTAGACAAACATGTAGGTGAAAAGTTTCTTCGTGTCAGCTTGGCAATCAAATAAAATACTGTATCCACTTAGTATTATCCATGCATAAACATCATTCCTTTAAACTGGAAGTAGATGGCAATAAGATGTGGTGTGATGCTGTAGAAGCTGTTTTAAAAGGAGGTAATTTGGTGTTTGAAAGCACAACAGCCAACATAAATGTAATTTGCCAAGACATAGGCCTGTTTCTTCTACAACAAACAGGTATATATAATATAAAATTGACGTAAGGTACATCTTGCACCTTGTTTCACCAATATTATGTGCATCATGACTTTATTTCCACAGAGGACCTCTCTGAACTATGCTTGGCCTGTGGGGACAAATATCCACACACAGAAGACACAGAGGACTCTTTGGGTCTGTTAGTTAGCAAACTGTTCTTTTTCACCCTGTTCTAAAACATCTTATAATATCAGTGTCTCTTTCAGATTCAGTGCGAGAGCTGCAACGGATGCTTTTGCTGGGAATGTGTAAACAGAGCCAATATAAAAGATAGTTTCATTTGTCATGGATTCCAAGTCCCTGCCTAATTTTGTATTAAGGATAAAATATAGTGTGAAGGGCATTGTTTGGGTATTTATCCAATGAATAAAAAGAGTAGAAAAAAGTTGACCCCTGTCTCATGAATATAATACTGAGTGTACAGTATACAATGAAAACATGAGCAGGTCATGAGAACCTGGCATTATTGGGTGATTTTATAGTTTTTACCCAGCTAATAAGAAGAGATGTGACTACAGAACAGATTAGAATAGAAATGTAATTTTTAATTACTGTATTTATACCAGTCTGTAAAAGGCTTTTCCCTTTGTTTAACACCGAGTCACAAGTGTTCTAGAAAGAATAAATGAATACAAGCAAAACTTTGACATTTACAAAGCCCTTGCAACATTAAAAAACTTTTAGTAGTCTACAGCAAAAATACTTGCTTTTATAAAAGTGTAAATAGTAGCTTAGTTAAAATATTTAGATAGCCTAATGCTCAAAGTATTGTGGTTAAACATTGGCAAGAAAGAACACAAAACAACACCAGAGAATACTTAAAAATATTTATTTAAACATGCAAATTAGCTACATCTGAGTTTTATTTCAGTCATTCTTGCTAAAGTTGTGACACTGCAAAAAAAAATAATAAAATAATAATAAAAACGTATCAAAAGATACCACAAATAACAATTGAGGAATGTGGAATATATGCTCGATTCGTTTGTGCTTTGGCTTAGATCCCTGACGTTACAAAGGTTACACAGCAAAACGATGATATAAAACCATAATAAAAGCACATGTAAACACATTGTAACATATTACGTAAAGAATACGAACCTTCAGCTTTATTACTTTATGGAAATAATCCATCAAACAGCAGACTGAACATAAAACTATTCCATTCCATTCCATTGTTTGTCCACTGTTCAACAAAGCCACGCCCACGCGGTTCAACTTCTGCATGTCCATCTATACCCCGCCCAGTGCCACAGTTGCCAAGTCCTCGTATTATACGCGACTTTGGGCTTCTTTTTTTGTAAAGTTGCGGGGAAAAATCCCTGGTCGTGGGGTTGCGGTTTTTTGGGCTTATTTTAAAAGATATGGTTGCTTGTTTGGGAAATCTGACAAGCAACTTCGTTTTCTTTATTTATGTTCGCCGTATTCTCCAATGCATTGATTGACACTCTGTCTGCTCACAGTTAATAGCACCAGTGCAATAATATAAGAGCCGTAGAGTCATTTGTCATATGTTCCGCTCCTCACTGGAGAAAAATCACATTCAGAAAGACGCGTGACGCTGTAATCAAGCGATGACAGAAGTAGACATAGAGTGGGAGGACTTTCTTTTAGCCTAATTCTTACAATGTTTTTGTAATGTATTAATTATCACAGGCTGTAATAAAAAAAAACAAGTAGTCATATCCTAATACTAAGATTAAATACATTTGGTTTGAATAGCCTGGTATGGCAAGATGTCTTAAAATATATTTCTTTTTTAACATTTAAACTTAGACCACATTATTAGATTACCTTTTGACTTTATGAATACACATAAATGACAGCTTAATGATTTTTTAAAAATCTTTTTTATAATCTTTTTAATAATATTATATCATATTTTCTTTTTTAATATCATATATATTATAATTTAATATAATATTTTATATATTTTTGTATAATATTTATGTGGCATTTATTTTTTTATGTCATTTATTTGATAGTTATGTATACATTATTTTATTTTAAATGGTAGAAAAACCTGTTTTTGACCTCAAAATAAAGCACGTTCACTCTGTATATGGCTGTAACAAGCAGTTTCGTGGTGCTTGGAATTCTTTATAATTAATTAAAAACAAATATTGCCACATTGATGGCTCAAGGAGGTGTAATTGTTCAAATAACACAGTTTCATTTTAAAATATATATATAAAAAAATTGTAACCAAGTGTTTTTCAAGTGTAATATTTCTGTAAAGGCTAGGGACAGAAAAATAGACATTTCCATAGAATGACCCCAATATATTTTAGGCTATAAATATGTGACTATGTTACAGCTCTCCTTTGAAGCTCTTGTGCTTTTCTCCTTTTCCATATCTCCAATCCTATTCTGCTCACAGGTGATTGGAGATGAGGTTTGTTCCCACTTTTGTTTCAGTTTGCTAATTTTTGTAAAATAGCTTCTGTTTTTGCTTTTCAGATAAAAGAGTGGTTTCAGTGTAATATGTTGCAGGCTCATTTATTGGTACACTGAAAAAAAAAGATTTGTTGGATTTACTCAATTGAATTATGGACATTGGTTCCACACATTTAGTTTAAGTTCAGTGTCCTACACATTTATGTGGTTTCATTATAATACTTTTGTGTTAATCAGATGTATTTTCAAAAAGTAATGTGTACATAGTCTTTTTAAGTTATCCTAACATAATTCAGTTATGTTAGCTTAACATTATTTTATAAATATGCTTTGATCATGTTAATCCTGTGCAATTAAATTAAGTTATCTTAACATAATTTTGATAACTTCTCTAAAATTAAATTTTAATACAAATTATTATTGTTGTTTTATTTTCAATAACACAAAAACCTTCTGTAAAGCCTTTATTTAATCATTTGAACAATGCGTCATTTAAATGACATGTCTAAACAACATTTTGCTTTCAAAAACTTAGCATGAATAACTTCTCTGATGATTAAATGTAATAAAATTACATATTAGTTTTAATGAAGACTAGTATAAAAACAAAGACAATTACTGTTGTATGCATAACATATAGTGCACCAATATATGTAAACCTTCATAAGCACTTTTTGTAAACAAGATCATAAACACAAGTAACATTACACTGCATGTTTAAAAACGAATAAAAAAATTGTAACACTAATCATTTCATTTAATAAAATTAGTGCTCTCAGAAACCTTAAAACTGTACCCAAGAAAACCAGTACCTGGAACTGTTATTTCAAGAAAAACACTTTTGTTTCAAAGATATTTATATATAGATTCATTACAAAATCTACTAGCAGTCTATGCTGAAGATCATAGCTTGAATATTTTTTTTTTTATCTAATGCTGTATTGATCAATTTGCCCTGGAGCATTTTTAGAAGACTTGCTCCAAAAGGTCAGCCAAATTGTACTCTTCTGTCATTTTCTCCAAGAGCACTTTCTATATTAATCCTCCTCTTAATGTTTTAATAACTGAAATGCATGTAAAAAATAATGTTGACATACAGTATCTGACCCTTACCCAAACTATAACTATAAACAATTTATCTTATTTATGCTATATCATCCATGTGTCAAAGATTCAGCTCTCTAATCAATCAACTTTTGAGCCAGTCCAAAGAAGGGCCAAATTCAGAAAAAAAGGGATTAAGAATCAAGAGAGGCAAAGGGGAACAGTATAAACAATGATGAGATCACAGTTTGCGCTCTGCAGTGGTGTCTTGCATGAAGGCTGTTGGAATTTTTCTGGGGTTTATCATTTATAGTCTCAGCAGTCATTCAAAAAGCGGTCCATCTCACTGGTGGAGTTTAGATTTGAAATTTTGGGCCTTGATAGAGTTCCCCTCCATCCAACTCCATGATGAGTTTTTGCAGAATTTCAAAAGTAAAACGCAACTTTGTGGGGTACTGCAGGTTAAGGGCATAAATTATGCCGAACAACATTGACGTTGCAAAAGCCACGCTGTCAAGGTCCTGAAGCACTGTCACACCCTCTAGCACAATTCCCACATCATGGGCTTCATTGTCTGCAGCGTCCTTTATCACGAAGATGCCCATGGTGGTCTTCTCAATGGCACTCTGTAAAAGATCTTCTTCCATGTCCTAAAGATAGAAAACAAGATGAATATGTATTTAACACACAAACAAGAAATATGAGGGGTAGCTGTTTTGTATCTTACTAGGCAAGTCATTTTTAGAAAATGCCAGTGCTTGCGGTGACCCCAATCTACTATCCTGTTATATTAAAAGGCATAATGGAATATTACTTAAAGAAAGGACCATCAAATTGTTATTTTACATTATATTTTGACCTAAGAACTACAAAAATGGGGTTACCCTCACGAAAAAGAAGTTTATACAAGTGTGCTATTAGTATACTTCTTTTAAACTTAAAAATAGGAAAGTATACTTTCAGTCTACTTTTTGTGTACTTCTCAGAAATGTGTTTTATGTACTTCTCAGAAATATACTTAAAATGACATAAGTATACTTGACTTATATTTAGTATATAATATATTTAGACTTATAAAAGTCTAAATATATTGTATATAATAGTTTATACAACAGCTCGTTCTGGTTCTCAAATCTGATTGGTTGAGAACCATGAGATATTGTACTGGTATCGCTACAGGAATGCCCTTTCACAATTTTGTACTCACTCCAATTGTTCTAGCCGGGTCTTTGTGTGTTCAGATATTCATATAAAATATATACAAATTAATACCTAAATAGGGACATAGAAGTTTACTTAAAGTATGATGTAAAGTTCACTTAAAGAAAACTTGTGAGTATACTTGCAGTATAAACCTACTAAACTAGTAGTTGACGGAGACTATACTTCAAAGTGCACTTAAATGCTACAAGTATTTAATTAGTAAACTATTAGTATACCTTAAAGTTCACTTTTTGTATAGTTGAAGTACAAACTATTGAAATAAGTATTGAATAAGTATCAAGAAGTATTGAAATAGTACACTACAAGTATACTACTAGTACACTGATATTTGTATACTTACTACATAAAGTATGCTTAAAAATATACTTGAACTTTACTTAAGTATACTTAATAAAATTAATTTAAAGTATACTTCTTTTTGGTAAGGGTAGTTTTAGAACCAAAAACAAAAAAGTGCATATTAGATGAAACCATGGTTTTTAGATGTAGTAATGTATTGCTTGTTGAACATAGCTTGACTGATGGAATCTGTACTATAACCACTCACCACATACTCCTGAATGAGATCTTTAGGGTCCTCATTAAGATAGATACAGAGTCCTTTGATGGCAAGTTCACGAGCTGCATCAATGTCTTCCTTAAAAAAATAAGCCAGAGCAGAAAAAGAAAGGTTAGTTACAGACATTACTCAAAACACAATTAAACAAAAGAGCACAATAGGTCTCATTCACTAAAAGTTCATAATTTATATTATGAGTATGGCAAACATGCATGTTATATTCTAGAAAACACAGATAATAGCTTGATATTATGATGTGAAACGTAATGCAAGTTACGTAATGCAATTAACATCAAGTACAAAAAATAGAGTATGAATACATGCATATAATTTCTAGTGTGCTAACCTGAAGCTAAACAATGCATTTTTTAAAATCAGTTTAATCTACTGAAAATGTAATGTCATGTCTGATGCAAAATGGGTTAAGGTGGGGTAAATAATGAAGAAAATACAGCTAGACTGACTGCTTTACACCTTATCATATCATGTTGTGTGATTCAATGAAATACTCTTGACCCATAAATTTAGCAGTCTGACAGGCAAACCCAATGGAAAATCATTCACTAAAAATAAAAAATGCATTAAAAACTTTAAGAGAGACCTCACATGGGTCATTTGAATCCCCAAATGTTAACATCAGTGCTATCAGCATAGTAAAAACCTTAGGTAAAAACTTGTCCATATGCTGTGCAGACACAGTGGGAGAATGGCAGGTAACCAGCTGGAACCTAACTTCCCCTTGAATTACTCACCCTCAAGTCGTTTGACAATTCCACATGTACAGCAAATGTCACTGAAAAGAGAGAAAGAGCAGAAATTAGTCATAAATAACAACAACAATTAATGATTTTAACTATTATAAGTAGGGCTACACGATAAATCGCATGCGATATTTCATGCACATCGTGTCAGTAAAGCCGGGTCTGTAATCAGTGGTAAATCTTCATCATGTGCGTGCTTTCACATGGAGCAGCATTTAAAACACAGAGCCGCTGTTCACTGACAAGCTGCGCAAAACCACATTCATAATCGCGCGTCTGTGTAGTAAATGCTGTTCCATCTGAAAGCACACAAGTGATGGAGATTTACCGCTGATTACAGAACCGACTTTACTCACAAGATGCGCATTAAATATTGCATGCAATTTATTGTGCAGGCCTAGGGCTGGGCCGATAAACGATATCATATCGAATCGCAATAAAATTTATGTCGATAACGATAATAAGCTCTGGACATTTTTACTCGATATGGATTGATCTAAGAGCCAATCACAGCAGAAATATGCGACAACAGCCAATCAGCGTGCACGTTCACATCAAAGTACAAAGTCTATTTCCTACTGTCCGCACTTTGCGAAGCAAGCTCGACACGAGGACGACAAAAAAATGAGTGGAACCAGCGACGAAAGTGAAACTAACCTCGAGTTATTATCCAAAGATGATGAAATTGTCGACAAAAAAGGTAGCGCGAATTCCGTTATATGGAAGTGGTTTGGCTATCTGAAAAGTGAGGAGGCGCAGATTAAAACAATCTGTAAAATATGTCGTTGGTTTGTGAAAACGAAGACTGGCAACACTAGGGCTGTGACGGTGGCAGATTTTTACCACCGCGGTGGTGCGGTGTTGTATATATTTATATATATAATTCTGAAACACAAACATAAATAAATAAATGAGGCTCAATCATCTATTAAAAACGTACGTGTTTATGTTAGCACTTCTGTCAGTGAACAATCAGCCTGCAAAACACTAAAATAAATATCAAAGAAATAATACAGTTAAATAGGAAAGTAGCCTTAAATAACGCGAGCGGCGCGGCGAGAACTCATTCTAATCAGTGATGCTGTCCACAGATGCGGCGCGATACAACACGACAAACCCCTCACAGTAAACTGCCTTGTTCTATTTATGACATACAGATCAAATGTCCTGTAGACAGACTCAACCTGTTGTGTTGCCACACGGCGTCCGGTTTAGACACGGCTCCAGTGTTGCCAGATTGGATGGACGATTTCCAGCCCAAAAGCTCACAAAAACCGCCCAAAACTTTAACTGTCAAAATAATGTGATATAATGTAAATCAAGGTTGATAAGAGCCATTTTTAACTCCTTATAATGAAATAATGACGACAAAATAATATAAATATAATGCTAGATAAATTTCCCATGGATCAAATCGGGGCAAATACATTAAAGAGAACTACCAAATATGATTAAAATACGCAAGCAGACACTGTCAAAACGGCAATCAATGTCAACCGTCAGAATTTAAATGCAAACAAGTGCCCAATATAAGTGATCAGAATTAGCAACGTAATTATAGGTATTTCACACTCGTTCATGCACACATGACAGTCAAAACTGTCATTCTGTATGATAATCCGACAATAAAAAAAAATTAACAACAATACCTTTGTGTCGCTCTATAATTTCACACAGAAGTCTTTCATGAAGTTCATATGTAGAATTTTGCACAGTCAAAACTAACAAGTCCAGCGTCTTTAAAGGATCCAATCTGGACCGTTTAAAAAATAAAAGACAGGATCGTATAGATATAAATAGATTTTGATTAAATAATTGAACTGTGCTCTGATGTCGGAGTTGCAGTGATATAGCCTTCATGACATCTCCGCAACAGGTGTAATGTTAATTCACGTTTTGAGAGTTTTGAAACACTCTCCACTCTTTACCATCAAACTTATATTTAGGCATTATGATCACTTACAGTTATACATTCAAAATCAGATCCGTTATCGCGCTAAAAACTCGTCGCACATGAATCATCACGTCTGTCTGCTGATCGCTAGCGATTGGCTAAAACATCAGCACCAGTCTCTTTGCAGGTGCGTGTGTGTTTAGTAACTTTGTGATGACTGATTGGATGCATGCAGTAGGCTATGCACACTTGGGCTTGTTTGTTAACCAATTAACCTACACAATTTATATGTTTTGAAAACCGCCAAACTGACCAAAAACCAGTCCAAATTTTGTCCACCCGCCCAAGCCAATATTTACCCGCACAATCAAATTCAAAACCGCCGCGAACCCGTTGTGGCAACACTGCACGCGCTCTCTGTGGAATAGGAGTCGCGGCGTATGTTGCCACATTTCTTGTTGGCATCTTCCATTTACCGCTGTCTCGCTCGTATTCGGTCAGTTTGGAGAAAGCCTCACCAACACAAACCTGACCAGCCGGGCGTTTGCGATCACGTGAACTTGAAGACACTTGTACAAACGCAGATGGGTGACATGAAAAGAAATGATTCCAGATCGGTGATGTAGTATTTGGTTTCCCAACAAGGTCCATCGCTCATCACGAAACACATTTGCTGAATGCAGAATAAACTGTATTTTCCTGCATTCAAACCTGCCAATCTAAAGGAAATGCCGTGTATGGCGTTTGAGGTAATTTGTGAATTAGCATAGATTTATAGTCTAAATAAAACAATTTGCAACCGTTACTATATTACACTTGTATACAAAACTTTGTATTATGCTTGTTATAAAGTGTGTGACGTCACGTGCTCTACCGCCGGTGACGCGGTTGTCACGGAGACCGTCACAGCCCTAGCTAGAAGTTATATATTTTTATGTTTACGTTTTGCACATTTAATCTACCTCTTAAAGCCAGACACTGTGGACAGATTATTCTTTCTGGGAAAAACAAACAAACTGTAATTGTGTTACAAATGATGTTTACAATAGTTTTATGTTTACATTTTGGACATTTACTCTCATTTACCATCTATTTTAATTTTAGTAAGTTGTTTAAATTTTTAAAGGTCCCATGGCATGAAAATGTCACTTTATGAGGTTTTTTAACATTAATATGAGTTCCCCTAGCCTGCCTATGGTCCCCCAGTGGCTAGAAATGGCGATAGGTGTAAACCGAGCCCTGGTATCCTGCTTCGCCTTTGAGAAAATGAAAGCTCATTGTGGGACTGGCTTGTAGTGACTGAAATTCTGCACCAAGGCTGAATTTCGGGAAAGAGACTTCAGATACAGTACTATGGACCACTTAGGCCTATATAAAAGCATCCAAAAAGCAGCATGTCATGGGACCTTTAAGGCCAAATGTGTAATCTGTTTTTGTTAATAAACTATACTTTAAAATGTAATTTAATGAACCCTCTAATTTTTGTGGCTTCAGTCATTGTTGGGATACTCTTTTAAAGCTGGAAGCATTAACAACTTATATCGAAATATATATCGTTATCGTTCAATATGGAAAAAAATTATCGAGATTACATTTTTGCCATATCGCCCAGCCCTATGCAGGCCTAATTATAAGTACCAATTTACTGTACTCTTCCAAATTAAAGACAATGCTAATTATAAGATGGGTAACACTTTATAATAACGTTCAGTTGTAAGTCATTTATAAGTGATTAGTTAATGATTAACTAATCTTTTACAAATCATGATTATGTGTTCATAAATGATTAGTAAGTGATATGTTAATATTTTTATCTAAGTTTTGTAGATTAAGTTATAAATCATTTATAAGTGATTATATAATGAACTAATCATTTACAAAACATGACTATACGTTCACAAATGATTATTAACCAATATGCTAACGATTTACAAATCTTTCGTAAGTTATTGTAAAAAAATAGTATATGATGAAATAATCAAACAGATCCTTAATAAATGGTTAATAAGTTGCTAGTTAATATATTATTAATCACTTATAAATCACTGAAATGTCAACATTGTACTATTGACTCAATGAACATTTGTTAATCATGAACAAATGATGATCAAACCATTAGTAAATGATCGGTATATAATTTATGTACAGTATGTTTCGTTAAAGTTGGAGTATTTTAATGCAGTTCAGTTGAGTGCAGGGTAAAAGCAGTTCACATTCTCACTAGATTCCACACACTCCACACAGAACACAAGTCTGTGCTGATGAGAGAAAGGGTTTAACACAACCCACTGGAATCCCCTGACAGTAAGTCATTTACACATTATTGACTTGACAGCAAATAATTTATTATTCTTTAAAAAAAATAGTTTTAACATAATTGCATTTTTGTGCTTTTTAACAGACCAGCTTACAACTTAAACGAAACATACATGAATTATATACTGATCATTTACTAATGGTTTAATCATCATTTTTTTCCATGATTAACAAATGTTTATTGAGATAATAGTACAATGTTGACATTTCAATGATTTATAAGTGATTAATAATTCAACGAGTAACTTAACTAGTGACTATTAAACATTTACTAAGGATCTGTTTGATTATTTCATGATGCAGTTTTTTAAGATAACTTACGACAGATTTGTAAATCGTTAGCATATTAGTTAATAATCATTTGTGAACATAAGTCATGTTTTGTAAATGATTGTTCATCATTAACTAATTACTTGTAAATAACTTGTAAATTAATTAACAAAACGCTTATCACTTACTAATCGCTTATGAATGTTTTGTAAATAATTAGTTCATCATTAACTAATCACTTATAAATGAAAGTTATTATAAAGTGTTACCCTTTAGTAATTTATATTAATTATGCTATCCATCACAAAGTGAAAACTATGTAGTCTACCAAAATCTCATTAACAGTAGATGTGAAATCTTAATATTATAATCTTAAAACCTGCCTGAGAGAGCTTTTTATGAGTTATGGGGTGAGGGCGGGGCTATCGAGTATTCATTTACTTGATAAAAGAGGTCACTGTACTAAAAAAAACATACTGTATGTTTAACTTGATGTTTATTTGTCGGTAAATCAGTCAGCTTCACATTGTTCCTCTCATAGACATACACTGACGGAGCATCGAGCGCTTTTATCCATTGCTGTGATACGACAACGGCGACGAACCCCTCCCCCACCTAAATGCAAACCTAAAGTCAGTGGAGGGTAGCTCAGAGGTAACACAGATTGTCGAATCTGGTCCTAAAAACACATATCAGTGAACTTTTTCTGAATACAAAGCACAACAACGTTGACATATTTAAGACATTTTTTTTAACCGATTTCAATGCTTTACGTTCCATGTAAAGTGCAAAAACGTTTAACGTCAATCTCCATCTCGATATAGTTAAGACTTGGATAATTATTCTTTGTCATAAGGTATTATTAAACCTTGCTCTTATGAAGCATTAATAAATTCAGTTAGGTTTCCCCTTGTTATACGTGCGCATTCTTTCCTATCAACCCTCAGCACAAAATTCCGTTAAATATTTATAATCACTGATTCTGAAAATCTAAGTTAACTCTAAACGCTGTGAAATGAACACTTTTTAGCCAATGTTGACAGGCATTAGCCTATTAATCGCCTGATGAAAACTTAGTATCCATTTGTGAGTGATTTAATTGCAGTTTGGTAAATTACGAGTAATATTTAACCTTATAGGCCTAACGTTAACGTTACCTCAAAAAAAAATTTCTGCGATTACACTCGACGAAATATGCCGTCGATATGATTTAAAAGCGTGTGGAGCTATCTTAAAACATTATTGTTGCATTTAATCTGACAATGAATGCATTTTTAGAATTATCATGCGATTTTTTTTAAAACGAAATTCTTACCTTTTAAGGAGCTTTGGAAACATGTCAGTCAGTCCCCTCAAGTGTCCTTTCCCAGACCAACGGTCCTGCTTTTCAAAGCGCATGAGCGGATGCTCTCGTGCACGTTGCTCCCGCGTAAATGATAAGAGAACTTCACAAAACTGAATTAGATTAATTGTACGCAATGGAATTAAGTTGAGAAGAAAATGTAAAGTAATCGTGTGACATGAGCTCATTTTAATTAAGTAAATCAAACAGCAGAAAAAAATCATTTTACGTGAACACCATTTGTTGGAAATCTGAATCAATTTGAACATTTTCTTGCAAAGTGATTATATCATGTTTTGATGACTGTGTTGAATTTCATTTAGACTTTACACAATAAAATTATGTTTGCATCTCAAACATAAATTTATTAAGTAGACTGTAAGTGTATTGTTTAAGTGAATTCAGTAAAACTGCTTTTCCTTTTTTTCAGTGTATAAATAATTGATAATAAATAATATTGATGATAATAAATCATCAAAAAAATATTGGGCTTGTTTTGGAAGCTGCGGTTGCTTATTTGTCTCGCGAGAGTTGGCAACTGTGCCGCCCACCGGAACCAGTGTTGCCAGATTGTGCGGGTTGCCGCCCAATTGGGCTTCTTTTGATCGGTTTGGACCGGAGAATAACGCATTGGGCGGGTAGACAAAATTTGGGCTGCTTTTAAAAAATTAAAAGCCGCCCAATCAGCTGCTTTTTTTCTTCGCATTTATCTTTAGTCATGTTATTTTAATATGTTCGAGCTCAAAGTATCACAGTAAAATAATGTGTAGTGCAGTCATCAACTCATTTTTCCTGAACACAACCCTTATTGGTTCAGTTTAACCGAGACCTGTCAGTGAATTTACCATCTTTTATGTTGGTGAGATGTGATGACTCGAGTGACTGGGTTTTGGCGCTATAAAGGGCAAGATTTAAATGTGCAGATATATATTCATTCATTCATTTATTTTAAGTGATTGCGATGGCAAAGTGGCCTAAATATAAGTTACACGAGAAAGAGTCTAGTGACTCAAATCTCACAACGTGGATTATACGTGATGAGAGATGAAAAGAAGATTTCTAAATATAACTGTAACTGAAATGAGAGAACAGTTGAATGATTTATTAAAAATCAAAACTGAATATGGCGATGCTGTTCTGCATCAGAACATCTTTTAAACCGTCCAGACTCTACTCTGGTATTCTTGGCACTGACATGCAGCTGCTGGACTTGAACAGTTTTGACTGCAAACTTCTGCATTATGTTCTGAAATGTGTACTTCGTGAAATACGTGCTGTAGTTCTGTCTGAAGATAAAGCACAAGACAAAGGTAAGCGCATTATTGTTGCTAATTGTTATTATTTTATTTTTGCTGTCGGATTATCATACAGTATGCATCAATGAGTATTTTTTGGCTGTCGGGGGTGTGTGCATGAACGAGAATAAATGCCAGCTAATTTACATTGCTTTCTGATCACGTTATTGGGCACTTTTTGCACAAAAAATAGCTTATTCTTACTGTAGACATTGAAAATTATGCATTTTTTCAGGGTTAAAGTCATCAGTTAATTTCTTGATTGCCTCTTTTAACGCATTTGCCCTCCATGTTCCTGTGAAATTGATTTATCTTTATTTTATTTTGTCATCATTATTTTATTTTAAGGAGATAAAAATGGTCCTTATCAACCTTGATTGACATGGCAATAAAATTCTCTCATCATTTTGGCAGTTAAAAATTTGGGCTGGTTTTTGTTGAAGTGGGCGGGTTTTGGTGAGCTTTTGGGCTGGAAATCGTCAACCCGATCTGGCAACACTGACCGGAACAGTTTTTCACAGGAACTGAATAGGGTCGAAACTGGTGCTATGTCATAGACCTCCATAAGGAGAATCCCGGATTATTTTTACTTTCACTTTAGAAGAACTGCGTCAAAGCACAACAACAATCATCTGCATTCTTTTTCAAAGGGGAAACGTGGAGAAAATGAAGCTTCTCTTTAATTTACCAGCAGTGTTTTTGGTTTTACTCGAGCACAGTAAGACATTTGTTTTACAGTCTCTCTTTCGGTGTTGAACCGATTTGTTTGACATTAGGCCATAGTCCTATCCACCTTTTTCTAACGAGCCTTTTTGGGCGTCACAGAAGGTTCCCAGTTCGAGCGGGAGGCCTTTCTGTGGAGTTTACATGTTCTACCTGTGTCAGCGTGGGTTTACTCCGGTTTCCTCCCACAGGCAGGTTAGGTGGATTGAAGATTCTAAATTTCTAAAAAGACCCCCACCCCAAATTTGTGTGCAAGACAGACTTGTGTATGGATCAACTGTTTCTCGCCATGAATATAGCCATGGATGCTAGAATGGAGTTGAGATGAAAACAAAAACTAACGAGCCTTTTAAAATTATGGGTGACACTTCCGGTTTGACGAACCTATATTCAAGAAGATTGAAACGAATAATTTTAGTAACTTGCTCTACAAATCATCTTTATCCGTCAGTTTGACTGAATGAGCTGTCTATGGAAGAAAAATAAAGACAAATGTAGGCTATTTGAAATAAAAAAGCATGTTGGATTGCACTAATTGTAAAAATAATGCATTGCATTAACTGTGCTTGCATTTTAATGCATTGTTTTTTCAGGACTTGCATTTTTAGGGGCTGGAATTCAACCTGGTTGTATATTTAAGCTGTGAATATTTCAATTAAAAATGTTTCATAACACATTTTCATACATAGAAATGAAATAATCCATATTAAACTTCCAGAGTTCACTTCTGAAACAATCAGTCTGTTTAAAAATATGATCTATAATTTTCTGTCCATTTTATTTCACTTACGGATATGCATTTCAGAATATTCAGCATTGCACATCTGTGAACTGCAGAAATAGCAGTATATATAGAATAGCTGGGGTTACGTCCAGGACTCCCCAGCGATGCCATCCCTGGCTCAATGGATTAATACAGTGATAGTTAATGAGCTAACTCAGTATACACCTTATTTATGATGATATTAGACAGGCAAGAAGATGAGCCCAGAATATTAATGCAAGTTATGCAATGCACAAAACTGCACGTTAAGCATTTTTCCATAAACACTCAACATGGTTTATTGCCTCAAGACAGTGATAATTAAAATACTAAATTCAGTATCTTATTAATAAAATGTACTATGTACTTTTAAGCAGATGAGCCCAAAATATCAACACAATGCACAAAGTTTCACGTTATGTGTTTTTCTCCCATAGAAATTCGTTATAAAGAAAATGCTTAGCATGCAATGTAGTGCATTGCGTTCTTCTGGCCTCATATACATGCCTGTATCACCAATAAGGTGTATACTTTTAAAAGTATCATCTTTTAATATCACTGTATTATTCCAATAATCTACTTAAAGCATGGAACTTTGCGCCTTCATATTCTGAGTGCATCTGCTTGCCTAGTATACATCATCAATAAGGTGTATTAATACTGAGTTTGGTCTTTTTATATCATTGTATTAAGCCACGGTAAGCATCACTGGGGAATCCTGGAGTATGACGAAGGCTATGAGAGAAAAACCAGTATTAGGCCTATAGCACAGCATTACACAAGCCATGATGATATAATGTTATGGAAACTAATCAACCGAGAACATTACATGTCTTTCTCTTGTTTGATGTTTGATTTGTACATCAGCGCTGGGTAAATAACACTCCTTTGCGGTAGAGAAAGCTACCTACACAGAAAAAAGTGTAACCGCGAAGACGCTGTAAAGGTGGTTTCCCCACAGTGGTTCAGGCTGTAGGATTGCCAAATGACTAGGGTTGGGTACCGTTCACATTTGAACCGTTATCGGTACCTAGAATTCCGTACCGGTACCCAACGGTACCTTTTTTCGGTACTTTACTCTCTGTGTAATAACAAAAACATTTATTTCAGTGAAAAAATAAGTCCAAAACTCTCAATTTCAACATTTTGAACAATAGGGTCCTACAATTTTTTTCTCTTTTTTTTCTTCCAGAAATTCTTGTTTTTTCTGATAATCAAATGAAGGCACAAAACATGTATTTATTTTTAATCAAATGAAAATGAAACCCTTTTATTTTTTGGCAAACAAACAGAGGTTTACTGTTAAAATTAATACATGGCAGAAAAATTGTGTGAATATTCCTTTAAAAAAGTTTTAATAATAATTGTATTTTTTTCTACAATTAAGTGGTTAATGTAGTTGTAATAATATTTTTTTATCATTTAATTGTTTTATTTAAATTTGACAGTAAATTGAATATATAATTATACTGTACAAAAGTAATACAAGAGTAATATATTTCTCATAAATGTTAAACCGCACTTTTATTTTGACAGGTTGCCGTGAAGTTTCTGTGTGTATGATATGATGCTAGTTTTCTCAAATGAAATGGTAAAATTCTCATGAAGTGACTCTCACAGCCTGTAAGTTCATGTGTTCACGTAGTGAGATGCAGAGGCTGAAAATCACCGCAAGTTCACGTGTGCTTCAGTATTTGTGTAGTAAGCAAAACCGCGTCTCCGCCATTCAAACATAACGAGGCTAATGGAACATGCAGGATTCATATTTACACCGTCTTTTTTGCGTTTTAATATTCACATACACTAGTTCATATCGTGATTCGAATTAAGTGACAGACCTTCTTTTATTCATCCAAAAATTGACGAGTTCCGTGGCATTCCGCGCTTTAGAGTAATTCCGTTTTTATGAATGGACTCCGCATCCTGTCCGCGTTATCGCGGAAACCATATGACCCTAGAAATGTAAGCACACTTCAGAACATTTCGGGTTGCCCTGTACGTGTTGTGTTTTAAAGAGTTGCAGGGGTGACAGCATGTCACAGGGTCTCTCTCTCTCTCTCTCTCTCAAATGTGTTATCAGGTACCGAAATTTGGTACCGAATGATGTAATGTGAATCGATACTCGGTAGTACCGACGCAATTCGTTAAGTACCCTTAAAAGTACCGAGTTCAGTACCCAACCCTACAAATGACTAAAGAAATGTAATCAGCACGAGGGTATAAAACTGTACATTTCTTGTTTATTACTCCCACTGCCAGTGAGAATAGCAAAATATGTGGGAGAGCGTTGCTAATGAGTGACTATATTGTATTGCAATAGGTAGCACTTCAATGTTAATGTTGAATCTTGACTAGTTAGCACAAAATTTAATTGAAATGGTGTAATAATATTTTATGGTCACACTTGAATTGGTTACAAAATAGACGAAGGATGGTAAAAAACTGTTAAAGTACCCAGCATGTATATAAAATATTACCTGAGAGAAAGGGGGGGGGGGGGGGGGGGGTGTAGAGAGAGCAAAGAACAAGAGAGAGAGAGCAACAGTTACAATCTTCCTTCATTCCTTCTTTGATCATGTGACTAAAAACCAAATGTGAGACATTCAAACTGACCAATCAGCAGATTACAGCTTCACCAACGGTGCTAAAGGTGTGACAATTAATAGATCCCCAATGTATACACGTTTGCCTACAGGCCTTGATCAGTATCAGCCCCTGTGCCTTCAGCAATCCCAAATGGACCTTTTGTTACCGAAGATAGGTTTGGGACAGGAAAGTAAAAGTCTTTGATCATTTTCAAACCTACAGTGCTGAATTAAATGTAAACACAGCTTTTGTGTCTTAATCAGCTTGTCTGCATATATTTTGACCCTGATCATCATAACATACATTCTGCTTGCTTCTTTTCAGCAAATATTTTTTTTGTAAATGGAAGATTGGCTGTACTATGGGTTCTTTGGTCTTCATCAAACACTCACATGCGCCATCTGCTGGTATCAGATGTAGATTATGCATCGGCACTTTACTGCTTTTCCAGCAATGCTGAATATACTGCTGAATTAAAATGCAAGCACTGTTATAGCAATGCATTATTTTTCCAATTAGTTGAATTTCAACATGCTTTTTTATTTCATATTAATTTGTCATATTTTTATTTTTTTTTCTCCATAGATGTCTTTAATGTTTTATTTCCAGACGTCATGAGAATAATGTAATGCTTGGTACAACGTGACATGGTGTCAATACAGGGCTCACAAAATTTTAAAATCCCTGATAGCCCTTCGGGCAGGCATTCTTCAGATTTTGGAGCCCAAATTGAATTTAAATAGACTGAATTAAAAAAAAATACATCAGCTGAACTTACTGTTGACAAATCAACATGATCAAGAAATATACAAGATAACAGTCAAGAGAGTAGGGGTGCAATGGATCACAAAACTCATGGTTTGGTTCATCTTAAGGATTTTGAGCAAAAAAAGAAAATGTTCTTTATTAAAGAACACTTATTATTTAAAATATAAATAAATAAATCTTTAAGTACTTTTCGATACCACAGCAAAAGCTAATAGCATAACCATAGATGCCAGTTTATGTTTCTGCTCGTGGGTGCCCAACCCCATGTTAACAAAGTTAACGTTAGCCAGCCGTATATCACATAGTTTATTATTTATCAGAGCTGTTGAAACATAAGATTCACATCGGAGTCCATTTAGCATGCTTCTGTTTTTTTTTTTTTTTTTTTTAATAAAACCAAATAATACACGTTTAAATCAAGAGATAAGTATAGATGTTTACTGCACAGAGATTTTCAGGCAGGAAATAAACAAATATCCTGCTTGTTATTTTCCTACTGTCATATGAAACGTCCCAGGTTACGTATGTAACCATGGTTCCCCGAGGGAACGAGACGCTGCGTCGAAAACGCTAGGGGAACACCTTTCAGCGATATCAAGCTCTGAATCATGTGTAATCAGTCCAATTGATGGCGAGATGTCAGGTGCGGGTGACGTCATGACCAGGAAGCTTAAAAGCACGTGAGGTGCAGCCGGCTTCAGCTTCTAGGAATGAAGCATAGCTCTAGGCAAGGCAAGGCAAGTTTATTTATATAGCACATTTCATACACAGTGGTAATTCAAAGTACTTTACATAAAAGAAAGTGAAACAGTCATTCACGGCAATAAAAACAAGGAATTAAAAATAATAAAAACAAGGAATTTTAAAATGATATAGAAATTGATTTAAAATGAAATTTAAAACGGTTAAATAGAAAATGATTATACATAAAATACAGTGCAGTCAGTTCGGACGTAGCACAGTGTTCATTCAACAAATGCACAGCCAAACAGATGAGTTTTGAGTCTGGATTTAAATGTGGCTAATGTTTTAGCACATTGATCTCTTCTGGAAGCTGGTTCCAACTGCGGGCGGCATAATAGCTAAAAGCGGACTCCCCTTGTTTTGTGTGAACCCTTGGTATTTCTAACTGACTCGATCCTAATGATCTGAGTGGTCTGTTAGGTTTATATTCAGTGAGCATATCAGCAATGTATTTAGGTCCTAGGCCATTGAGTGACTTATAAACGAGTAAAAGTACTTTAAAATCAATCCTAAATGTAACTGGAAGCCAGTGTAAGGACCTGAGGACTGGTGTGATATGCTCAGATTTTCTGGTTCTAGTCAGAATCCTGGCAGCAGCGTTCTGGATGAGCTGCAGCTGTCTAATGGTCTTCTTTGGAAGGCCGGTGAGGAGACTATTACAATAATCCACCCTGCTGGTGATAAAGGCATGAACAAGTTTCTCCAAGTCGTGACTAGAAACAAAACATCTAATTCTTGCAATGCTTTTGAGATGATAGTATGCTGATTTAGTTACTGCTTTGACATGACTACTAAAACTAAGGTCTGTCTCCAGAATCACCCCAAGATTTCTGACTTGATTTTTAGTTGTTTGACCACTAGAGTCAAGGCATGCATTCACCTTGAGAACTTCATCTTTGTTTCCAAATGCAATGACTTCAGTTTTTTGAAGAAAAACTTGTTTAACTGAAGAAAGTTTTGGCACATCCAACTGTTAATTTCATCAATGCATTGGCAGAGGGAGTCAATGGGGCTATAGTTATTTGTAGATAAGGCTAGGTAGATCTGGGTATCATCAGCATAGCTGTGATAATCAATTTGGTTCTTCCTCATTATCTGACTTTGTGGGAGCATATACAGGCTAAACAAGAGCGGTGCAAGAATTGAGCCTTGTGGGACTCCGCATGTCATGGACGTCCACTTAGACTTATGCTCTCCTATACTCACATAATTTATGTGTGTTTACATGCACATATTATGTGCATGTAAACATTTAGGGTAAACAGATTGTATAGTTTGTATTTTCTATCTTTATCTTTAGTTGTATAGGGTAAACATTTATATATAGTATACCTAGACAAATCTGTCAGTAGGTTAGTTTTTGTGTATAGTAGGGCTGTAGTCAAGTCCACCTTTGTCGAGTCCAAGACAAGTCCAAGACCAGGACTATCGAGTCCGAGTCAAGACCGAGTCCAAAGAGGTTCGAGTCCAAGTCCAAATGAGACAGTCAAAACAGAGAAAGAAAAAATAATCTTCTTCAAAACCACATACTGAACTATAATTTATGTGATACAAGAGACAGCATATCTTCTATTCTAAGATAATCATTCTGCATTATTATTTGTAATGATCTAAAAGCATGTGCAGCAACACTGTAGGATCAAATAAGGCTATTTTCTTTACTTTAGGTTTAGCAATTTCACTAAAGTCACATAAGCTGAAGTGCAACTTCACATTTTTAGTATTTTTATTATAGTGTAACAATCACATTCTGTGCTGCCAATGGAAAATATTACAAATAACAAGCAACAAGTTCCCATTCTTGAACTTGTTACTTGTTCTAAAGCAGGGTGTCCAAACTCAGTCCTAGAAGGACAGTGTCCTGCTGAGTTTAGCTCCAGCTTGCCTCAAAACACCTGCCTGAAAGTTTCTAGTATGCTTAGATTAGCTATTTCAGGTGTGTTTGATAAGGGATGGAGCTGAACTCTGCAGGACACCAGCCCCCCAGGACCAAGTTTCAAGACCCCTGTCCTAAAGAAACCATAGTACAATATAACCCTCCCAAGCAAGGCTGTATAACATGTAAACACCTTCAGGTCTGTGTATCTGTGTATGGCCGCGCATGCATTTGTTTGCTCTTTGCCTTAGGCCATATAATATAGGTGCTATATAATATATACATCCCCCGGGATGGGGGATATAGACAGTGTTAAAGGTGTTCATTTAGTTCAGTTATAGAGAACAGACAATTAAAGATTGAAAAAATAAAGAAATTAAAAATTGGAAGGTTTTTTTATTTGTTTCTATTGCTGGGCGATATGGCAAAAAAAAAAATCTTGATTGTCTCAGAGCATTTGACCAATTCTCGATTTTGTACGATTTTAACTAGTCATCTTGAAAATATAACTACAACATGATTCAAGCTACTTTTTCTTTATTAACCCTCTAGTTAAAGAAAACTCTATTCTAAGTGCACCACACATGAAGTTGTCATCATGATTTAAATGTTAAGCAAATCGCTAAATATCTTTGCAAAAAAGATGCATGAACTACAACTACATCTTGTACAAACTTTTCTTATGCATGTTATATGTTCAGAAATAATACAAGAAACATACTTAATTTTTTTTCAAGTAATTCAAATTCAAAATGACTGAAGGTATAACACCTAGAGTGCTATTATTAACTATAAAGGCTCTGTAAAACAGAGAACAGCAGTTTTCAGCCAGTCACCCTGATGCAAACATGAAATATCAGACAGAGTAGTAGTTCTTCACAGGTTTCCGACATTGCGTCTGTGGCCAAAATAAAAATGATTTTGCGCGCATACTCGGAGCCAGGCATATGACACAGGCACGCAGCTGTGCATTTACCAGGCGACCAATGGCAATGCCCGTTCTAGATGGAACTAAACCAATTACATTACCCATTTTCCGACCAAGCGAGACAGATTAATGGTTTTGTTTTGAAAGAGAAAAAAAAAAGCATGTATAGCTGGACTCGGTCGAGACCAACTAGAACATTTGGCGAGTCCAATGACCAAGTCCGAGACAAGTCCGAGTCCAAATACCAACGAGTCCAAGACAAGTTCGAGACGATAGAAAAACGTCTCGAGTCCGAGACCGGACTCGAGTACTACAGCCCTAGTGTATAGGTTTATAGTGTTTTACTTCATTGTTGTATGTCTGTATTTATGTAGCACCGTGGTCCTGTGAGGCACGACATTTCGTTCCACTGTATGTCCCCACATGCAGCGGAATGACAATAAAGCTCAACTTGACTTGACTTGACTTGACTTGACTTGACTAATAACCTCTCCCTTCTAAGTATGACCTGAACCATTTGAGTGCCATCCCAGAAAGCCCGACCCAGTTTTCCAGTCTCTCTAGAAGTATGTTATGATCGACAGTGTCAAACGCAGCACTAAGATCTAGTAGTACCAGCACTGATATTTTGCCAGAATCAGAATTAAAGCAAATATCATTTATTATCTTAATGAGTGCTGTCTCTGTGCTGTGATGCACACGGAAACCATATTGAAAATTATCCAGGTATCCATTTGAGTTTAAGTAGTTGTTCAGCTGATTAAAAACTATCTTTTCAATAATCTTACCTATGAAAGGAAGATTTGATATGGGTCTATAGTTGCTCAACATGGTGTTATCAAGATTGCGCTTTTTCAGAAGGGGCTTAACAACTGCAGTTTTCAGGGAGTTTGGAAAAGTCCCAGAAAGAAGTGAGTTATTCACCACTTCTAAGAGATCTGCTTCTAAACAGTTAAGCACACTTTTGAAAAAAGATGTGGGAAGTGTGTCAAGATAGCAGGTTGACGATTTAAGATGCTGTACTATTTCTTCCAAAATTTTGCTATCAATTGTTTCAAAAACAGACAGTCACTTCTATTTGAGATTGCGGTCGAATCTGTGTGACCTCTGTATTACAAGAAGATGTGCCAATCTCCTTCCTGATATTACTGATCTTCTCTGAAAAGGAAGCAAACTCATTGCATTTGCTGTCGGGGAGCATTTCACTGGGAATCTGACTTGGGGGGTTTGTCAGTCTCTCAACAGTAGCAAAAAGAGTACGAGTGTTGTTTAAGTTACTGTTTATAAGGTTTGAGAAGAAGGTCTGTCTAGCTGTGGCTAGTTCCACATTGAAAGCATGAAGGTCGTCTTTATAGATGCTATAGAGTATTTCAAGTTTCGTCTTCCGCAACATCCGCTCAGCTTTTCTGCATTGTCTTTTCATACTCTGAACTGCTGTTGATTTTCTCCAAAATGTTTTTTGTCTGCCAGTCTTCTTTCTGACCTTTATCGGAGCAATATCATCAATAACATTCTTAACTTTTGAGTTAAATGAATCCAGGAGAAGATCAACAGAGTCTGCAGAAATGCTTGGTGTTAAAGATATTGCCTTCATAAATAGCACACTAGTGTTCTCATTAATGCATCTCTTTCTGACAGAGACAGATCTAGATGCAGTGGTGACAGAGATCAATATATCAAAGAAAATACAGAAGTGATCAGACAGTGCTACATCCTTAATAACAATGGATGAATTGTTTAGACCTCTACTGATGAGTAAATCTAGAGTGTGTCCACGATTGTGTGTTGGTCCATGCACATGCTGAATCAGGTCAAATGTGTTTAAAACAGTTATAATTTATTTTGTAGTTTTGATTTCAGCATTATCTATGTGAATATTAAAATCCCCTGCAATAGCAAAACAGTCAAACTCTGAGGAAATCATTGATAACAGTTCTGTGAACTCTTCAACAAAGGCTGGAGAGTATTTTGGAGGCCTGTAAATGATGATAAACAGAATGCGTGGAGCACCTTTCAGCACAATACCTAGATATTCAAAAGACAAGTACTGACCAAATGACACTTGCTTGCATTAATAAACATCTTTAAACAGAGCAGCTACACCTCCACCTCTCCTAAAAGTCCTGCAGACACTTATAAAATTAAAGTTAGGAGGGGCTGTTTCAGTGAGGACTGTTGCACTGCAGTTGTCTTCTAGCCATGTTTCAATTAGAAACATAAAATCCAGGTTGTTTGTGGTTATTAAATAATTGATCACAAATGATTTATTTTTTAGTGAGTGAATGTTTAAAAATGCTAACTTGATGGAATTACATTTTGTCTCTACAGCAATCTTAGATTGATGCAATACAGGCCGCAGGTTAGATGGGTCAGCCGTACGGCTTGAGAAGACCTTAGACTTTCTATCACATGATAAAACAGAAATAGAAAAGGCTACAGGCATACTGGGTTCCCGCTTGTTTTGTAAACATTTGTGAATGTTGCTGCTAATATAGCGGGGACCCGACACATATCACCGAGAGCTGTTATCAGTTGTTTTTGGTTCACCTACAGCCGATGGAGGAGGATTTGGGCCCTGGCGTTGTGGCAGCGGTCGGAAAGCTCTCACAGGAGGCGGCGGGAGAGCTGAGCCTGCAGTCTTTGGTGGTTGGGGGGCCCGCCGTTTTTTAGTTGATATCTGGGGGCTTGCAGAGAGTTTGATCCCTGCATACACCAGTTCCTCCATTTTCTGTGAAAAGCTTAGAAATGGAGATGCTGGAGAGAAGGATAGTGTGTCTGGTGAGCGGGGCTCTAGCTCTGGTGTTTCCGGTGACTGATGTGTTGTCCTGGCTTTAGGGCTGCCACTAACGACTATTTTTTATTTCGATTAATCTATCGACTAATTTATTGATTAATCGGTTAATCTAAACGATTAATTTCCCACTAAAAAAAAATCAACAACTTTACTTAAGAATATTGTATTAAACAAAATTAAATCCAAATTTCTATGAAATCCTTTTTTAAAGCAAAAGTAAAGTGCAACAGAGTGCAAGAAGCAAGTGTCCATCTCATAGTCCAAATCACTGAAATCAAAGTTCAGTATTATAGTGTAAGAAAGACAACATATCCACGTGTTCTAGTCTAATAATAAAATTATAATCAGTATTGTAAATAAAGGAGTATTTACCAGAAATATTATTTACCAGAATTTATTTAGGAGAAAAATGTAAATGTGCAGTATTTCTGAAAAAGAAAAAAGAAAATAATAATAATAATAATAATAATAATAATAATAATAATAAATGGAACCATTAAAATGGAATCCAGAAAATAAATGGAAAACAGAATTTGGTAAAGATAAAATTGTAAAACTCAATTAATTAGACAGGCTTTTTGATTAATAAAATTTAATTTAACCATTAAAACAGAGTATAGACAAATGAAAATGAATGATTTCATAGGGCCCTATAATTATAATATTTTTTTTGTGGTAATAAAAATAGATGTAAGTGAACAATAGCTTTTAAAATGACTTAAATACATATATAATAGTAAATGATGCAATAATAATTAGTTCAAATAAAGTATCAAAAGCAAGAAATCATATGGTTTTATTGAACAAAACTGTTAAAATACATAATGTATTATAAACAAGAGCTAATGTAGATTACGCATTACAACAAAGGCCTGCGGGGGGCGTCGACAGCCTGATGATTATTTTTAAACATTACTGCACGATCTAATCCTTGTTTAATATTGACCAAGCACCATTTAATTAAAATGTCCACTTAATCTTTAACATTTGGCCATTTCTTTAGGACAGAAATGCTATAGCCACTGTAATTAAATGAATGTGGACATCAAAACATATAAACTCAGAATGAGGGTTTGAGCTTTTATTTTGAAATCGTGATTTATAAACCTGTGCAAACACAGGAGAATATATGATTTACCTTACAAATCTGATGAAATGGCACACGTTGCGTTCCCAGATGAATGTTATAATAAACTCAAACTCACAACAACATGCAGAGATGGAGTTTGAGATGCTCCACACATGTAAATGATAAGTTTCTGTGGAACTACTGTGAACGGAGCCGCTGTGAGACGCACGTGCTTAACCTATACGCATGTAAATAATTAAAGCGCATATACTGTGTTAGAACTGCATCGTATATAATTATTTAATTAAATCATAGCGTTTGTGAATTCACAATTATGCTTAATTATGATTTTTAAATGGGTTTAATGTCATGCAGCCTTGGAAAATAGTCTAATAATGTGTTTTATGGATTCTCGTCCGTGAAATGTGGCATTTACGGTATTTTGCGGTTAGTCGACGCAAGCAAAATGAAGTTGATGATTTTTCAAAATCGACTAGTCGACTAAAATCGACGAATCGCGACAGCTCTACCTGGCTTCCCAGGCTGTTTTCCAGAAAGTCGTCCTTGGGTGCTGAGTCTTGGAGCTGTTGTAATATGTCACAGTCTGCATGTGATGAGCTCTGTGGGCAGGGATCAGCAGGGATGTCCATGCAGTGCTTGTTTTGGCTGCGTGGCTTTATCAGTGTCCTTGTGGGATTCTTCAACCACATGATGACTAGGAAGCTGATATGAAGTCCTGTGATCCCTAGGGTTGTAACGATATACCGGTATGACGATATACCACGATATAAAGACATACAATTATCATACCGTGTACATTTGCTTATCTACGGTATTGGAAGAAAATAAAAGACGCAGAATCTCACCTGCGCCTAGGCAACAACTTTCCACTTAACTGCTCTCTTGCTCCACCCACACATACAGCGGAGACAACGTCAGAGACAGATGTCGTTAAGAGTCATCTCTAATCTCTATCCCACGTCGAAATATAAATTAAAATTGGCAGTATAGGAATAACGTTACTTTGAATATAGAAAAGACGAATGCTTATTTGTCCTCGAGGATAGACAGTTCGCAAAAACTGTGGTCGAAAAGCAGCTGCAAAAAGAGGAAACACATCGAACATTACCTATATTTTAGAACACCATCCCTCCGTGCAGATAAAGCCTTATGATTTCCGTGATGCCGAGTGAATCCCAGAATCCAGTCATGACAATGAATTTACAATGCAGATGTCACATAAAATGCGCAATTTTATGTATTGATGATTAAATCAAAAACAGAGCGGTCATATCACGACATGGTCTAGTGTCTGTGATTATTAAAGAGCAAAAACAATGCTATATAAAAATATAATCTGTTTGTTTTGCGTGTCTCTCTGTGAATGAGCGGCGTTGTGTCGTGTACTACATACTCAAGTATGCGTGCTGGCGCCGCTCATAGTGTTAACAGCACCTTCTGTCTCACTATCTGAGGACGTGAACACAAACACTGAGAGCCTCACTGACACGGAGAGAACAATTAATAATCCTTTCATCATTTTATTTGAGAAAACCACTGTCAAATACACTGACACTCAAAGCTCTTCACTACTACACCAAAATAAAAGTCTGCTTTTTAACTCGAAGAAATGGACAGAAATTACGACTGTACTATAATGTAGCCTACTTCTAAAATAATAATAATTTATAGAAACATTTAAGGAATATAATTTATTCCTTTATTTATAAAAATCTCTGTTGTGCAGCCCTTTATGAAAACATAAAAGGATAAGTTATTTTCATTTGATTACATTTTAAAACGTTAATTAAATTGTTTAAGCTTTATGCATTAATTTCATTACCACCATTTTTGATATTATATTTGTATTATATCATAAAAGTACAGAATCCAGAAAAAGTCAGTCAAACCAGAATTTATGAATTGTTATGAATTAATGATGAATATAAGTTGTTAAACTAATATATAATCAATGATGAAATTTACTTGATTGTTTTTGATTAATAAAATTTGAATAAACATGCTTCCAAACATTTGTTCAACCAAAAAAAAAAAAACTTTTGATTGTTTAATACCGTATACCGTGATACCGCGAAACCATGATATTTTCTGAGACTATTATCATACCGTGAAAATCTCATACCGTTACAACCCTAGTGGTCACTCATATTCTGTCCAGGTGAGTGTGTGAGTGGATTGGCACACACCACTGAAGGATGGCGGAGGGAGAAATAGAAATTGTCCTTTAGCACTCTTGCACCAAGTTTGTTTGGGTGGAGGCCATCCAGTTTAAACAGTTGTCTGTGGCCGCAGAAAATATTGAAGTTGTCGATGAAGTTGACTCCTTTTGTACTGCAGGTTCTTTGTAGCCATGTATTCAGACCAAGCAACTGTGAAAACATGTTAGTTCCCCTTGCTGGGAGTGGTCCACTGATGAACAACTGAACTTCAAGTCTTTGGAGTGTTCCAAAGACTTCACTGAAATCTTGCTTAAGCAGTTCTGACTGCCCTTTCCGAATATCATTCTTCCCCACATGGATGGTGACTCGATTTGCAGTCTTGTGCTTCATCACAATGTTCCGAAGTTCCTTGTTCACATCAGAGACGGTTGCTTGAGGAAAGCAGCAGGTAGTTATAGTCCTGCTACTGATGTTTCTAATAATAGAGTCACCCACTATCAGAGTCCTGGGCTCGGCTGCTCTCTGAGCTGAATGCCGCTGTCTGCTCGACCTTGAGCGCCTGTTAGTAGCAATGTTAGCTGCTGGCTGATTCGATCCGAGTTTTGTCACATTTTGGGGTTCCTCATCCACATTCATCAATGCTTCAAATCTGTTCTCAATATGTATAGGGGGTTGTAGAATACCAGTGTTTACAAGTCTTGGCATAGCCGTATCTGGGGTAGAGGATGCTACGGCAGCAATACGAGATACTCGTGACAATCTGATGTCTCGAGATCCTTTGGGTCTCGCTCCCTGTTTGTGCCATCGATTAGTCTGTTGATCAGTTTCGGCTTGTTCCTCTACACTTGGTATAAACTGTTGAGATTCACAGGACTCACCGGCTGTATGCTGAGGGGGTCCGAGGTGACCATCTGCTGTATGTTCCTTCTGTTTTGGAAGTCCAGCAAGTAACTTTGTTTCAAGAACCGCAATCCTTTGTAGAATTTTGTGGCAGTTCATGCAGCAAGTAGATTCCACTAGAGGCATTTTCTCTCGTCTGATTGAATGTAGACAGCTGTATTTTTCTGTCTCCGGAATGTAAACTGCTGACAGTGGTAGGCAAAGAGTCCTCTTTTTCCAAAAAAATGTGTTGTTTGAGCACTGTGCTGATCTGCTGAAGTTAAAATCTTAGAGAGATCTGAGAAAAGAACAAAAATAGGGAGCAAAGCGCAGAACAATAAGCAAGAGTGTCCGAACAGTAGCAAAGCCGGAAGCAAAGCAAAGCTCTAGTAGGGATGCTGGAAGTATGGCCCTGCGATGCAGCATCTCGTTCCCTCGGGGAACCATGGTTACATACGTAACCTGGGACGTTCCCCTTCAGGAACTCGAGCTGCGTAGAAAACGCTAGGGGAACGAGATGTCCACGCCGCCAGACTTGCAAATCCCTGCCTAGTAGTGTGGAAGAGCACAGCTATGGCAAGAGACCTCGCAAATCTAGGTCATAGGACCTGACGAAGGTGAGGGGGAAGGTGAAGAGACCATCCCGCAGCGTTGCAGATGTCCTGCATAGGCATACCTACCAGAAAGGCCTTAGAGGCCGCCACACTTCTCGTTGACTGAGCCTTGACCCCCAATGGTGAGGGGAGATCAGAGGACTCGAGGCTATAGAATACCATCCTGATCCACCACATAGCATAAGCATAGCATCTGGCCAGAGGCCTCAGACTCATCACACCGCGGAGGAAACGTGTAACCAGGGGGTCCTTGCCCACTGATTGACCACCAAGAGGGGCGTGGTAGGCCGCTATAGCCTCCACGTAAACCTTCAGGGTGGAGTGGGTTAACCCGGCGGAGAAACGAGCCTGCAAGAACTCCAGCACTGTACCAATCGGGCAGTTAACTGGGTCAAGCTGGCGATCTCCGCACCATGAAGTGAAGAGTCTCCACTTCAGGGCATACAGTTTCCTCGTTGAGGGAGCTGTAGATTGGAGGATGGTCTCAACAACCTCGGTTGAAAGACCAGAGGCTATGAGTTGTGCCCCCTCAGAGGACACACCCACAGCTTCCACAACTCCGGGCGGGGGTGAAGGATCATGCCCTCCGCCTGTGAGAGGAGATCTCTCCTGACAGGAATCTCCCATGGAGACCCGTCGAGGAGAGAAATCAGGTCCGAGAACCACACTCGGTCTGGCCAGAACGGGGCTACTAGCAATAGAAGGAGCCCGTCCCAGCGCACTCTCTCTAGAACTCCCGGGAGCAGAGCGATCGGGGGAAAGACATACAGACAAAGCCTCGGCCAAGTCTGTACCATAGCATCCAGCCCCAGTGGAGCTGGATGAGTCAGAGAGAACCAGAGGGGACAGTGCGATGTCTGACGAGTCGCAAACAAATCCACCTGAGCCTGGCCAAAAACTCTCCATATCTGCTTCACCACCTCGGGGTGAAGCATCAATTCCCCGGGCCTCGGCCCCTACCTCGACAGGATGTCTGCTCTCATATTGAGATGCCCAGGAATATGAACTGCTCTCAGCGAGAGAAGCTTGTCATGGGACCACACAAGGATCCGGTGCGCCAGCTTGTATAAGGGGCGCGAACGCAGAATAGGCATCAGGACGTTCTAGCCGAAGACTATCCAGTGAGAATGACGGTCCACAGATCCGCCTTCTGCTAGAAGCCTTCGGCCCGGGAGCGCCACTCTGATTCCAAAATTCTGGGGAGTACGAGAAGTGACGTTCCCTAAATGAGGAGCTGGAACACGATTGGGCGGGAGCAGCCCCTGCTGACCACCTCAACCTCCTCGGAGGAAGAGAGGTAAACATCGTGATCTCACTCGAGAAAATATCCCAAGAGGCTCCTGAGTCCTGTATACTTATATATATATATATATATATATATATATATATATATATATATATATATATATATATATATATATATATATATATATATATATATATATATATATATATATATATACACACACACACACACACAGTGTTGGGGTAACGCATTACAAGTAACGCGAGTTACGTAATAATATTACTTTTTTCAAGTAACTAGTAAAGTAACGCATTACTTTTTAATTTACAAGAAAATATCTGAGTTACTTTTTCAAAAAAGTAATGCCAGTTACTTTTTTCCCCATTTATTGACTGATAGTTATTGAAAAACTAACTGAGATAAAATAATAATTAACAAAAATTAACAATCGTTTTCATAATCATTACGTTCTCACCCCTTGGTGGAAAAATATTTGAGTTGTGTGACAGTTTAGGTAAATACCTGTAAATGGCGCATCACACACATGGGGTTATCTGACGGAGAGACGCAAAGCAGTTTAAAGCGGAGTCCTGTATGGGTCCTGTTTGATAAATGTGCACCAGCAGTACTTAGCAGAACACCCGACCCGTTATCCCACAGCAGCACTAATATAATTCTGTACCAGACCAGAACCGTTTGACAAAGACCACGAGTCGCGACCCGAACCGCACACACATTAATCTACAACATCAGGTAGGCAAACTTATTCATTTTCTCGTGTAACAAGCAATCAAACCAAAATTAAGCATTCTAAGTTGGTGCTTTGACGAAAAACAGACACGCAGAGCAACGTGATAAGTACAGAAAAAAAGATGAGAACGTGCCTTTCTGTAAACAATACAGAACTTGGCCGAGCATCTCGTGATCACTCTGCCAAACTTTAGAACAATAATGCATAAGCTAAATCACATCATACACATGCTTATAATTCTTCATAAATAAAGAAAAGAACATATTCAAATATGAGCCTTTACTGCGATTGTCGTTATTATTGAATTTCATTAGTCATTAGTCATAATTCATTAGATGATTTATGCGTGGCTGTTCATGGAAAAGTGAGCAAGACACGACAATACCATGATTATGGTTAAATAAGAAAAAAGACGTCTAATATAACGAAATTAGGCTACATTTATTTTCATATTAATATCTCAACACACCATTAGATTACATTATCGCAACTTGTGTAGATTAATGCATTTCAGCATGTTAATTTTGTCGCTAAACGTTTGCCTCAATAAGGTTAAATTATGCCCAAGTCTTTCTTTGGCCTTCGCTCTGGAAGTGATCTGTTGATTCTGCTAAACTTTAATTAAAACCAAAACTATATAAAAATGTGTTCACAAAATAAAAACTAAACTAAAACTAACAAAAATATTAATGAAACTAATAAACTAAACTGAATTTTATAGCAAATTTGAAAATGATATTAAAATAAAACGAATTTAAAAATTAAAAACTATAATAACCTTGGTGTGAACATGCTGTTACTGTAGTTCTAGACTAAATGTGAATGTGCATTAATTCATCCCACTCGCAAAAAACTGATTTAGTATTCATCAAATTGAATTAAAACAGTGAAATGCAAACACAGAATATGACACAAACCTGCAATAATTAAAATGTTAAACAACACAAATGTATCTAATCCCATTTTATTAACCAATGTCTTTGCTGCTGACCTTTGATGATCCAGTTCAATCATACTGATAAGAAAAAATGACTTTAGATAAACTAACAATTGTCATGGGCGGCGCTAGGGAGGGGCTAGCAGGTGCTCCAGCTCCCCCATGAAAAACCAAAGCACCCCCATAGCACCCCCATAAAAAATGAAATAAAATAAATAAAAAAATCCTAAACGAAACGAAACTAACAACAGTTATTGAAAAACTAACTGAAATAAAATAATAATTAACAAAAATAAATAATCGTTTTCGTAATTATTACGTTCTCACCCTTTGGCAGAAAAATAGGGAAACACCTGTAAATGGCGCATCAAGCAATGGGGTTATCTGACAGAGAGACGCAAAGCGGTTTAAAGCAGAGTCCTGCACGGGTCCTGTTTGCTAAACGTGCACCAGCAGTATCTACTTAACAGAACACCCGACCCGTTATCCCACAGCAGCACTGATTTAATTCTGCACCAGACCTGAACCTTTTGACATAAAGACCGCGAGCCGAACCGCACACGCATTAATCTACAACATCAGGTAGGCAAACTTATTTATTTTCTCGTGTAACACAAGCAATCAAACCAACATTAGGCATTCTAAGTTGGAAATAAAATAAAAACATTTGACTCATTACACATGCATAAATACTGCAATGCAATACAACGTGATTTTCAGTCACACGTAATGTCAGCATTTTATTTTAAAAATGGATCGGTTCCTTGTGCCAAGTACTATTGGCCTGCCCCCGACTAAAGATTTTTCTAGTCAACTAGTCGCACGTTTATATTAAATAATAAGTATAATAACCTACTAAACCATCCGTTAATACAGGCATTTAGGCGTATTATTCCGCGCTCAGACGCACACATAGGTCTCTGCACATAAAGCTTGCCGCTAAGCACCTGCTAAATCAGTGGCGAAGCTACGGGTGGGCCCACTTTCAGCTGTGGCCCACCCAATGAAAAGTTGGTATTTATTCACACCATATGCTTGTCAAATCGATGATTCGTCAGTTTCTGTTAGTCCCACCCATAATTATGTTTAGATGTAAGGACATGTGCAGGTTTGAAAATAGTGTTGAACTGGAAAATTTTAATTCAAAATAGTGAAACAAACATCATCCAGTCTTTAAAAAGTATATGTTGGATAACCCAAATGAAAGTCTTAGCACTGTATCCGGACCGTCTACAAATGAAGTAGACACCTGCCGGTGATGGATTATAGATCGAAAACTTCTGAGCCAAACATGTTTGAAGCATCACATTATCCGCTAAATAGTTGCGTCCTTTGAAGAAAGAAACACACAAATGTTGTGCTAGATACTGTTCTGCACATTTGCAGTTTTCTACTGTCCTCGATGTTACTCTCATTTGAACGCGATCTGACAGAGATCTGATTATTATATCACCTGCGAAGCCTCGTTGTCCCAGACTGAGGTAATGCTTTACAAACTTACTTTTGTTAACGTCAGTGAATGCATTAACAATGACCAACATTTGTTACAGCATTAATTAATATTTGTTAACGTTAGTTAGCCTAATAAAAATACAACTGTTCAGTGTTATTTTTTTTAGCTCAGGTACGAATTAGAGATAGCCTACTACTTTTAATTTTAATAATGTATTAGTAAATGTTGAAATTAATGTTAATCAATGTGAAGTATGATCACGCAATATTGACTGATGGATTGGCAGAGAATGGTTTTTCTGTGAGAAATTATGGTTCTATTCTATTTAAAGAAATACGAGGTAAACGTGTGAATACATAATGTGCACACTTTTGGAGTAAATGTTTGCATGTTGTGTAGCGAAGCACTGGTCAAAAATAAATGTAAGCAAACGTGATTGAATATGTACAGGCTTGGGTCTTGTTATTCTATTCAAAATATCCTTATTCCGATTGATTTTGCATTCCTGCAGAAATAAGAACTATAGTGTCATTGTAACCAAATATCATACATAGGTCAAATATCGAAGCTATAATCTCACGGTCAAATCAGAATATTTATGTAAAAAAAATTCTGTAACTGCTGCCAAAAATAATCTAGGCTATATATTTATAGCTCCACTGTGATTTGTGACATATTTTCAAGGAAAAAAATCAAAACGTTTTGTTCACAAATCGCACATTTATAAGTATTGTGTAGCCTATTGAACCGTTCTGTATTTTCTGTTGGCAATTTGATATGCAGTTTTCATACGCTACACTTTGCCCACCTGGTTTTATGTAGGTCCACCCACTTAAACATTTCTGGCCTGGCCCCTGGGCTAAAGTAATGATTATGAACGCATCGGGGAAAAAGAAGACATTTTAATTATTTATTAATAAACTAATAAACTAGTGCTTTCTCAGGCTCGCCATCTCCACAGTGGACGTGCCTTTAATAGAGAAATGCACCTAAATGATCTACATAATCAGAGAAGATTTTTTATTATTATTATTGGTTTTCAAGCTTTCTGCAGATTTATTTCTTATGTCTGTGAGCTGGTTCATTGTTCATTCACAGAGAGTGCATGAGACGACAGAAAGCACATCCAAAAATGACGGGAGTATAAGCTCTTTCAGCAGGAAAAAATAAATAAATTAATAATTGCATGCGCGCCCCCATGTCATACAGTAGGCTAAGCGTGATAATACTCCCACATTCCTCATAAACATTTGAAATGCGCCTATATAGCGATTTTATTATTCATATAAATAATAATAATAATAACAACAACCCGTTTTGGTCATATTTACTATTAATTGCCCAGCTCCCCCTGTCATTGATCTAGCACCCCCTCAGCACCCGCGTTCAAAATTCTCTGGCGCCGCCCCTGACAATTGTGCTTCATTGTTTTTTTTATTGCTGAAGAGTGTTGAACTTCTTCTCCTGCGTTCTGCTCTTCACACGTGTATTTACTCTTCCTTCAGCCTGAGGTTTATTCATTACACTTTTTGGTGTGAAAGGGCTTTTACATTTGCTATAATTAACTTATCATAGTCAGATGAAATACATCATTTAATTCCTCAAAATTAAATGCAGCCAAACAACCAGACAAGTAAACACGGTCTGATGTGAAAAGATTCAATATAATGAACTGAGAATGACTGTAATGCACGCGTTGCCTCGGCAACACGAGCCACTCGGTATAAAAAACCATCAATCCCCTCGGAGAAAGATAGCTGCAGCAGCGCGCTCTCACACAAAGGGGGAAGAACTGCAGCGTGGGCTTCCGCCCCAAGAGAGCGCTAGATCTGGGGAATGCAGGTGGAGATAGGGCGAGCCCGTCTCCAACCCGTCCGCCAGATCCATGTGCGATCACAATCGCCGCCATGCCTCAGCAGCAGCGGGACCAGAACCGCGAGATCACAGGCACGGACACGGCATGGCAGGAGCGGAACGTATTGCAGCAGGGAAAGCACAATCAGCCTTTTTTCCCAAAAGCTGACTGCACGAGCTCCGCTCCGCAGACATGCTACTCATAATGATATTCGTTCACAATACGCTTATGCAAACAATATGCTTATGCAACTGCTCTACGAAAGCTCATCGACGCCTCCACGTCCACCTCCTCGGAGGAAGACAGGCGGAGCATCGCCCGTGGGGCTGGCTTCCGATCCCAGAGAGCGGGCGCTGGATCTGATGGGAAAGGAAGAAGATAGGGACTCGCCCGTCTTCATTCCCTCCACCTGATCCATCTCCTCAAAGAGAGCTTCGGGGAGCGAAGCGTACGCAGTGGAAGCCGCTCACAATGCGGGCAGTCGGCCCCCTCGAGAGCCGACTCTGCGTGCTTCGCTCCCAAGCAGACCATGTGTATCCCCACTCGTAGTGTAGCGTGAACAGGGAGACACACACAATCTGTAACGTGAACTGCTTTTCTTTCGCCCTTATGGTTTGTCTTTGCCTCAGCTTTAGACATACTGGAACTTTATATGTTGCTGGACTTGTAACTTACAACAAACAACATTAAATAAGACTCACAGAACATAGATCGTGACTGACACACACAGAGAGCTTTGCTGAATGACAAAAGCTGAAGCCGGCTGCACCTCACGTGCTTTTAAGCTTCCTGGTCATGACGTCACCCGCACCTGACGTCTCGCCATCAATTGGACTGATTACACATATGATTCAGAGCTTGATATCACTGAAAGGCGTTCCCATAGCGTTTTCGACGCAGCTCGGGTTCCTGAAGGGGAACTCCATGTGATTGCTTAAATATGAGATACACGGTTAATGAAAACTACTCAAACACAAGTTTAATCCAGGCCCATTTTAATTTTATACACAAAGAGCGCTCTCTTTTTAATCACTAAAATATGTCACTCCTCTTAATTCATCGCGATCTCACAAAGTTTTGTTATAATGAAAGGATTCGAGAGCATATCTCAGCATTGAACAAAACACTGCGTTTTAAATGATGAGTGGATACTAATATAAATTCCTTTGATTGGGAAATGCATTAAAGGAATATGTATATAATTGGCCACAATGCACAACGCAATGCACAATAGAAACCTTTGATGCTGTCCTAAGCACAAACACAAATATGGTCTGAATAGTTTGCACCCATGGGATCAGTGTAAATAAACATAACTAATAAAGGTTAAATATTTTTAAAGACAAGTCAGTAATAAAATAAGAAAAAAAATCAACACATTATATGCACAGATAAATAAAATAGAACAAAGTTGAAAATAAAATAAAATCTAACATTAGTTTTCAGGTACAGAAATGTAATAAATGTAAAATTACACTGTATGTTCACTGTATAAATAAAATACAGATACATTTTTGATATAAAGGAATTTTGTATTTAAGATAGCCCGCCGGGCAGGGCAGTATGTATTTTGGTAGCCTGACTGGATGAGACAATAGCCCCGGGACGTCGGATTAGTGATTTTTCGAGCCCTACAATATGTATGGCAAGAGCTCTTTCAGTCACTGCATTCTTTTCCTACTGATTATTTTCATTTTTCCTTTGTATTTTGCTGTAACAGTATGAAAAAAGGCAACATATTCTGTGCATTTGTGGACCACTCGCCTGATTTAATTTATAGTAAAAAGTTAATGAACATGTTTTATTAAGCCAGCATATTTTACATAATACAGATATTTTACTACAGTGATATTAAAGGGTTTCTCCACCCCAAAATGAAAATGTAGTCATTAATCACTTACCCCCATGCTGTTCCAAAGCCGTAAAAGCTTTGTTTGTCTTCAGAACACAAATTAAGATATTTTTGATGCATTACAGCTCTCTGACCCTCCCATAGACAGCAATGTAATAAACACGATCAACTTCCAGAAACGTAGCAAGGAGATCAGTAAAATAATCCATGTGACATCAAGGGTTCAACCGTAATTTTACGAAGCTACGAGAATACTTTTTGTATGCAAAGAAAACAAAAATAATGACTTTATTCAACAGTTTGACTCCTCAATGTCGGCGTAGCGCCATTTTGGATAATATCTGCTGGACGCAAACTGCGTATGCCCTTCTGTGTCAGCCACACTGCACGGATACATCTTCTACGTATATTTATGCTTTGATTTGAATGAAAACGGCATATTCGTGTGGTGCGGCTGACACAGAAGAGCCATGAGAGATGGATTAGTCATGGTCTAATGGTTAGAGAGTCAGAATTGTAACCAAAAGGTTGCGGGTTCGAGTCTCTGTACCAGCAGGGTTTGTTGGTGCAGGGAGTGAATGTTACAAGTTTAGTGCTCTCTTTCACCCTCAATACCACGACTGAGGTGAGACCCTTGAGCAAGGCACTGAACCCCAACTTTAAGAAATGTGTAAATGCAAAAAAGATTATAGGGAAAGGGGGTTAAAAAAATATGAATCGGGAAGTAGATTGAGTGCTATATAATATTATCCATTGGACTCATGTAAGTTTGTCTGATGAGAGAAAGTGTAAATCAGTGATGTTCTTCTGCTGTTTGTTTGCATGTTACATTATGAATTATGACATATTTAAACTTTGTATATTTTGCTTATGTTTTTTTGTTTGTTTTGTTTTTTTATCCAGGTGTGTCTGGTGTTGGTTCAGATAAAGTCTCAGTGTCAGTGATGATAGGAGATTCAGTTATTTTTTACACTGGTGTTGAAACAAAGCAACAAGATGATATTAAATGGTATTTCAGCAGCACTCGCATTGCTCAAATCTATGGAGATCTCAGTTTTGTCTGTACAGATGTTCAGTGTAATAATGGCACTGAGAGATTCAGAGACAGACTGAAGCTGGATCATCAGACTGGATCTCTGACCATCACAAATATCATAACCACAGACTCTGGGGAATATAAACTGAAAATAATCAGCATCAGTGATAGCGAAACGATCTTCAGTGTTTCTGTCACTGGTAAGTCATTTAATGAGTGTTTAAATGCACTTTATATATGTTTAAACTACAAGATCCTCCAGCAACTGTTGGTTTGTGTTTCAGATGTTCCTGCTACTGAACTATATGAAATAAAGGCGGGAGAATCTGTCTCTTTAGATCCTGGTGTAATAAAACACCCAAATGATCTGGTGATTTGGTATTTTAATGACACTCTCATTGCTGAAATCACCGGAGATCAAAGTAATTTCTGTACAGATGATCAGTGTAAAGAGAGATTCAGAGACAGACTGAAGCTGGATCATCAGACTGGATCTCTGACCATCATGAACACCAGAATAACAGACTCTGGAGATTATCATCTACAGATAAACAGCAGCAGCAGCAGCTTCAGTATTAGGAGGATTAAGAGCTTCAGTGTTTCAGTCACTGGTGAGTGTAATTTAGTCATTCATTGCATTTTCCTTTGAGGAATTTTAAAATAATTTCAATATTTTAAATCAACCCAATGAGTGTCCCAATGAATTTGCATTTGATTTGATTACCCATAGTATTTCTTGCATGTGATGCGATGAGGTCTGTTTAAAGGAAAACGCCACAGTTTTTCCATATTCCAATATGTTCTTCCCTCAACTTAGACGAGTTGATATGTACCTCTCCCGTCTCAGTCCGTGCACTTAATCGCTCTAGCGCGCAGCACCACTATGCTAGCGTTTAGCTTAGCACCATTCATTTCTTAGGATCCAAACTGGGATAAATTTAGAAGCCACCAAACACTTCCATGTTTTCCCTATTTAAAGACGTTTACATGAGTAGTTACACGAGTAAGTATGGGGACACAAAATAAAACGTGGCGATTTTCTAAGCGAATAAAAATGATAACTATAATGTGTGGTGGAAGAGCACTTTGCAGCACTTCGACCTCAGCGCAGTAATATCATCACTCCTGAAAACTGCCCCTCTACCTCTCCCTGATAGTGATAGTGCAGGCCACGTTGGTTGTATTGACGGAAGAGGGAGAGTTATCAGGAGTGATGATATTACTGTGCCTTTAAAGGAGGGATTCGTTACGGGCTGGACAACGACATTTGCTTTGTCATGCCCTGGGGAGATCCATGCTGGACTTTAAAGAGCTACATCAACTTTGCCCTGTGGATGAAAGAATCTGCAACATCAGCATCCAACCCCACCCTGCAGACTTCTTGCAGCATGGCCCACAGCCCAGCCAGCCCCGCACAACATAGATCATAAGCCTGAGCCCTCTGCAGACACGGAGCCGGAGCTGATCCCGTTTCAAGAGCCAGACAAGGAGACTGAGCTAGACAATGCCACAGAGCCCGAGCCTGTCCAGGTGTGCGAGCCGGCTACATCGATCATGCCTGTGGGAATATTAGTGGAGTACAAGGGCATGGATGTTGGCCCTGCCTACATTCCTACCACTGAGGGTGAGCTGTCGCTGGCCTCTGGAGACTTGATGGAGCTACTCAAACCCCTCTTTCCTAAACCCTCTCTTCCTTCTAGCCCTGTCTGTCTGTCTTCTTCACTGGCTTCATCTAGCTCTTGCTTTCTGTCTTCAGTGTTTCCCTCCAGCCCCGAATCTTTAGTTTCCCATCCGGTTCCATCCAGGACTGAATCTCCTGTCTCTTTGCTGGTTCCGTCCAGCTCTAAACCCTCTGTGCCTTGTATGGGTCCCTCCAGCCCTGAACCTCCTAAATCCCTCAGACTCCCACCCATCCTCCCTATCCCACGTCTGACTTCTAGTCCTTCTAATCTATGCCTTCTATTGCCTGCCTCTTCTCTTGCTTACTCTCTGTCAACTGCAGCTGATGCTGCTCCTCAACAGCATTAAGTCCTGTCATCTCCACCATGGACAGTTAATGTACATTCACATGGGGCATCGGCGGCAATGCCTCTTGTTTACTTTGAATGGATTGACGTCAAGTGTTGCCGAACTGAATTGTGGGTCCGTCACGTTGCTTCGCTGGCGTTGCTCGCAGCAGAAGTTGAAAACATTTCAAGTTCCAACGCAAGCGTCAGACAATCAGATATGCAAATATCCTAGCGCAAACGCTAGCCAATCCCGTTCATGCAACACCTGAAAATTAATATGATTGGCTGTTGTCACTATGACGGTCGTGTCAGCACCAAGCTTCAGACACGCTCTGCTTCATGTATTGATGCTGATGCCCCAAATGAATGTACCATTATCCAACCTACTCCACCAGTCTTCACTGAAAAAAATTATTAATTGAATTTACTAAATTTTTTTAAGGTAAGTGGTTGCAATCAATTTAATTTAGCTACATTTAAATAAACAAATTTTGTTGAACGTTAGAAAACTAAATTTGTTTATTTAAATGTAGCTAAATTAAATTGATTGCAACCACTTACCTTAAAAAATTTGAGTAAATTCAATGAATCATTTTTTTCAGTGTTCCTTGTCCCTCTGTAAGGCTGAATGATTAATCAAATGCGATTGACGTGCATCTTTCAGTGAAGCATGGTTCAGTGATCAGTAGTAAATCTCCATCCGAAGGCCAGAGGGCGCTTTCACGCTGAAACTCCAAATATGCCCTGCTTAAAAAAGGAAATGCCAGTCATTCCAGGGTTGTGGCTAGAAGGGAGAATGCTGCGGCCGAAAACTAACAATGAAGCTGTAATTCACTGATAATTACGTAAAACCACTTTCATATTCACAGACCAATTTACTTGCGCGATGATGAAATCATTCTGTTATTATGAAAGCAGTTTATGTAGCTTGTCATTGAAGTACGGCTCTATGTAGTAAATGCTGCTTTTTCTGAACCCGCTTCTGTATACCATCGCGCCTTTACCCAGCGAGTTTGAGTCATTTATAATGTGAATTTGAAAAAGCAACATACGTCAAACATCTTTCCAAACATGAGAAGCATTTAGGAACCTTTTGTCCCACAAAATGCCACATTTAATATTTTTTTTTTTATTTCAAAATCACTTAACATTGCATTATAAATATACTTTATTATAATGAAAACTCAGATAAACCATATATTGTTGTAGTCCCGTGTTTATTAGTCATGTTGAAATAATGAAAGCAGTTCAATCTTCTGTTTCCTGGAACGACTGGCAGTACCTTTCTTCTGTGGGGCATCTTTGGAGTTTTAGTGCGAGAGCGCCCTCTGGCCTTCGGATGGAGATTTACTGCTGATCACAGAACCGTGCTTCACTGAAAGATACGCATGACAATAGCAGCTTTTGCCTAAACGTGATTGCGATTTTATTTTGATTAATCCTGCAGCCCTATCCCTCGGGCTCCACTTTGGGCAAGCATCCATCTATCTCCATCTTCCATGCCAGCCAAGCTCTCAGCTCTGTCTCCGCTGCCACCTGTCATCCCATTAGCTCACTCTCAGCCTGCCATAGCCTGTGTGGGTTCACTTCGGGTCTTCAAGTTAAGTCAAGTCAAGTCACCATTATTTATATAATGCTTTTTACAATGTAAATTGTGTCAAAGCAGCTGTACTGTATTAAACAGGGAAATAGTGTGTCGAAATAGTCTGTTGTTCAGTCACTAGCTCCACATAGGCGTGAGGATCCCCATTCTCCGCCTCTAGCCTTTGGATCTCTGACTCCACCTTGGCCCTCTGACCCATCAGCTCCACCTTGGCTCCTTGCACCCTCATCTACACTGTGGTCTGTCATCGCACCAGCGCCACCAGGCTCACTCGTCCCTACGGCTCTGCCTTGGTCAGTCGACCATCCACCACCTCAGAATTTGCCCGCTTCTCCGCCTTGTCCCTCCAGATCCTCAGTGTCACCCAGGCTCTGTGTCTGCTCGGCTTTGTCTGGGTCTCCATCGTCAGCATCATTGCAGGAGCTTGAATCCCTGGTTCCACCTTCCAGGCCTCCAGCGACTTCGCCGTGGGCCTTCATCCTGGCTGGGCTCTGGTCGTCCACTACTCGTCTCATCCTCCTCAAGTCCTTCATACACCCTCTGTGACTCCCAGCTGTTCCCTGGCTACTTCCTCCTTTGGTGCCTCCCCACACACACCTTGACAGAGCGTTGGGTTGTGGACTGTTTAGAAAAAGCATGTTTTATGTCAATGACACTTTGACTAATGTTATTAACATGCAAAATGCATAATATCAGCCAGTTGTTCTGTGAGCACTGTTGCTTCCAATTAAGCTCAAAGTGCTGGTGCTCTTTGAACTGCAGTTGCTAAAAACAATTTAAGACACCATTTAAAACAATGTCATACACCTGATGACCAAAGTGTAATTATCAGTCAAATATATTGTTAAGTACTGGTTAGTTTATCATTCGCTCTCTAATAATGACTGCTTCTATTTATCTGTTCCAGATTCATATCCATCTTCAGCTGCTGTAGCAGGAATAGTTGTTGCTGTTGTTCTGCTGGTGTCTGTGGCTGCAGCTGCTGTGATTTACTGTCACCGCAGGAGATACAGACTAGCAGCACAGAATGTAGGTATTACATACTACTCATTTAACAAGATATATGAGAGTTGCTGTGCACAAGAAAAGCTTTAAAAGAACAGTGGTATGAATACATTTTGTATATTACTATTATAAACAATCAAAAACAAATTAAGGAAAGGATGTGACGTGTGGCCAAGTATGGTGACCCATACCTGGAATTTGTGCTTTGCATTTAACCCATCCAAGTGCACAAACACAGCAGTGAGAAGTGAACACACAACACACACTGTGAACACACACCCGGAGCAGTGGGAAGCCAATGCTGCGCCGCCTGGGGAGCAGTTGGGTGTTCGGTGCCTTGCTCAAGGGTCTCACCTCCGTCGTGGTATTGTGGGTGGAGAGAGCACTGGACATTCACTCCCCCCACCTACAATCCCTGCCGGATCTGAGACTTGAACCCACAACCTTGGGGTTACAAGTCCGACTCTTCAACCATTAGGCCACGACTGTTATTAAATAACAATTAATGTAACAAAACAAAGCTCAACTTTTGTCACAGAGAACTGTTTTATTAGAAAACACCAATACAACAGTTCAAGAATTCTAGATGTGATATTGAAATGACAATACTTCAAGTTTATATTAATGAAGATGACCATCTGGTGCAGTTTAAGACAGTTTAAATGGTTAGGGAAAGAAAACCCCTCTACAAAAAAACTGGAACAAACACAATTCTAGTAAAATCAAAAAAAAGAAAAAAAAAGAAGGAAACATCCTTCCACATTCATCTGCATTTTTTTAGCAAATTTATTTCTGTGTTAATATTTGTATGGACAGAAATATATTCCAAAAGCTGAGACATAAACAGAACAAATTTCACAGACATTGCATGAACAGTAATGGAAGAGGGTTGATATCAAAAGTTTATTTTGTGTCGAGCAGCTGCTTTAAGTGCTACAGAGCAACTCATTTTCATTTGCCAGTTTTTGCTGTGAGATGTTACTCAACTGATCCATCAAGACAGTTTCTCGAACACATTTGGGGGTTCATATGGACACATGAGGTTTTCTACTGTAAAGAAGATCACCTCTCCCTCTGCCTCACTGTAGCTCTGTTTTAGGTGTCTTACATTAGAGACACTGCACTTTATTGCTCTGTTCACATCTGCAGTCCTCATGCCTCCTGTAGCAGGTCTCTAGCATCTTCTCACAGCTGATCAGAGACCCATAGCATCTTAACAGTGGAGTTTTTCACAGTCAGTAGAAAGGTCTCTTTAGTGCTCTAAATTATTGAAACCCTGACATTGATTGTCTTCCACCTGTAAACGTTAGTGCCTTAAGAACTGTTTCACAAATGCATGCAAAAATAGTTTGTTCATCAAACAAGAAAAACATTGAAAAACATTGATTAAACTCTATCCAATGAAGATCTGTAAAGCTTATTCAGATTATCTTTAAAATACATTGTACTGAAAAATTTACATTTCTTTTTTATGCTGTTTATTTTCTTTCTTTTTTTTTTTTTTTGTGTGTGTGTAACATATAAACATCAGACCTCTTTATTGAGTTTACCTTTTGTGAATGTGTTTTCTTACAGGAGGATGATGATAACTTGCAGCCTGATCCAAAGAACATTCGTTTGAGGTAGATGGGATGTCTTTAAACTCTGTTTACTCACAAAGTGATCAGAAAATTTCAGCAGTCGGTACCAACACCAGTACAATTGTCACACATTATAAAACAAAAATATTGTTTGTTTTTTTTTCAATATTTTTGTGTTTTTTTTCCCATTACACCAAGACACATTAATGTAAGAAGAAAAAATATATATATTTTAAATTTGTTAAAAAAAATGTTTCAAAATCCACCAGTGGCATCAGAAAAACTCAATTCAAAAAGAAAACAATTTTATCAGCTGAGATTTAGATGATGCAAGCTTGACTAATGTGACCTAAAAGAGCTAACACTATGCTTGATTATGTTGCTAATGTTTATTATTTAACCACTAACATTAACCCTTAGTCATCCACCTTCAACTGAAAACACTGGTTGACCAATTTTGAATAGCATAGCTCTTTATATACCAGCTACACCAGAACTAAAACCAGCTTAAACCCTTTTGCATCAGTTTAAATTATAGCTGCAAGCAGAAATTATAGGGGTTTAAGCGCTAGAAGGCCTAAATATCTAAATAAGTATTCTGTTTTCTTTAGCAAGCATGTAAACACATCATAGAGAGAAAAGATTATTTACAGCCAGCACAAGCAATTCACAAAGGAAATGTATGTGTTTTAATGCTTTTAAACAGTTATTGAGGTTGAACCAATAATCTAGGACTAGTTTGCGAAAATTGGCTTTTGAAATAATGTCCAATATTTGATGAATGATTTGATTGACAGCAGCAGTCCTAAAGTGAAAGTTGCTCAGAATGAGAAGTTCTACCATGTGGTGTGACTGTTGTGGGCGTTGTGTGAAAAATCATGTGAGATACAATCCTTTACACACATGAGAAGCGCAAAGGCACCCCCCGGTGGCCGATTTCTTTCTAATTTCTCACAGGCCTCTAGGGCTGTGAATCAGTCCGATCGGCCTCCTTTAACCTTTTCTGATAGCTGCTCAAAACATTGGCTGATGGTTGCTGTGGTTTTCAAGATATGCGAAAGTCCTCAAAGACAGTCTTGGCACCTTGGACAAAGACACTGCATGCAAATGTTCAAGTCAATCTGATTAAGGGTTGTGAAGTTATAGGCATTTTTCCATGTTAAAGCACCATTAAGAGGTCAGTTGCTGCATCCTGGCTGCAGAATGCGCTCTTACAAATCTGTTTCGAGTTTAGTGAAAAATATATCATCCTGGTCATGAGTTATAGCCATTTTAGTTAAAGTGTTTAAGTGTTTAGTTTAATTTTAGTTTCGTTTTTAATTTTGGCCAGCGGTTCTGAAAACATGCTCATTGTACGCTCTCTACGTACAAATCAGCCCCCCCGCCGGACACAGTTTTGCGTAGGGCCCCCAGAAGTCTAGGATCGGCACTGGGTGTAAGCGTGGACTTTTTTTTTTGGCTGAGTATTAAAGCCTGTAAATGGATACATATGATAGAAGCTACGTTAAATACTCTTGCATTAAACATTGCAAAAATACTAATGTGTTGTTTGTCTGGAGGTATGTTACAACACAATTTATGTGTGTTACTATAATAGCTACAAGAATGGAATGCTTTAAGTCTTCGGACCTTTGGTAGATATTTCTTTATATTCATCAAACAAAACATCTGTGATATTTATGAGGTGCTGATTAGTATTTTATTTGTTTGAGATGAATGACACAACAGGTCTTCATCGTCTCTTTTTCAGTTCTATTGTGTTCAGCTGTGATTGCCAATTTTTGTTGTTGTTGTTGTTATTGTGTTTTGCTGATGTATTTGTCTTGTAGAATATTATCACAGTTTGATGGAGATGATTGCCTTACATAATTCTCAGTTCAGCCATTCTTTTTCAGCTTTAGACTTCAGTTTTCTTGGTTCTTTCTTTTGGTAGCATTCTTGTTTTTTGATTTGTCTTTCAATTGGTGTTGCTCATTTTCTTTTATTTACTGTTAATTTTACATCAGTCAAGGGAAAAAGTGCCTTTAAGTAAAACCCACAACACAGTCTTTTCTGAAACACAAAACATGTATGTATGTTTATGTTTTTGTATGTTTATGTGATAAACATTATTAAAAACATAATCAGCTCTATGGAAGATTTTTTTTTTTTTAAATTCATTATAAATAACATTTCCTTTCCTTACAGAATTAATATTTATATGCTTTTTAATACCAAATGACTAACACTTTGGCCAAAGTTACTGTGTGTTGAATAAGAGGAAACAAAACAACACAGCTGTCTGAAAACATATAAATATATAAACCTCATGACTTGAGTAACAAGCTGAAGTAATCAAGAAACCTAGGTTTGCTTTGAGCTAGAAACAGAGGGTTTGCTGAATTATCACACATGAAGAGAAGAAATATGTAATGATCACCTTTGTCATGCACTTACTCTGTATAAGCTGTACTCTTTTTGTTGCGGGGATTCTTTCTGAAACTGGTCACAGATCCTCCTGGCCATGATTAAATCATTTCAAAGGCATTGTCTGGAGTCTGTCTGGTTATTGGTTACATCTTCCCTTGTAATGACTTGTAATGAGAAGTGTTTCTAAACCTGTTGTCCAACAAAAGAGAATATTATAGCATGTTTTTACTTAAGTTGAATGTTAGAAATAACTTCCTTCTGTGATCATAGAATGATGCAGAAATATATATTCTATACTGTAAAAAAGGCCATGTCGATTAGCAAATGATTATAAATAAACTTAATTATTATAAAAATACCCGAGCTGGTTTTAAGAACACAGATGAACTATATATTGTCACAGTTGAGTGTTTATTGTCTTAATGTTTCATCATTCAAAACGTTTTTATCTTCTTTTTACTCAGTTGCAGCAATAGCTGGATGCCTTTGTCCATTTTATGGATTTCCTGGAGTGTCATTTCTATTACTTTCGATTATCAAGCATATGTGAGTTTTCAGCGCGAGGGCGTCCTCTGGCGTCTAGATATTATACACATGTAATGTCTGTTGTGAATGAAACAGAGATGCATGTGTATAAAACAAATAAAGTTATGCTGCGTATGCAATAGTGCATCTGTCAGTGAGGTGTCCAGTATTCTCAGCTGTCCTCCTAGTAACAAAAGTTACAAAAAAAATCTTTAATAATTTACCTACATGCATTTTTTCCTCCATAAGCTCAATGCATTATGTTAGTCTTTGGACCCTTAAGATTTGAACAGTTCTTATTGTGTGATAAAGAAAGTATTTGTGTTAAATGGCTAAAAGTAGAGAAATATTGTGTGAATTGTGTATAAACTACATTTCATGAAAAACATAGAAAGTAACTGTAGTGATATTGAAATTGTGTATTTATTCAATACTCAATTATAGTGCATGGGGAAAAAGTACATACTTAAAGCTGTGTATGATCTCACAGTGCCAGTTTTACTGACGTTCATCTTCTAAGTCATTTTTCTTTAGAGATGTGGTTTGATTTGTTGGGTGGACAAACATCGTTTTGGTGAGTGACAATTCAGGGCACAAGTGCTCAGTGAGTAGATGAAGCCAATCCTGTATATGTCTATCTTTTGTCAGACAAACACAATCGGAGTTATATATATATATATATAAAAAAAAAAAAACTGTCTTCCAAGCTCTATAGTTGTATTAATTAGCTGCTATTCTTTTTTCTGTTTTAGTTGTGTTTGCTTAATTAATTTGTCTTAATAAATATCTAATTTTGGGTTGATTGTATTTGCGTGTGGCCCCGTTTATGTGACTCAGCCCGAACCATGGGACTTGTAACTGCACTCCTCCAGCATAACTTTACTCCTCTCCAACCGAAGATAGAAACAAGTTCAAGCGGTAAAGTAATGCTTTTCATTGGAGCCCTCTTGTGGGTGAAAAGGCTTTTTTAATGTCATTTTGATTTTTTGAATTTTTATATATTTTTTTCTTATAATATACAAGTTTTATTATAATGTTATTTGTGTTTATTTTTATACATTTTTACCTTTTTTTAACATTTATAGGTTTTGTATTTATTGATTGATTGTTTGTGTGTGCAGTAATATTTTTATAGCCATGACATTAATAAAGAATGATGCTTATTGCTGTCAGAGTGCTACAGAGACAAGACGTGCTTGTCTTTTTTTCTTTTATCTGGACTCTGCTCATGATTTTTCCTTTCTGGTCTGAACAACTCGGTTTAAAGTCATTAGGCCAGCGTCAATTTAATGTAATGTATGTATTTTATTTCCACAAGACTACTCTCACATTACTCATGTTATGTAATATGTATGCTAAAGAGAAACTTGTCTTATGTTTACCTTGTTTTATTGCTAAAATAGCTATAAAAAATCTCTGATTTACTAAATTATTCAGATTCATTAAAATCATAAAATCCAGACTGAGGATTAAGAATATGCAATGTTATACACTAAAGCAGGGGTGTCAAACTCAGTTCTTAATTAGGTTTGGAGCTAAACTCTGCAGGGCTATGGTCCTCCAGGAACTGAGTTTGACACCCCTGCACTAAAGCGGTAAAATTACAATTATACGATAGGCCTATTTTACAAACAGAACACTGCACATTTGTTTGTTTGTTTTTTCATATGCATATTAGAAAAGGCCCGGAACCTTCACTACGTCATCCGGCTGTCTCTACACAGGGAGACTCTCGCTTTACATTCACTTTCGATTTGGTTGTGGCTAGCCCGTGGTTAAAGAAGAACAACACTTAGGACTCAGAAGCTGGATCATCAGACTGGATCTCTGACCATCATGAACATCACAATCACAGACTCTGGACTCTATAAACAGAAGATCAACATCAGCATCAGCAGCAACAGCATCAGTGAAAAGACCTTCACTGTTGCTGTTCATAGCGAGTTATGTTTAAAATAAAATATTGTACATTTCAATCACATCATTAATGTGATTCTAAGCACAAAATGTGGATAAATGTTCCTTTTCAAACTGAAAGTCAATTTATCACATTTTATTTGATTTGTATCCACATTTCTTTAATATTATACACTGTTTTCCACCTAAAACAAGATCCTCCAGCAGCTGTTGGTTTGTGTTTCAGATGTTTCTGCTGCTGAACGAGATAAAATGAAGAGAAAATCAGTGAAGGAGGGAGAATCTGTCACTTTAGATTCTGATGTAATAAAAAAACCAAAAGATTTATTGACATGGCATTTTAAGAAGAAGAAGAAGAAATCTGTACAAATACAATAGGGTTTGGGTTTAGTGCTTGGACATGGGAAGGCGACAAGAGTTGGAATGCAGTTCCATTGTGGAATAATGAATGTGGAATAGCAATTAGAAACAGGAGCATTTAGGAAGATAAAAGCATCTCACTCATATCTAGATCTAAATAACAGCAAGAAAGCACAAGCTCCAGTCAAGAACCGTAAGAATTGAAAAGTGAAGTCACCATATTCTGCAATACTATGAGAAACTTTGAACTTAAAAGAGCCATTGCTAGGGCAAAGAAGACAAAATGATCTGACTGTTGATGCTCAGAACTGAGGTGACACCGACCTCAGCTGGTGAAAATGAGTTATTGCTTACGGATATGACTAGTCTATAATGTTGTACAATAATAATAATAATATATATATATATATATATATAATATAGGCTAGACAAATAGAGCATAAATCTTTCTTTCTTTCTTTCTGCTTGCCGACACTACTTACATCAAAAAGACTCCCATAATTTTGTAACATCGGAGAGTCGCATTTTTGCACTCTAAATATAAACATAAACGACGTAAAAGAAACTGAAAGTTTTGCAGACAAGCGCAGAATCCATATAACGTCCAGAAGACGTAATGGGGATAGATAGATAGATAGATAGATAGATAGATAGATAGATAGATATAGATGTAATCATCAGGATAATGCAATTCAGAGGCACCCAAACATCCCAGGCAGATGCAACATTCAAACGCTGAACCCACGTGAGCAGTTTAAAAGTTGGTCAATTCCGCAGGAAACCCACAGAAGTTTCCTAGCAGTGCAGTTGTGTCTTAAAGGATGTACTCGTGTGTGACGAGTCGTAGCTAACGTTGAGAAACCATTCTCCACGTGCTTCGTTACTGGTGCTCACGACCCTTGTACAATTCCAAGTAAATTTTTAATTAATTGTTAGTTAATCCTTTTATAAATGCATTATGAAGCGCTTTTTTTAAATATAAAGTCTCTCGCTTTATTTATTGTTTTACGATGATGAAAAATCGGAACTTCTAACGGAAGTTAGGCAGGTAAGTGAAATCAAGCATTCGGTCAATCTGTAAAAAGATCATGTAAAAATATATATATATATATATCAGCTATGATTACTTAGAATGTTTAAATCAAGTAGGCTACTCGGTCAATGATGCTTTAATGCCTTTATGTAAAAACATAATGTAAAAAATATCAGCTATGATTAAATAGAATGTTTCAGTTCACTTAACACAATAGTCTACATTTATTCAAATAGTCAACTATTGTGTGAGCATTTGAAATTAGTAATAAATTGTGAACATGAGGTAAATGATGTATGCAAAAGGGCTATGGTTCTTTGGCTCATGAGTAAATATGAGTGTAATTTCATGTAAAACTGCAATACAGAAAGTTTTGTTTGTTACCAACTCATCATTCATCAATATATTCACCTCTGCAGGTAGGGGAGAGTGGGGTAAGAATCAAGATGAGACACTTTTTTACTTATGTGGTCCTCAAGATAAGGGAAAATTACACAGGAGTACAATCAAAGTATCTAAAATAATTTCAGGATGTTTCCTATCATTTTAAATGATCAGAAAGTATATATGACAAAGGGTTCTAAAAATATGGCTTCTTATAAAAAAGTGTTCCTGTGGCTCAGTTTGCCCCAGGTTAGGGGTAAGTTGACCCAAGTCAGTGGGTAAGATGAACCACCTGAGTGTAAACTGACCATCTGACTGAATCTGGTTCAAACCCATGTTAAATTTTAAAGATAATGTACCTCTTTTAAAAACTAATTTAATAATCAAATTTCCTTTTTCAAACAGTCTTATTTCTTTTCTTAAAACAAACGTAAACAACATAAAACCAACCTTATCATAGATGGATTTGGTGCACTTGTACACTGTCCCTATTAAACTTGATAAACTAAAGCAGTTGTATAATATCACATTAAAATACCAGTTGGGTATGATAATGGTAGGGTAAGATAAAATGCTGGCTCAATTTACCCCATGGCTGCCATTTTGGAAAAAAAATAGCTTTCTTACTAATTCAGGCTAATATTTAGCTATATGATTTACACGGTTTTATACATAGCTAAATCACATATATGCATCACAAATATTTTTAGACCTGGATAAATTTACTTTGATGTAACAGCCTTTACATCTGTTATGCTAAAATGCTTTGACAAGCTAAAAACAAAGTAAACAAAAACAAAGTTTTTAAAGTAATTGGGTGCCTTCCACTCCTCTCCTGTGCTTCTTCTTTTCACAGTCTGGCAGAAATTATGGGTGGTTTCAAAATATATGGTCACATGGCAGTAAAGGTGTACAGTTGCAAGATACAGGGGGTGGGTCAACTTACCCACTGGCTCATCTTACCCCGCTCTCCTCTACAGGGTAGAAATCGCGTTCGGAGGGCCCCCTCTCAAAAACGTGCATTGCTGTTGTTCAGGTTGTGCTAACTTGTGTTGAGCTGTTTGGAATGGCTGTTCAGCTGCAGTAGGCCTATATCAGAGGAGCGAGGAAAGGACTCTCTGTAAGAGTGAGTCTGTTTTCAGATAATCATTTTAAACACTCCAGCAGTTTCAAAACAGCAGCTCCTTTACTGTAAGGCAGACTATTCATTATAAAAGCTTTAGAATTTTATTTCTAAGACTCACTGTCATAATTAATCAACATGCACAAATTCATGGCACCATCAGCAGAAAGCAGCTCGGTAAAATTAATTTTACATACATTTAGCAAGATGAGCGATAGCTGCAGATACCATCTGCAATTTTACAATTTTATTAAATTGTGATCCTGTTAATTTTATGACATGACATTAACTTGACATTAACTTTTTTCTTCAAAATTATCTACTTAGCATTTCCACTAGGCTCAATTTTGTTGTTGGGAAACATGATTTATACGATTAAAGTTACTGCATACTAAAATTTACTTTGATTTCCAGGTCATTTATTGCCTATATGAAGGGCATTTTCTCCTAACCGAGTTAAATGTATGCTTAAAAAGAGCTGTTAACAAACAAATGAAATCAGTATCAACAAAAGCTGAAGTTAACGGCATTTACACAGACAGTTTAATAAAACTGAAATATAGCGTGAATGCATTCACACCACAGAATTACAAGAGTATAAATAATGTTATGAGCCTAGTGTTTTAAATCAGTTTTTTAATAGTAAAGTAAACCGCCAGTAGGTGGCAGCAAGTCATTCATTTAAGTGATTCATTCAGATAGCTGATTCATTCAAGAAGGAAGCAAGTGCATGTCTTTAAAGGGGTCATATGACACGATTTCATGTTTTCCTTTCTCTTTGGAGTGTTACAAGCTGTTCGTGCATATATAAGATCCGTAAAGTCGCAAAGATTAAAGTCTCAAACCCAAAGAGATCCATGCCTTCCTAAAACGGCTCATGTTTTTGCTCATGTCACACGCCCCTACATGTCTACATCACTCTGTTGGAAGATTTTCATAACATTGCGCAAATGTATACGCAAAGAAAGAAGGCGTAACTTTTATTCTCGCTGTAGTATTATTGCCACCGCCACCGCCATGGAAGCTGATATTCCAAATATGGTAAGGGGTGTAATATTTCCATCACACGCTTGAGGTATTCGGCCAATCACAACGCACTGGATATCTGGCCAATCAGAGCATGTTGCTTTTCAGAACGATGAGCTTTGTAAAAATCTACGCGTTTCAGAAAGGCGAGGCAGAGAGAAACAACAATAATGTATGGTATGTGGAAAATAATGTGGGTTTTTTTTACCTTATACCGCGTAAAGACATTGCATTTCACCAAATACACAAAATAATGTTATTTTTAGCAGCGTCATATGACCCCTTAAAAAAAAGGTTATTGAATCATTGACTCACCTAATTCATTCAAAAACGCTGAATCATTCAGTAATGAAACACTACAGTGTTTTACTCAGAGATGCATGGCTGTTCTGCTGTGATCTTTGTTTGGAACTATTTTCATTAACCAAATTGATCAAAAGCAGCAATATTGTGTCTAAAATGTAAGTCACTTAATGTTAACTACTTGTTATAAATAAAAATTTGTCTGAGTGAGAGAGTACTTCTCCAGGTGCACACTCTTGAGTCCTGACCAGGTTAAATGACCCACACGGTATTGACGTTCCATGCATATGAGTGGTAAAAACCCAATCGCCCGTTCCGTTTATTTTTTCTGGTGCAGGCGCCCCGTGCCGCCCCTGGCAAGATGCCCCCTGTGTGTGTTTCCCAAAAGCAGCTATGGTCGCAAGTTCCATCATTACCAATAGAGTTCAACGAAACTTATATGACCATAGTTAGCTAATGATGCTTTTGGGAACCGCACCCATGGGCGGTTTCTCCTGTCTCCCATGCCTAGATCCACCACTATCTACAAAAGTCTATAGAGTGCAACAAACACTCAGTAATAAAGTGTCCATTGATCAGAGTCCAATGGTGTAAGAGGTGTAGTGTTTTGCTTCTCAGTTACAACTTTCTTTTCTCTACCAAAAAAAGGCATTTTACAATGTCACAAAACTAGGTGTGGCTAATTTCATTTAAAAATAGCAACATTTTGAAAAAAAGCTGAGAAAATCCTATTTTTATCAAAAACTATATCCGGATTGGAATCAGAATGATGATCAAAACGTAGATGGAGTAGACTGCTTCCATCAACACCCCCAAAGCTTCACAGTCTTATACCACTTCCTGGTCAGTATTTTGTTTGGTAGCGGTAGTTTTGATTTATATGCTGCTTAAAGTCTGATGATTGGGTAAGCTTACATGTGCATAAGCAATGCTTGTATTGGGAGATTATGTGTAATAGCGCCCCCTACCATATAAC
>JALXFT010004601.1:0-40001 GCA_023376895.1 Aspiorhynchus laticeps | reverse complement strand
AACTTAAACTGCTGAAATAAAGCGTTTTTTAAGGGTTAGTGATGGAAAACTTGCAGGTCAATGGCATCAGTGTTTAATGTTGGTAAACACTTGTACACTGATCCATATAATACTACCCGCCTGACAAATGCATGTGTTATTCAGGTGTCAGAGTTGTGCAGAATTGAAGGAAGGAACCTCAGAGACAGTGCCAGAAGGATGCTGAACAGGTAAAGCCTTCAAAACATGTCAATCAAACATTGTGTGTCAATACTCAATAAGTTACAAAGCAAATCAGAAATTTAAAAAAAGAATTCCTTTACTGGTCATTTTGAAATGTCAAACTTTGTCCGCAATTGTTAACCACCTCAATCTGTATTATATTTTAGGGTTTTAAAAAATTCCCTCATGTCCAAATTCAACATGAAGGGGGCTGGTCCGCTGCAAAAGGAGGCATTTGAAAAGACTGCACTGTTCTCGGTCATTAGAGGTATGTGTATAAAACACACAACATTTACCAGAGAGCTTCTCTCTTTTTTTAACACACTGAATGGTGATACACAATATATATCTCGTTTTTGTTTTTAGTAGGCATCCAAGCAAAAGAGAATGACTCCCTGTCACAATTAGTGTAATTAAAGTAAAAAATTATGTCAAAAAAGCTGTTCTTATGCTTTTTTTTTCTAATTTGGCAGATGCTGTGATGGCCAACTTCCCGGCAGCAACAGAGTTGGACGTGAGGAATGCAGTTGGGAAGCATTTTAAGCAAGAAAAAAATAAATAAATAATAATTAATAATTTCCTTCAAGTTCACTGTTGGTTGTTTTATTTGTTCAAATAAGTAAACCAGCAAAAGGGTTAATCTTTTTTTTTTTTTATGTTGTCATTTATCCGTAATGTTTATTCCATATTTTAAAAATTACATATTTTTTATCATAATATTTATATTTAGTTGTATTGTATTTATACTATTTCATGTTGTCATTAATTCTTTAGTATTTTTATCATTATTTTTTATTTTTTATTATTGTCTTAAGTTGTCAAAAATGTTATTTTTCCTAATAAAAGCTGTATATTTAATTTGGTTGGATGTATTGTCATTTTTTTGTCTATTAGATCTACTGTATATTATTAGCCATTCATTAGCTGTCTATTTAGTCTATTCTTGGGCTATGGTTAGACGTCTATTAAATTTTCACTGACAGCCCAAATTCAGTCTTGTTTTAGCCTAAACCCATATTGACTGTCTATTAGACGTATACATTTAGTCCTTCAGTGGTCTAATTGATGTCTAGTCTATTAGACGTAGACCTATTCAGTTTTCACTGACAGCCCGAATTTTGCCTTGTTTTAACCTAGACGTCTGGGCTGTGTTTGAACGACTAATATACATCTATTAAATGCAAAATTGGTTGCAGCTAGAGGTAAAAAAAAAAATAATAATAATAAAAATAAGAAAGAAACACACAGTATACAATGGTATATAAACAGAGCATTGAGACCCAAGATTTCAGATGTGTGCAGCTGAACATATCTCAGCTTTATTGTTTGCCAATTCAGGAGTTCTCCTGTCCATTCAGCCCTGCCAGATAATGGTCAAAAACTTGGCTTGCGTTCCACAAAGGCTATAGGCTCGAGCTCTGAATAAGCCAATTTATAAGAGTTTCTGATAATTAATATCTATAACCAAAATAATAAAGCGCCAAATTATACTATGTATTTATTCATTTAAGAAATATAGCAGCCACCAAAAGGGAAAAGAAGGTGATAAGCCTCTACGTCATCGCGCTGCAGTGCGTAAGGAGCATACCGAATTACATTTTCACTTTTCATTCTTGACACAACGGTTTGTAAAGCACCAGTACGCTGGATGCCAACCGCAGTAAAACAACAAGAAGAAGACCACACAATGGCTTCGGGTTTACTGATAGCACTAACATATTTTAAAATCTGCGTTTATTTTTTAGAAAACCTGCTGAAAATGAAGCTTCTCTTTATTTCGCCCTTATTATTCTGGCATTTGCTCCTCCATGGTAAGACATCGCTTATATCTCTCTTGCAGTGTTCTGATCGCTAGCCGAAATTTGCGGTTAAAAAGGTGTTTTCTACCAAACATGCTGCGTGGGGCACAATAGGAGGATGTACGTCAGCGTCAGGCTGGTTAGGCTGCAATGTCAGTGACTAGACTAGACTAGACTCATGCAGAGACAGCAGCCCTTGGTTTGTCTTCGGTACTGACTGTATTCTGCCCAATTACAGTGCGTCAGACGCAGCGAAGTGCTTCGGCTGTAATAGATGTCGCTCATTAACTGTGATTACCATCATTTTATTTACAAATGTAAGTGGCGGGGAAATAACTCGACAGAAGGTATTACCAGCAACAAGAGAACAGTTGTTATATTTGACAGTAATACATTTAGGCCTATCGTTTGTATTTTGCAGTAGTTTTTATTTATGTGTTTGTGTGTGTGTGTGTGTGTGTGTGTGTGTGTGCGCAATCATGGCAAGGCATTAATGGTGATATTTTTGTCTGTACTACTTGGGGCGAATTGCCTGTTGCAGACAGAGAGTTCTCAACGGGTGAGGCGTTTTGATCTGATGATAACAGCGAATTCAAATATTCCTTCAGTCATATATTCCTCAGTTAAAATGCTCGTGTGTGTATTTATTTCTCACACATCTCATCTCAAGCCTCTGCTGTTAATTCCAAGTTTAAAGCTATCTTGTATATCGAGGGGCGCTGAAAGGGGGGGAAGTTAGAACGATTCTAAGGGCCCGACGATGGGAGGGGGCCCCCGAGGGAGAAAGTGATTTCCACCAAGGGGAACGCTAGAGCCCTGCATTTCAGCCCGGCCCCTACCGGGCTTCGATCGGGCCAATTTTCATATCATAGTTCAGACGCGGGCAGGGCCTCGGGCCTGTTTTAGGCTTCTCCTTATGTTTATATTTTAGACATCCATCAATTAGTGATGAAGAAAATTGCTGCCCTAGTGGAAACAACATGAGACCGTGTCGCGACTGTCAAGAGCGTCTCGACGGTGTTTAGTGTCCCGCAGCAGCAGAGAGCCGTCAGCGCAGCTGAAGAGTTCTGCTTCAAATACACGCAATAAAGCTTGCCATAAACCCCAGCAAAAGTAATTACCATGAGTGTGTCAGGGGGAAATAGTAAGGAGATATTTGAATTATTTACTAATAAACTAGTGTTTTCTGTGTCAGTGTCGCAAAGATGAAGAATCAGATGAAGATCCTGACTCCCATCTCCTCATTAGACTCGCCTTTAGAGAGAAGTGCATCTTCACGGATTATAATGAAAGAGTTTTTGTTTTCAATTTGATTTATTTCGTTAAGTAGTAATTTAAAGCTTTCTATAGATATATTTATCATGTCTGTGAGTCATGTATTCGCTGACTTTCGGTTCATTTTTGTGAAGTGCTCCTGTTCAAGACGAGAAGGCACATCATTGTTTTCTTTATTTTATAAATTATTTTATATATTCAGGGCATAGTCTGCGACCAATATGCGACCATTTTTTGAGAGTGTGCGAGTAAAAATTTGACGTGGTCGCACTTGTGCTAGTGCATGGTCTGCCTGCCAGCCGCAGCACATTATAGCAGGAGAAAGATTTCACTGATCAGTTGCGAGCGCTTCAGTAGAGCCTGGTTTCACACCACACGCAGAGGAGAGCAGAGGCAGCGCAGAAGCGGCGCGTATGCAGAGCGGGAGCAGCTCGCCCATTGTGCTTTCACTCGCCGCGTCAGCAGGAGCCCGAAGGTGCGCGCAGCGGACAGAGAGCAATGGAGGATTTGGTTTCCAAACTAAAGTAAAAGACCGCTTCTTAAACCAGAGAAGGTGAACATGTTGGTATTCTTGTAGAGAAAACATGCAAGTCCTGTCAGCGACAGCCAGTTTAGTTTGACTTTTTGTTTTCGTTTTGAAAAGCTTGTTATCTTTGCTGTTTACCTCACATTACGCAATGGAGGCTTTCCTTATATTTTTAATATTATTATTATTTGATTCCTCAGTGTTTGCTAAACAAAATTAACTAACAAAAAAAATGCTCCAAACGTTTTTCTAAATTAACTTTATAAAAAAACAAAACGAAATATTATCACTTTGCCATTACATACAAAACTGAATAATTTTAATAGCTGAAACAAGTATAATCTGATTTGGGAGAAGGGGAAAAAAGACGGGCTCGGGAATGCAGCGGTTTCTACCTAGGGGGATATCCCCTGACAGGAAGACAATATTTAGATCAAGTTTTATTTATGGATTTATTTCAAAGACAAACCTGCCTTTTTTGCTATATAAGACATTAATTGATCAGGAGGTGCATGCATTACTTTTGGACTTTCCGAATGATTTCAGGCTTTCATTTGCATGGTATGCTAGTGCTGTCAAACGATTAATCGCGATTAATCGCATCCAAAATAAAAGTTTTTGTTTACATAAAATTTATGCGTGTACTGTGTATATTTATTATGTATATATAAAGACACACACATACAGCATATATTTTGAAAATATTTACTTGTATTCACGTCTATATATTTAGATTAATATAAATTATATCATATAAAAATATATTTAATATATAAACATAACACATTTTTCTTAACCCTTGTGCATCAATAAAAAAAAGTTACATGTAGGTCCATAGTGGACAAAAATGTCCATGTCAAAAAAACGGTCATAAAAATTGGAAGCTTGGGAGCAGAGACTTAAGTGTGGTCTCATTTTAAAGAAGACTCATGGCAGATTATTGTTGAAGTACAAAAAGTTTAAAAATTGAAACCAAAAAAAAGTTATACAGGTTTACGTTTATGAAAATTATTTATGAACAATATTTTATATTTTATTTTATGAATATTTTATATATGAAACATGTTGAACTCTAAACCTGCTAGAAAACCAAAGCCATAAATCTAAACAAGTTGTGTTCCAAATTTGAGGTTGATGTCTCAAAAAATGAGCTTTCAGTAAGATTTTGTTTGGGCGCAGTACCAAATTTTCCCCATTTGATGCCAGCAAAACTCCGCTGGTGCACACAGTGCTTGATTTGTAATTTACAGTAGAGTTTTTTTCTTTCTCAAATATTACAAGCACACACACTAATTTCTTTTTTTTTATGACACACATACAAACCACACTCTGACATCTATACCAACACACCTACACAATTATAGCTGCATTATTTATCCAATTTGCTCTATAATACGCAGAAGCAGAAAACAGGAATAAAGCGAGTATTTGCTTTGTAGACTCTTTATAGACCAAACCTGAAAAAATGGCACCATCTGGTAAAAAATAGTAAAAAAATTAATTTTGAAGCCTTGCCAACAGAATGAAAGCCTATTAACAAAAATTGCATAATTTTACAGTTAAAAGGCACTGCGAATAAAAATAGCAGTTTTAATGGGTTTCAATGGGGACATTTTTGTCCATAAGGTCCTGAGTGTAACAATTTTGTGTACCTAGTGTAAAATAGATTTAATGAGGGTGGAATATTAAAATTCCAATAAAAATACACACCTGAGCCAAAATTTATGCAGTTAGCATTAACACAGGCAAAATTATATATTAAAAAAACAACTAAAATGGACAAAAATGTCCATAAGGGTGCACAAGGGTTAAATATATACATGCATATGCATGTGTGTGTATTTATATATACATAATGAATATACACACTACACACACATATTATCTAAACAAAAACTTTTATTTTAGATGCGATTAAACATTTGACAGCACTATGGTATGCATCTACAGATCTAAAGTTTCCTTCTAAAAATGTTTGTGTTCTGCTGAATAAAAGGCAGTTGGACACACCTGGCACAGCATCAGGGTAAATTAATAATGAGATAATTTTCATTTTGAACCAATTCTTTAAAGGATTTGTGTTGCGATATTTATTACATTTACTAGAGATGCTAATTATATATATATATATATATATACAGTATTACATGTAATTTATTACTTTTTAAATAATATAACATTTAAATGCAGTATAATAGTATTTAGTGTTATAAATAGTGGACAACTTTATTGCAATGGTAGAATTGGTAGAATTTCAGTAAATGCCTAAATCTATTGCTGCCAGGACTTTAATGTGAAATCAGTACTGCCCTTTAGTACAGAAGCTACATAAAATATTTACATGTTTCCCCTTAGACAAAATAAGTAATCATTCAATTATATTTATTTTCTTTAGTATTATTGAATGTTGTTACCTTGTGTAATATGTCTGTGAGTCCTTCAGTTGTCTTCAGTATGAAAATAGATCTCAAAATCATGCAGTCACTGGAAAGGTTCAAATATGAAGAAGATGCTGGAAAACTGTGTTTAACTGCTCAGGACAAACAAGGGCCTCATGAACAATTATCACAAACATAACAACATTATTTTGATCATTTAGATGGTGACTACAGTATTAAGAATCAAGGTTATGTAAACTTCTAAACTGGGCTCATTTGTGTATTATTATGGTGCTTTCTTTAAGGGGAAGTGTTTGACATCTCAAATGCAATGGTGTTGCCATTAATGCAGAGGAACAGAGCAGTTTTATTTCATAGAATCTGCATTAATTTGGAAGAAATGGTGAATTGATTAAAAACTGTGATTCATGTCTTCTTCAGGTGCATCTGGTGTTGATACAGACGGAGTGTTATTGATGGAGGGAGATTCAGTCACTCTACACACTGGTGTTGAAACAAACCAACAAGACATAATTAGATGGTATTTCAATGACATTCGCATCGCTCAAATCACTGGAGACCTCAGTAAGATCTGTACAGATGTTCAGTGTAATGAAGGTACAAAGAGATTCAGAGGAAGACTGAAACTGGATCATCAGACTGGATCTCTGACCATCATGAACATCAGAACCACAGACTCTGGAGTTTATAAACTACTGATAAGCAGCAGCAACATCGACAGTGAAAATATCTTTAGTGTTATTGTACATGGTGAGTCATGTTTGAAAGGTAATGTCATACATGTAAATCACATCGTTCATGTGTTATTAGTTATCATTTTGTTGTGAAATTTAGAGGTGATTTTTCTTCTTACCTGTATATTGATTTACATAGAGTATATAGATGATTTAATCAAAAACAGATTTACTGTTAATGGAATTACTGTTAGTGGAATTTGTAGGCTTGAATATAAATTTAGTTCAGTGTGATTTACATTTTTTTCCCATTGGTTATTAGTTTTATTAGTTACATTCTACTAATCATCTATTTAATTTTTCTCCCATTTGGTATTTGGTTTAAAATATCAAACAAAGATCAAAGATCTGAACAAATATCTTCCAGCATCTGTTGGTTTGTGTTTCAGATGTTTCTGCTGCTGAACAAGATAAAATGAAGAGAAAGTCAGTGAAGGAGGGAGAATCTATTACTTTACCTTCGGATGGAATAAAAAAAACAAATAATTTAAAGATGTGGTATTTTAAAGACACTCTCATCGCTGAAATCACTGGAGATCAGAATAAGATCTGTACAGATGATCAGTGTGATGAGAGATTCAGAGACAGACTGAAGCTGGATCATCAGACTGGATCTCTGACCATCACAGACACCAGAACCACAGACTCTGGAGATTATACACTACAGATCATCAGCAGCAGATTCAGCATCATAACGATATTCAGTGTTAGTGTCACTGGTGAGTATCATTGTAGTCATTCAGTGCTTTTTCGCTTAAACCATTTTAGAAAACTGATACATTTAAATCGACCCAGTAAATATTTTCATTGTGGCCTGTTTGAAGAATTTAACTTTGATTCAATATATAACTGAGATCAGAACTGTTTCAATATATAACTCTGAACACTGCTGTTTCTTGTTGCTGTTTAAGCTGATGTTCCTTACAAACACACCAGATGACAACTTTATCAAATAAATCAATGTCACACAACTTTCTACTAAATATCAGTCAAAGGTTTTGGTATCGTTGTTTATCAGTCCGTCTAATAATGACTGTCTGTGTTTAGCTGTTCCAGATTCAGCTGTTGTTGCTGCTGCTGCTGTTGTTGTTGTTGTTGCTGTTCTGCTGGTTGCAGTTGCTGGTGTGATTTACTGTCACCACAGGCGATCTACACGACGAAAAAAAAAAGGCAAGAATTGCATACAGATGATCTGACAAACAAACAAACAAACAAACAATTAAATAAATAAATAAAAATCTTTAAAAATACGTAAAAGCATGCAGTTTTATTCTGATTGACCAAAGTACATTTTTGTTATTGTTCAAGCAGAAAAAAAGACACACCACAAGGCTCAGTATCAGGTAAGATACAAAATCTGTAAACACCTACACTATTAATTTACAACATATTGACTTCTTTGAGAACTGTTAAGGCTCCGATATACTTCAAGCAAAATTGAATAACTAACTGGTATGATGTCATTTTGAACAAAATTAGGCCAAAACAAAGTTTTTGTTGGAGTTTGTTTTGGGAATTTGAAACAGCTTGCTTTGAACTACCATTGGTCTGTGGCAGTTATGCAGTAGTTAGGTGTGGCTCTGGGGCTCCACCTTCTTTGATGAATAAATCTTCTCCAGCTGATTTATTGTGTTCAGTCCATCAAGATCAGATGTCCGTGAGTAAAAACATGAATACTCTGGAGAGCTGCTTTGTAGAAACTGAAGAAGTTATTCTAATTTGTAAGGCTGGAAGAACCTCAGCTACTTTCTCCTGAGATACGGACATCTGTTTTCACATCTCACTGAGTGAAGATGTGGGAAAGCCTCTTTCTCACCTACATATTTGTTCCTTTCCCCCACTTTCTTCCCTTCACTCACTTAACTCAGAATGGTCAGTAGCAAAATATAATGTTTTACATACATATTCACGATATTCACAGTCATGTATTATTTGAAATGTCTCAATCTTACAATAAAAGGTAATACATTTTATAAGAGTTTAGAGATATGTTGCTTATGGTAGAGGGAAAAAATGTGTTTGTATAACTGAATCATCAATATTTTTCACAATCATTTGTTTTACGTTCTGTGAATCTGTGTTCTTTCTTTCAGGAGAATGGTGGAGAAAGATTGGCCCTTCTTACTAACACCACAGAGACGGGCGCTCCTGGAAAGGCAACCACTGATAATACTGACAACACAGAGACGGGTGCTCCTGGAAAGGCAACCACTGATAATACTGACACCACAGAGATGGGCGCTCCTGGAAAGGCAACCACTGATTTTATTGACACCATAGAGACGGGCGCTCCTGGAAAGGCAACCACTGATAATACTGACACCACAGAGACGGGCGCTCCTGGAAAGGCAACCACTGATAATACTGACACCACAGAGACGGGTGCTCCTGGAAAGGCAACCACTGATTTTATTGACACCATAGAGACGGGCGCTCCTGGACAGGCAACCACTGATTATACTGACACCATAAAGACGGGCGCTCCAGGACAGGCAACCACTACTGCCACCACAGAGACGGGCACTCCTGGACAGGCAACCACTACTGACACCACAGAGACGGGCGCTCCTGGACAGGCAACCACTGATAATACTGACACTACAGAGACGGGTGCTCCTGGACAGGCAACCACTGATAATACTGACACCACAGAGACGGGTGCTCCTGGACAGGCAACCACTGATAATACTAACACCACAGAGACAGGCGCTCCTGGAAAGGCAACCACTGATAATACTGACACCACAGAGACGGGCGCTCCTGGAAAGGCAACCACTGATAACACTGACACCACAGAGACGGGCTCTCCTGGACAGGCAACCACTGATTATACTGACACCATAGAGACGGGCGCTCCTGGACAGGCAACCACTACTGACACCACAGAGACGGGCGCTCCTGGACAGGCAACCACTGATAATACTAACACCACAGAGACAGACGCTTCTGGAAAGGCAACCGCTGATAATACTGACACCACAGAGACAGACGCTTCTGGAAAGGCAACCACTGATAATACTGACATCACAGAGACGGGCGCTCCTGGAAAGGCAACCACTGATAATACTGACACCACAGAGACGGGCTCTCCTGGACAGGCAACCACTGATTATACTGACACCACAGAGACAGGCGCTCCTGGAAAGACAACCGCTGATAATACTGACACCACAGAGACAGGCGCTCCTGGAAAGGCAACCGCTGATAATACTGACACCACAGAGACGGGCGCTCCTGAACAAGCAACCACTACTGACACCACAGAGACGGGTGCTCCTGGAAAGGCAACCACTGATAATACTGACACCACAGAGACGGGCACTCCTGGAAAGGCAACCACTGATTATACTGACACCACAGAGAGGGGCGCTCCTGGAAAGGCAACCACTGATAATACTGACACCATAGAGACGGGCGCTCCTGGAAAGGCAACCACTGATAATACTGACACCACAGAGACGGGCTCTCCTGGACAGGTACCCGCTGATAATACTGACACCACAGAGAGTGGCGCTCCTGGAAAGGCAACCGCTGATAATACTGACACCACAGAGACGGGCGCTTCTGGAAAGGCAACCGCTGATAATACTGACACCACAGAGACGGGCGCTTCTGGAAAGGCAACCGCTGATAATACTGACACCACAGAGACAGACACTTCTGGAAAGGCAACCGCTGATAATACTGACACCACAGAGACAGACACTTCTGGAAAGGCAACCGCTGATAATACTGACACCACAGAGACGGGCGCTCCTGGAAAGGCAACCGCTGATAATACTGACACCACAGAGACGGGCGCTCCTGGAAAGGCAACCGCTGATAATACTGACACCACAGAGGCGGGCCCTCCTGGACAAGCAACCACTACTGACACCACAGAGACGGGTGCTCCTGGAAAGGCAACCGCTGATAATACTGACACCATAGAGACGGGCGCTCCTGGAAAGGCAACCACTGATAATACTGACACCACAGAGACGGGCTCTCCTGGACAGGTACCCGCTGATAATACTGACACCACAGAGAGTGGCGCTCCTGGAAAGGCAACCGCTGATAATACTGACACCACAGAGACGGGCGCTTCTGGAAAGGCAACCACTGATAATACTGACACCACAGAGACGGGTGCTCCTGGAAAGGCAACCGCTGATAATACTGACACCACAGAGACGGGCGCTCCTGGAAAGGCAACCGCTGATAATACTGACACCACAGAGACAGATGCTTCTGGAAAGGCAACCGCTGATAATACTGACACCACAGAGATGGGCGCTCCTGGAAAGGCAACCGCTGATAATACTGACACCACAGAGACGGGCGCTCCTGGAAAGGCAACCGCTGATAATACTGACACCACAGAGACGGGCGCTCCTGGAAAGGCAACCGCTGATAATACTGACACCACAGAGGCGGGCCCTCCTGGACAAGCAACCACTACTGACACCACAGAGACGGGTGCTCCTGGAAAGGCAACCGCTGATAATACTGACACCACAGAGACAGACGCTTCTGGAAAGGCAACCGCTGATAATACTGACACCACAGAGACAGACACTTCTGGAAAGGCAACCGCTGATAATACTGACACCACAGAGACGGGCGCTCCTGGAAAGGCAACCGCTGATAATACTGACACCACAGAGACGGGCGCTCCTGGAAAGGCAACCGCTGATAATACTGACACCACAGAGACGGGCGCTCCTGGAAAGGCAACCGCTGATAATACTGACACCACAGAGGCGGGCCCTCCTGGACAAGCAACCACTACTGACACCACAGAGACGGGTGCTCCTGGAAAGGCAACCGCTGATAATACTGACACCATAGAGACGGGCGCTCCTGGAAAGGCAACCACTGATAATACTGACACCACAGAGACGGGCTCTCCTGGACAGGTACCCGCTGATAATACTGACACCACAGAGAGTGGCGCTCCTGGAAAGGCAACCGCTGATAATACTGACACCACAGAGACGGGCGCTTCTGGAAAGGCAACCGCTGATAATACTGACACCACAGAGACGGGCGCTCCTGGAAAGGCAACCGCTGATAATACTGACACCACAGAGACGTGCGCTCCTGGAAAGGCAACCGCTGATAATACTGACACCACAGAGACAGACGCTTCTGGAAAGGCAACCGCTGATAATACTGACACCACAGAGACAGACACTTCTGGAAAGGCAACCGCTGATAATACTGACACCACAGAGACGGGCGCTCCTGGAAAGGCAACCGCTGATAATACTGACACCACAGAGACGGGCGCTCCTGGAAAGGCAACCGCTGATAATACTGACACCACAGAGACGGGCGCTTCTGGAAAGGCAACCGCTGATAATACTGACACCACAGAGACAGACTCTTCTGGAAAGGCAACCGCTGATAATACTGACACCACAGAGACAGACACTTCTGGAAAGGCAACCGCTGATAATACTGACACCACAGAGACGGGCGCTCCTGGAAAGGCAACCGCTGATAATACTGACACCACAGAGGCGGGCGCTTCTGGAAAGGCAACCGCTGATAATACTGACACCACAGAAACGGGCGCTCCTGGACAGGCAACCTCTGATAATACTGACACCAGAGAGACAGGCGCTTCTGGACAAGCAACCACTGATAATACTGACACCACAGAGACGGGCGCTCCTGGAAAGGCAACTACTGATAATACTGACACCACAGAGACGGGCGCTCCTGGAAAGGCAACCGCTGATAATACTGACACCACAGAGACAGACACTTCTGGAAAGGCAACCGCTGATAATACTGACACCACAGAGACGGGCGCTCCTGGACAGGCAACCACTGATAATACTGACACCATAGAGACAGGCGCTTCTGGACAAGCAACCACTGATAATACTGACACCACAGAGACGGGCGCTCCTGGAAAGGCAACTACTGATAATACTGACACCACAGAGACGGGCGCTCCTGGAAAGGCAACCACTGATAATACTGACACCACAGAGACAGGCGCTTCTGGATAAGCAACCACTGATAATACTGACACCACAGAGATGGGCGCTCCTGGAAAGGCAACTACTGATAATACTGACACCATACTGCATTCAATTACAGTGTAATAAAAGGTATTAATTTTGAGTTATATAAATTTGTGGTGTTTATTAATTTAAAAAGACTAGTAGATCCTTTTATATATTATCCATTTTAATGCTGTTTTGCATTACTCAAAAAATTATTAGGCTAGTTATTTAAGTTTAGTATAAAAAATGCTGCAATCATGTTTTAAAATGGAATAAAAATGCTGAGTGATACAAAATCTTAAAATATGAAAGTGTCACTTTGTCCCACTATCAAGTTTGCACCTATGAATTGGTCATAGAACTACAAAATGAGTTTCAAATTCTTGATTTAATAAAGATTTAATGTGACTTTAAGTTGTTTATGTAGTGTTCTATTAGAGGTTTATTTATGCAAATGCTGCGCGCGCTGAATACTGGAGTCTCATTCAAATGCTGCAGTGGAGGGAGTCGCCATGGAAACGGGCCGACAACACAAACTGACAAACCGTGCATCTCACTGCGGTAAAGTTAGTTTTCAAAAAAAAATAAGACTTGTGCAACGTAAAGGGCATAAGTTACGTCTATCTGAGTTAGTTACGGCTCAAAACATAACAGGCCTTAAGAGTTTAATTCTTATGAAACCGAATGTCTAATGAATGTCAAAACTTTTTTTTTTGAGAATTTGTTTAAAATTATTATGCCACTGGGAAAAAGCCTTAATTACTTTGTTAAATAATTTTTTATTTACCAAAAACAAACAAACAAAAAAAACATATGTTTTAATAAAATTAGGGTAACTGTATAATTGCCCATTCTTGTCAATGGGCTGGTTTACAATAACTATGTTGTTCCCAATTTAAATTTTCCAAACACAACGATTTGTTATTATGAGTGACATTGTTCCATATAAAATATCTGGCCATATAAAAGATCTTTTTTGGACCTTTTACATACTGTTCCTATAGTAAATTATATATATATATATAAAAAAATAGTACTCTCAGAAATTATACAGTTGGCTCAATTTCTTCAGCTCAAACAGTGTTTAAGTGTAATGGATTTATACCAGTTCTGTATATAAAATAAATCAAGGGTCAGGATGTATGAGATTAATAATAAGGAAAAAAGCCTTCTGCATCAGCCAGAATAATATTCAGCGTAATTTACAGTTGTTTTGATACCTTTATCTCAAACGGTATTGTGGTTTAATGAATTAAAGTGGGTACAGATATATAAAACATATACAGATGTATAAAGCATTAATCAGCCGCTAAAGTCACAGCTAATCTGTGAGGGTCCCCGTTCATCTCTCAGTCAGTTTCTGGACTATGCTTTATTGACGGTCGGTTCAGCATTCACTGTGGGGGTCGCGGAGGAACGAGACACCGCACCCAATTGTGTGATCACAGCCGCGCTAGAGCACGCTCACAAAATGGCGGCCACAACAACACCCCGTAGCGTCATTGCTGCCAGTCACAAACCAAGTCTAGTCCCAGCTGATGTTAAAGAGCCAAGTCAAGTCCCAGCTGATGTTAAAGAGCCAAGTCAAGTCCCAGCTGATGTTAAAGAGCCAAGTCAAGTCCCAGCTGATGTTAAAGAACCAAGTCAAGTCCCAGCTGATGTTAAAGAGCCAGGTCAAGTCACCACTGAGGTTAAAAAGCCAAGTCAAGTCGTCGCTGATGTTGAAGAACCAAGTCAAGTCACAAGTGATCATCACGAGTCAAGTCAAGCTACAGTTGATCATCACAAGTCAATCCAAGCAACAGTTGATCATCCCAAGTCAAGCCAAACCACCAGTGATCTCCATGAGTCAAGTCAAGCTACAGTTGATCATCACAAGTCAATCCAAGCAACAGTTGATCATCCCGAGTCAAGCCAAACCACGAGTGATCTCCGTGAGTCAAGCCAAGCCACAGTTGATCGTCACGAGTCAAGCCAAGCCACAGTTGATCGTCACGAGTCAAGCCAAGCCACAGTTGATCGTCACGAGTCAGGCCAGGCCACAGTTGATCGTCACGAGTCAGGCCAGGCCACAAGTGATCGTCACGAGTCAAGCCAAGCCACAGTTGATCGTCACGAGTCCAACCAAAGCACAACGCTCCAGCCAGAGTCACACCATGTCTCAGCTCTCCAGCCAGAGTCACACCACGTCTCAGCTCGTCATCCCGAGTCACACCAAGCCACTGCGGATCATCATGAACTCACCCAACTCACAGCTGACCAGCCAGAGTCACGTCACGTCACAGCTGACCAGCCAGAGTCACGTCACGTCTCAGCTCCTCAGCCAGAGCCTCTTCACGTCTCAGCTCCTCAGCCAGAGCCTCTTCACATCTCAGCTCCTCAGCCAGAGCCTCTTCACGTCTCAGCTCCTCAGCCAGAGCCTCTTCACGTCTCAGCTCCTCAGCCAGAGCCTCTTCACGTCTCAGCTCTTCCGCCAGAACCTATCCCACCCAGAGATTTAAGGTCAGTCCTTCGAGTTCCCTGTTTGATATCCAGCGTGAGGGATGCACCGCTGGTGTCTGTACGCACTGCTGGTATCCCCAAACCCACTCACTTTGGCCCTCCGGTCCCTGAACTGATTTCCCTGTCTGAAGCGCTTCCCATGATAGGGATCGCTTTATGTTGCATTTGGGCTGCGTACACCACCACTGGACTGCCTGAGGTAGCGACGTCCACTGCAATGTCTCCAGAGGTGGCGGCTGATGCTGCGGAACCTCTTGGGGTAGTGACCCTCGCTGCTATGCTCACCGAAGCAATGGCACTCGCTGCAGCTTCAGAGGTGGCAGCACATGCTGCAGAACCTCCTGAAGCGGCGATGCTTGTCTCAGCTCCTGGTATGGTGGTGGCACCCAATAATGTACTCCCAGCCTGTCATGTTACTATCAAAGAGACTGTCACTGAACTCCTCCTGCTTCCAGGTGTTACCACGGTAGAACCTCCAGAGGTGGCAGCGTCTGCTGCAGAACCTCCAGAGGTGTCAGTGGTACCCTCCTACGAATCCTTGTCCTGCCCTGTCACGGCTAAGGAGGCCGTCTGTGAACTTTCGCCCTGTCCTGTCACGGCAAAGGAGGCCGTCTGTGAACTCTCGCCCTGTCCTGTCACGGCAAAGGAAGCCGTATGTGAACTCTCGCCCTGTCCTGTCACGACAAAGGAGGCTGTCTGTGATTCCCTGTCCTGCCCAGTCACGGCTATAGAGGCCGCCTGTGATTCCATGTCCTGCCCAGTCACGGCTGTGAAGGCCGCCTGTGATACTTTGTCCTGCCCAGTCACGACTATAGAGACCGCCTGTGATTCCATGTCCTGCCCAGTCACGGCTATAGAGGCCGCCTGTGATTCCATGTCCTGCCCTGTCATGGCTACGAAGGCCGCATATGAATTCCTGTCATGTCCTGTCATGTCTATAGAGGCCGCCTGTGATTCCCTGTCCTGCCCTGTTACGGCTATGGAGGCCATCAGTGATTCCCCGTCCGGCCCTGTCACTGCTATGGAAGCCGTCTGTGATTCCATGTCCTGCCCCGATGTCACGGCTATGGAGGCCATCTGGGATTTCCTGTCCTGCCTTGGCACGGCTACGGAGGCCGCCTGTGATTCCCAGACCTGCTCAGCCACGGCCCCTGAGACCAGGAAGGCTCTCCCTGTGTTGTCTGTCTCTACTCTCCCTGTGTTGTCTGTCTCTGCTCTCTCTGTGTTGTCTGTCTCTGTTCCCCCCAGATCTCAGACGCTGATATGGTTTCCTGCCCGGTCTGCTTTCCTGCGGTGGTCTATTATTCCGCCCTGGGGGGCTCCTGTCACGCCTGCTCCGCCCTGGGGGGCTCCTGTCCCGCCTGTTCCGCCCTGGGGGGCTCCTGTCCCGCCTGCTCCGCCCTGGGGGGCTCCTGTCACGCCTGCTCCGCCCTGGTGGGCTCCAGGTCCGCCTGCTCCGCCCTGGTGGGCTCCGGGTCCGCCCTCTCCGCCCTGGTGGGCTCTGGGTCCGCCCGCTCCGCCCTGGTGGGCTCCGGGTCCGTCCGCTCCGCCCTGGTGGGCTCCGGGTCCGTCTGCTCCGCTCTGGCTTCCTGCTCTGCTGACTTTGCCTTGTTCCACAGCACTCCACTTCCACATGGACCTGGCCCTCCGTCCCTCCCCCTGTTCCGCCTCCGCTCCACCGCCCTCCTGGATTATTTAGGGGCGTCTGGAAGCCGCTCCTTGGGGGGGGGGGGCTATGTCACGAATCCTGGCCTTGAACTTCTGTTCATTCACCACTAGAGGTCACTCACCCATCACATGGACTTTCACACCACACAGTCAGTTACAGATCACACAAGGACTGCATTTCCCATCATCCACTGCACCAACACAGCTGTTTGCACTGATCACGCACACACCTGAGAACAATCTCACATCACCATCACCCAATCACACACACTATATAAACTCTGGACTTTCTCTTACTCTCTGCCGAGTATTGTTTAGCCTAGCTGCATTACAAAGCGTTCCCAGTGTTTCCTAGTTAGATTTCCTGTGTTCTGTTTCCTGCCCGTGCTCCTGGATTATTCTCTCTGCCTATTGTATGCTGATCGTCGACCCACGCTTGCTCTACGGACTGCTCTGTGTTTTGCCCCTGACATACCTGTTTACTGATTACTGACCCTGCCTGAATATGACCATGTTTTATAATAAAGCTTTGCGAATGGATCCTCTCGTCTCACGTCTCGTCAACCCTGTAACAATTATAGGGAATAATATTCTGAATATTTTACAGTTGGTTTGATACCCTTATCTCAAACGGTGTTGTAATTTAATGAATTTAAGTGGGTACAGTACATAAAACATGAAAAATATGGATTCAGTACTGTATATAAAAACAATAAAGACATAATCATAAAAAACTAGCCTTGTGCATTATAGGGAATAATATTTAGATATTTTTACAGTTGGTTAGATACCTTCAAATAAAATGGTGTTGTTGTTCAATGGATTTGTATTATTGCATACATTAAAAGTTGTAAAATTATTATAAAAAGCATAAAATGCTAATCCCCAAAACAGAGCCTTGTGCAATAACAGGGATGTTTTTCAAAACATTTTATGTTCTGTGGTTTAATCCTTGTGCAACGTAAAGGGCATATATTTATGTCTATCTGAGTTAGTTACGGCTCAAAACATAACAGGCATTAAGAGTTTAATTGAAATGAAAACGAAATATGAAATTAAATGAAATATGTCAAATGGCATATTATTAAAATATTATTACAATGTTAAATACCTCAGAAATTTTGTAAAATATTATTACAATGTTAAATACTTCTTCTATGTGAATATATATTAAAATGTAGTTGATTGCTGTGATGCAGCACTGAATTTCCAATATCATTACTCCAGTCTTCAGTGTCACATGATCCTTCAGAAATCATTCTAAAATGTTGATTTGCTGTTCAAGAAACATTTCTGATTATTACCAATGTTGAAATTTTTTTGCTGCTTAACATTTTTATGGAAACAATACCATTCAAACATTTGTGGTAAGAAAAGAGAGAAATTAATACATTTGTGGTAAAAAAAGAAAAATAAATTAATTCTATTAATCAAGGGTGCATTACATTTATCAGAAGTAACAGTGAAGACATTTATAATGTTGGAAAATATTTCTATTTACTAAATTGTTTAATAAATTTAATAAATGCTGTTCATTGTTCTTTCTATTCAACAATGAATCCTGAAAAAGGTATCACCATTTCCACAAAAAAAAAAAAAAGCAAAAACGGTTTTCAACTGTTTTAAGAATAAGAAATGTAAAACTATTTTAATAGAAGAAAAAAAAAACAGCAAATCAGCATATTAAAATGATTTCTGAAGGATCATGTCACATGTGACACTGAAGTCTTGGAGTAATGATGCTGAAAATTCAGCTTTTTATCACAGGAATAAATTGCAATTTACAGTATATTAAAATAGACAACAATTCTTTTAATTTGTAATGATATTTTATATTATACACTATTACTATTTTCTATGTATTCTCTGTATAGTTTCTCTGTATTCTTAAATGCAGACTTAATGCAGACTTAGTGAGCAGAAGAGATTTTTATTTGTTTGTTTGTTTTTTTTCAAAAATATCGTAATGTTTCTAAAATTTTGACAGGTACTGTATAACATTGTTACCTAGTGCTTATATTGCTTAAATACCATTAATTGGATGCATTTGTGGCTAAAGATGCTGGGATAGGCTTCAGCTCCCACGACCCTAGAGAGGATAAGTGGTTTGGAGAATGAATAGATGGATGGATGAACTTCCAAAATTCTTTGACTTGCTTTGATTTTGTTTCTATTCTTACTGCTGTTCAGCTTAAAACTACCTTTCCACTATCTTTGTTTGTCATTTTGCATCATTATACCTGTTATACCTATGAAAATTGCATCATTTGCATCATTATACCCATTATACCTATGAAAATTAAGAAACTAATGAAAGTGTTTTCTTTTTTTTTTTGTTACAGGATCCTGTGTACCCAGCCTCAGCCATTCATCAAAAGGGCTGTGAAAGCAGGAACTCTTTGACCCACCAGTGGCAGTTTCCACGGGATGAAAAAGGGCATACTAGTGGATGATGGGGGTACTAACATTAACCTGCTGTATTCACTGTATTACACACTAGGGATAGGCATTTTTGTAATTTTTTCATTTCAAGTACTGGTGGTTTTGATTTTGTCTGGATGGCATGCTGTCCTAACACTAACTAGTCAGAGCTCAGGTACCACCCAAAATGCTGCCATAACCAATCAGAAAAATAAATATATATAGTCAGGTGATCATTGAGTACTCAGACTTGACAGTGATGATTGATCATGGATCATGAAAACGATGATTGCAGTGACTTTAAAAAATGATCAATCATTGCTGTCAAGTCTGAGTACTCTGGTACTTGTGCACATCCCTATTAAACACACATACACAGTATTGAGGTATGATGTATACTGCATTGATGTATACTGTAAATCCAATAAACATTTTAATCATACATCTTTGTCAAGTCTTGTTACTTCTGGATTTTCTTTTTTTTATTATTATTATTTTATGAACAATCCTTTTAAAGACAATTTATAGCATGATAAATGTAAGGATATTGATCTGGAAGAAATGGGGCCATAAATAACCTATTCATCAGTGGTTCTTTGAAGAACCTTTAAAAAGGGTTATTTGTAGTACCAGAAAAGGTGCTTTATGGCACCAAGAAAAACACAGGTTCTTTAAAGAACCTTTCACAAAATGGTTCTTCAGGGAACCAAAAATGGTGCTTCTATGGCATCGCTGCGAAACCTCCTTTTTGGTTCTTCCTGGCACCTTTTTTTTAAGAGTGTACTGAGCACCACAGAGACGGGCGCTCCTGGACAGGCAACCACTGATAATACTAACATCACAGAGACATCTCACATTCAACAGTCGTTTACACGACTCATGTTCAACGGTACACAAAATGTTCAGTTAACTTATTGCAGTATCCAAAACCAGATAGTTTAAGCATTAAACTATTTAATCTCAGGCTCACATTCAACAGAGTTGCACGACTCATTCAATATTGCACGTAGTGATTAATTAAGTTAATGCAGTATTTAAAACAGATAAAGCTTGGCATGTAAACTATTGATATTACATTCAACAGAGATGAACACTTCATGTCTACAACACACATGATGTTTATGGTGTCAATGTTAAGATAAAATGTTAGTAATCAATTAGATCCACTTCAGTTCACTTATAGCAACGGAAGGGGAACAGGTGATGCTGTTAATAGCTTGATACATTTGGTCTTAAATCATTTGGAGGATTCTGATGCGTATGCACGTGTGCTTTTTATTGATTTTAGTTCAGCTTTTAATACTATTCAACCGTATGTTTTAATTGAAAAAATAAAGCAGGTGTAAATCCTAAAATCATACAGTGGTATCACTCCTTTTTAACAAACAGAACTAAGTAAATAATAGTTTGTCCCAAGAAAAATACTGTAGTACTGGTGTTCCACAGGGCTGTGTTAGTTCACCAGTTCTTTTTACGCTATACACTAATGAGTGCTCAAGTAGGCACCCACATAACCTTGTTCTGAAGCACTTGGATGATACAGTAATTTTAAGTCTGTTGAAAAAAACAAGACTCTTCTTCTGTTTATTACTCACTGAGATAAACTCATTTGTTGAGTGGTGTGATTTTTTTTAAAGTAAACACTACGAAAACTGAGGAAATCATCTGTGATCCTAAGGGTATTGGTGATCATATGCCTGTATCTGTTCACAATCAAGAAATTACACAGGTGCAATCATACAAGTATTTAGGAGTGCATATAGATAAATCTCTTACGTGGTACACTCATGTTAATTGGGTTTGTGAAAAACTTCACCAGAGATTGTATTATTGTGGTTTTATGGAGTTGACAGGAAAATTATGTGGCATTGTAATAGTTAGGGTATCATCAAAATGTGGGTTGCTTCACAAATTGAGTCCAGGCTGAGGTCAAGTTACAAGTTTCTTCTTTTTTTTTTTTTAATCATCAACTCCAAAAGCCAAAAGTTACAACAGAGGAAAACCTTCTCCAGCTTCTCTCTACATTTACACACAATAATAATCAAAATCCCTCTGTTCCCAGCTCATCATCAGCTTTTTTTCCTTCACTCCCAACAGCTGTGCCTCCCCCGCTAACTGTAGTTCGGGACTAGGTGGCCATCTTGGTTTGTAGTTCCCATGCTGCAGCCATCTAGATGGCACATACCTTCCCTCTATGACACAACCTCTCACGGTGCCACAATTATGTATCTCTTTTATCAGTCTATATTAGAGAGTGTTATCAGGCATGGTTTGTCCACCTGGTAAAGTAATCTTTCTGTAAAATCCAAATCAAAGATACTGTATATTGTTCAAACTGCTATGAAAATGATAGGACTGAAAGACTATCCCAGTATTCAAACTCTGTACGAGCAATGTACACTGAATGAGGCAAAAAGGATCCTAAGTAACCATCTCATACTCTATCCCTGTTATGAACTCTTACCCTCATTTTAAACTCATTTTGAGAAAACGGCCTTTAAAAATATGTATTGTAATTGAAATATATTGACACAAATAGATAAAAGAAACACTTAACAGTGTATTTTGAATGTTTTCTTTCCACTATCTGAAAAAAACAATTTAAAAACACTTTATGCTAACTGACGTCAACCTGAACCTAGTTGTTTAGTAGTTATTCGATGCTATAAAAGTGGGGTGGCATATGAGTCTACTGAGGTTTGGGCAGGAGCTTCATAACACAGATCCACTTCACGACTGTACAGACATTTAGCTTTCTAAAAGCTTTCTGAATGGTGAGATGGCACCCAAAGTCAGTCTTTGAAAAATCATCTTGCCATGTAAAATAGACTTCTCAATAGTTATACTAGACCCTCAAAGATCTGGCTGAAGAAGCTGAGAAGAATAGCTTTTGGCTCTGGATAAAGAGGAAGGACGCATGTTGGGGCACCACCTAACACAGAGGCATGCTGTACGTCCCTGTCACTGCTTCACCAACAGGAGGTGTTCTGGGTTTAAAGGGGCGAAACGTCAATGACCGATGGTACCCAGCACATTGAATAGGCCCCACCCACCACTGGTAACAATCTCTGTCTTATTAGCTTAGCTCCTCCCCTGATTGAGCTGTAAACATTCCATGATTATCTCCTCGCTAGTGAATTCAAAAATATAAATAAGAAATTAATTCTTATTAAAGGGTTAGATCACCCACAAATGAAATTTAGCCCATGTTTTACTCACCCTCAAAGCATCCTAGGTGTATATGACTTTCTTCTTTCAGACAATAATAACACTCACTGGAGCACCTCGAAATAAAAGCATGAAAAGATGTTTCTTCTCTCGGATTTCACTCAAAACACTTTTTTTCTGGCCTCTTCTACTCTCTTTCAGGATATTTAAGCTTTTTGAATCAATATTATTTCTCTCTGCTCTCTCCTTTGTAAAATGGATGCTTCTTCTGTCTTAAGTATTTCATGCATTATACGGAGAATACTTTTGTGGAGAATAGTGGTTATTTAAAATTTTTTTTCAATTACTTCAAAGTTTGTTAATTACCTTAATTTTAAAGGGGTTACATCTTTCTGGCTTCACCGATTCACATGAATATACAATGTTGAATTAAAGCCAAATTAGATACACAAATTACTGTTCTGATATGTGATTTTGCTTTCGGATGGTTTAACAATGAGTTTCCGCTAAAATAAGCAAACACTTAAGGTTGAGTCCACTTAAATTTGTAAAACACAAATTAACCATTTTGGGTAACACTTTAGAATACTGATCCTTTGTTAATGAATAACTACACCGGAACAAGTCACTAATGCACTATTAACATTGTAGTAACTACTATTACCTAACAAGAAACTCTGATTATTGATTTAGTAAGTAATGGCGCTCAGTTGAAACTGGTAGTTCACTATTAGCTAATCAATAACTACTATTTTTTATATATATCCTGGAGAACTACTAAGAACTACTGTATACAGGTTCATAATTAATGTGAATTATGCATATAATGTATAATTAATTCTAAAATGAAGATCACAGTAACCCACTATTAATGACTCAAGAATTATCAAATTCTTTTAAAGGAACTACTAATTACTTGGATCAGTATTCTAAAGTGAAAAGCATCATAACTCCCCAATATTGGCTGACGTCATTTTAAGCTTTTGAGATATATGTAAGGTTTTGGATAACAATGACTCATGTGTTACTACATCCTTCTGAAGAAATTACTAATTATTTGGATCAGTATTCTAAAGTGAAGATCACGGTAACTCACTAGTAATGATTTAAGTGTTACCAAATCTAGCAAAATTAATTACTATCCAAAACCTTACAAAAACCTTAAAAGTTTACAATGACTTCAGTAATTACTAGGGAGTTATCACGATCTTCACTTTAGAATATTGATCCAAAAAATTCGTAATTCCTTCAGAAGAATTTGGTAATACTTGAGTCATTACTAGTGGGTTACCATGACCTTTACTTTATAATTAATTATACATTATGTATTATTCATATTAATTATTAACCTGTATGCAGTAGTTCTTAGTAGTTCTTAGGGAGGTATGAAAAAATAATAGTTACTGATTAGCTAATAGTGAACTACCACATTTGACTAAGCACTATTACTTACTAATTCATTAAACAGAGTTCCTTGTTAGTTTCTAGAGAGCTATTATTGTGTTACTTATGTGTTCTTGTGTAGTTATTCATTAATGATGGAACAGTATTCTAAAGTGTTACCCCATTTTGTATTGGCACTAAATGGATCTGTATTTCCCAACATGCTTTTCATAGCACTGCATTAGGACAGTAAATGTTGAAATTAACTGTAATTAAATGTGTTTTTTAGTAAATATTTTTACACTAATATGTGATACTGCTGTAGTACTGAGCTGACACACTGATGCTGGACAATAAAATGTTTCCTTTGACAGAACCTGATTTTACCATGTGTGCAATGTTCCTGGATCAACATTTTTGTTGACCCTGGAACAATATTGTGATTAACCAATCAGATTTGAAGAAAGAGTTAACAGTTTTTGTGAAGTTTAAGCTTACAATCAGTGTTTGGGGCTTGTACATCAGTGTCATTCATCTATCATTTCCTCTGATTTTAGGGATTACTCATGGTTAAGGTTAGGTGTAAGGATATGGTCAAGACTAAATTTTTGGATTAAAATGTTGTTCCAGGGTCATAAAAATATGTTGACCTAGGAACACATCTAATTCAGCAAAATCAGAACGTGCGTTTCCTTTGTGCCAGGAGAGAGTCACACGACTCATATTCACTACTGAACACAACAATGAACAATATGATGATGAACATGAACAGTCTCTTCTTATGACAGGAACAGGCAGATGAGCTGAAAACATGAGAGAATAAACAGAAATATAGATAAATCTAAACAACAATTTTATTTTCATCATTTAGTGTTGAATGAGTTTTTGTATGATCTGTCACCTCAAACTATAAAGCAAGAATATGTAACAGGCTGGACAAATGATCTCTACTCACCATAGACAGAAACACTGAATGTTTCTTTTTTTTATCAACAATTTTTAATTTTATTTTTTCACACACAACACAACATAATATCCAAAATACAACAAAACAAAACAACACAACACACACATTCTCAACATCTCAAGGTTCAATCAAAAGGGAGGGAGAGAGGGAAGGACAACAAGAACACAAAAGTTACTCCTTTAAATAATCACGTATATTCAGTAAAAAACACTGCCAAGCCTCAATGGTTGAAGGCCTGGCCCCACCGACTCGCGCCGTTGTACATTCACACGTCACTATTTGCAGGAGGCTACGGATCCAATATGTTTTTCTACACATGTGTGGTGTAAACCAGTTCTGGATTATTGTCTTCTTCGCAGCTGTAAAACCAGCAAACAACATTCTCTTTTGCATTGAACTAATACAGAGACCAGAATCATCATTAAGAAGACACAAACTTGGGTTAACAGACCAATCAATTCGCAGTAATGATGACAAAACCAGGTTTACATGTGTCCATAGACTGATGACGACAGGACATTCCCAAAACATATGCAGAAAAGTGTCCGATGATGTAGTGTTACATATATGGCAGTTCAAATTTGACTGCAGTTTCATTTTAAATATTTTGTAAGGAGGTATGTATGCTCTATGAATGACTTTGAAGTGAATAAGAAGATGAGCCAGATTTTTAGATGTTAAACTGAGATTAGACCACACTCTCTCCCAGTCGACAGATAAATTAAGATCAGATAATTCCCTATTCCAAATAGTTTTAATAGAAAGAGGTTTTGTAATACAATCAATAATTTTATTATATATTAAGGAAACAGATGGCCGACCAGCAGATGGTGCAATCCAGTCCCGCATAGGATGAGAGGAAATGGAAGAAGACCAAGGAACGCCATACGCTTTGAGAGCAGAACGCAACTGAAGAAAAACAAAATATGCGGAAGCTGGTAGACAAAAATTGGTTCTTAATGTCTGAAATGAACAGAGGCCCTGGTTATCATACATATCACCGCACGTGTTCACACCTAAAGAGGACCAAGAGGGTTGGACAAATGGACGATTTCCGCATACAAAATTAAAATTGTGCCATAAAGGTGTACTGTTACAGAATTTGAAGGGTCCACCTATCCGACGTTCAACCGTTTTCCAGATTTTAATAGAGTTAGCCACAACCGGACCAAATTTATAATTATCCCCTTTTTTTCCTGTGCCAGTAAATAAAATATCTTGAAGTCTATTTGGTCACTGAATGTTTCTGATGATAATTCACTCCTCTTATCTGTTGTTCATAGAGTCCAGCATGTTGAGTTGTGATGTTTGTGATGGTCAGAGATCCAGTTTGATCGTTCAACTTCAATCTGTCTCTGAATCTCCCATCAAGAACATCGAGGCCTGGATTCACAGACAGGGCTTAGACTAAACCAGGATTAGCCCATAGTTCAATTAGGACATTTAAGTAAGTTTTATAAATGTGCTTAGAAAAAAACATTACTGGTATGCTTTTTGAGACAAAACAAAGGCACTAATATATTTTAAGATCAGTCAGTGCAAGTTTCTTTCAGTTGAAACAGCTCAGACTTACATTGTGAAACCGGGGGTAAATGTTAAAATGATTAATTTCTCAGTGCTGATTTTAACTATAAGAGACTTTTCATCTCCACATTTCCACGTAATGTCTTCATCTTCATGTAATTCAGTAACATTAGTTTTTAAAGTGACAGAATCTCCCTCCATCACTGACACTGACTGTATTTCATTTGTTTCATCAACTGATGAACATGAAGAGGTTTTATTACAGATTAAGGCTCCTGTTGGTTTACAAATCCTGAAATCAGATATACTTTTAATCATTAGCATGTGAACTGAACATTCACAACAGCATCTGAGACACAAAATGAAAAAGGATATAAACTTATCTGCTGTAAAGCAAAATCAATGTGTAAACTTGCACAGTTTAATTGTGCTGATTATTTTCAATATGTAGTAAACAAGACACTTAGATTAGTATAAAACAAACTCACTGTTTTACTGTATCTACTGCTGTCAGGACTCCTGTGCATTTTGACTAATGAATGTTCATGACTTTGTACAGTTATGTTCACAGCAGAAATATTGAAATTTTTTAAAACAAGGACTTTTTATTTTTTTAATAGATTTTGAAGGGATAAAACATGGCCTGATATTTAAAAGCAACTCAGTGGAAGTCATCATGCAAAGCATAAACAGAGGCATCTACCTTCACTGTAGAGATTTTCACAACTTTTAGCATGTATGTATGTATGTATTTATTTATTCATTATTATTATTATATATCTTACCAACATGACGACACCAGCAGAAACAGAACAAAAATGTGAAACATTTTCTTCAACAGTTGAGTGTCTGATCTAAGAAGACTATCCACTGAAAACACTCAAGCTGTTTGTGAATCCTCCCAAAACAGTGTTGGACCCTCCTTGTTCACACTCTGCATTTGCATATGATATAATGTTATATGTTATCTAGCACTTTTTTTTTGAGTTGAGCTGTTCTTAATGGGTAAAAATATTTTTAAAATGGGCCATGTGTGATTTGGTCCTCTAAATGTATGAACCAAACGACATTGATATCTTTCACATAACTCTGGGAGAGTAAAACTGTAAAAAACAAAAATACAAATAAGAGCAATGCATTAAGATTCCATATAAATGTGGCTGTCACCTGCTTTTTGGAAGTTTATTTAGTTGTACAATGCTGCTGTCATTCCTGTAAAATGACTGAAATCTGTGTGTGTATTCATCAGATGAGGAATAAGCACTAAAAGGTGAACTGACAACCAACTTTATCTGTGCTGTGTGCACATTATCTGTTTTTTTTTTTATTATTTGACTATGCCATTGTTACACATCGTAATCTATGTTGAATTGAGTTGGTTATTGTTCAAACAGGCACCAGGAGGCAGCACGATGATCAAGCAGACATGTGTCTTTATTTTGTGCATTCAATATGTATTTATATTGCACCATATCGGTAAAAGTAGCGCTATCATAAGCGCTATCATAATCGCTATCATGATTTTCTGTTTGGCCACTTGGAGGGTGATGATACACTTGTGCTACAACTGCCAACAAAAGAGCAAACCTTGTGTAATGCTATACAGTGCACTCAACATTAGATTATATTTTGTAAAAAGAATGAAACAAAATTGTAAATGACAAGCTAAGTAGCACAGATGGGTGTGATTAATATTTAATAATGAACATTAGGTAAATGCCCATGTGATGATAGGCTTAAAAAGAACATGCTAGTTGAGTTTCTGGGTGATATGCTATTGGTAAATCACTAATTTAATTAAAATAACATTTTAGACATCACCGTAACACCAAAAGATATGATACAGACAAAACAGTGACATCCTGGAAGAGAATTAATGTGAATGAAAAGGCCTGTGAGGTACTGCCCTGTAGAAGTTCTAACAAAAACTCCAGTATTTGATCATCGTTTTTTGGTGATATTTCCATACACAGCCTCAGTCTTTGGTTTCTGCAAGAAAACACAAAAAATCTAAACTTTGTTGGCGTAATAGAGCTACTTACATAAAATAATCGACTTCAAATCTTCAGCAGAACATGTATTTTTCCATCAATTTTACACCAAAAGCTGATCTTGTACATTAGGGTGCTTTTTTATTTTTAATGTGCAACATATGCTAACATGAAGCAGCAAGAGGAAATTACATCAAACACCCCATTCATGACAAAATCTGAAGCTTTCTCACATCAGCTAATCTCACAAAAGCAACAGCAAAGACACTTGTTGCAGCACGTCTACAAATCAACCAATGGCCACTGAAGCTGCATTTCACCTCAGATGATCATGAACCACAGAGCAGCTGCAGCTCAAGACCAGACTTCAGCACAGGTCACATGCCTCAACAACTTTCTGTCCTACTTTCCTTCCAATGAAAATCGAATAGTATAAAACTTTGTATGGAATATTTCAGAATAACAAACCAATTTATTTGTAGAACTCTTTACATAGCTTATGATTTTAAACAAACCATGATTTAAATTAGTATAGACAGACACATCATGAGCTGGCTTTTTAATGGTCAAAATTTTCCATGTAGGATATAATTCATAACACCTAATTCTAGATATGTGTAAACTAATAATCTTTCCATCAGACACCAAGTGTAGATAGCATGAAAAAAATAAATAACGTTCTTTTGATCTTCTCCCCACTAAAGGTGGTTGAGACGATAGTCCACCCACGTCATTCACTGACCATCTGATGCTGCAAACTTCAATTAAACTGACTGCAACACATCTTCTTGCAACACAGTCATGAATTATCTTACCGTTTTCTCTTTTTTTGGTTTACACAATGATGAATCAATTCTGTCTTCCTCTTGGGTCTGGGCTGCATTAACAAAAATACACACATGTTAAAATGACAGTTATATCAAAAATTGTGTCTCATAAATATTCATGCAGCTTATGCTCCTGACCTGTTTTTCTACATTTCCAGCAGATGTAGCAGATCACGACTGAAAGTACAATTAACAGAGGTCCAGCAGCAGAAGGAATCAGCACTATGTAAAATAAAGGTAAGCCCTGATCTGTAATGGACAAAATTAACCATTAATGTAAGTGAATCTGTTCGTCTGATTTACAACAAACACTATCAAACATCAGCCTGCAATTTACAGCGTAAGTAAACAGAATTTACAGTGTAACTTTTTTCAAATTATAGTATACCTACTTATACAGTACCTCCATGTATAGGTATAAGGGAATCATATGTGAAGTTTGGGGAATAAAGGGGTAGCAACCTGGAAATGTACAAATTATTTATACTCCAAGTATTTTGAAACTAAGGGGTATTAACCCATTGTGTTCTTTTAAAACTGGAGAGGTTTGTCCGAGTATCTCACAACATTGTTGAAAGTTAAAAAATGTCATTGGTTACAACCCTGTTTCAGTCTCTTTCAATATAAACGTCTTTACTGCTGACTGGCTCATAAAGACAGTCTTTTATTGCCATCTAATGGCAGAATAAAATCATGAACACTAACACTAACACACCATGTCTCAATACTATATACTATTATTAAATACTACTGTTATTTATATTACATATTATTTATTGAATAATAATATTTAATAAGCAACAACAACCATCATAAAAGTTGCTAGGCAATTCAGTCAAAAGAACAAAGGCAGCGCTCTAATATACAGCATTAAAGTTATATCAAGTTACGAGACTTTGCCCTCAGGCAAAACTATTTCCTCTGGAACAAAGAATTGACACAAAAAAAGAGTGCCCCTTAGATTTACCCAAATCACTAGAATATCACACCACTGGAATAAACTGAAATATGGATTCATTTACACAGTAATTTAATTGTCAGTTCAGTGTGTTGAGTGAGTGTTTATGTCACCTCAAACAATAAAATCAAGAATATGTAGCATGCAGAACAAATGATCTCTGCTCACCATAGACAGAAACACTGAATGTTTTTGATGACCATTTTGCACCAGTTATTTCCATATTATAAAGTCCAGCATGTTGAGTTGTGATGTTTGTGATGGTCAGAGATCCAGTTTGATGATCCAGCTTCAGTCTGTCTCTGAATCTCCCATCAGGAACATCATCATATATGGAAAAGATTAGTTTCTCTCTGTTGATTTCAGCTATGAGAGAGTTTTCAACTCCAAATTTCCACAGTATGTCGTTGTATTCATGTATTTCAGTAACACCAGTGTTTAGAGTGACAGAATCTCCCTCCATCACTGACACTGAATCACCAAACACACCTGAAGAATAAACAGATTTGACACAGATTAAGGTAATAACAATGGTAGACCACTGTAATTAACAAGCAACACGTAAATGGACAGATAACCAGGCCCAGTTACATAATCATATCAATTTCTTGAAGTAAATAAACTAACAAATTACTTTTAAATTTACAGTGAAATATCTTAGCTTTTTTTAAAAAAAAAAAAAAAAAAAAAGGAAATGCAAGTAAGTTTGTTTCTACATCTCTCATGTCCCTGTGTTGAGACAAACTGAGAGTAAGTGCAGAGGAAGGGACACTTCCTTCAGCCTGAAGCTTATTCATTTCACTCTTGGTGTGAAAGGGCCTTTAGTTGCCCAAAATATAACTTTTTTTTTTATTAAAAACAAATAAGCAAGCCCAGCCCAGGTATCAAAATGTAACGCAAAAGTAACATAATGCCTTACTTTCCATAAAAAGTAATTAACACAATTAGACACTTTTTAAAGAGTAACACAATATTGTAATGGATTACTTTTAAAAGTAACTTTCCCCAACAATGTTAAGAACTCATTGGACCCTGCAGCTACAACAAGCCTTCATTTTCAAAGAATATGACACTGGAGGATGTGAAGGAGAGTAAAAGAGAGACATTAATGTAAGTTATTGAGTCTGATCTAAAACTAGACAGAGATCAGCTCAACAAATAAATGTTAATATCACCACTCCCATACCTGAACATGTGTGACAGAGTTGACTGATGTTCAGATGTTGAGTCTGGTTGCTGATGGGATTGTTGAGCACACAGCTGTAGGTGTTTTTATCCTGATATTCCACCTCCAGAGGTAGAGAGAGACTGATGCTGAGATCAGACACACTGATGCTGGACAATAAACTGTTTCCTTTGTACCAGGAGAGAGTCACATGACCCACATTCACCACTGAACACAACAATGAACAATATGATGATGATGATGAAGATGGTGGCAGTGGTGAAGATGATGATGATGATGATGATGAACAGTCTCTGGTAATGTTAGGAACAGGCAAAAAAGCTGCAAAATATGAGACAATTAACTGAAATATGGATAAATTTACACAAATGTACTTTCTGTTCAGTGTGTTGAGTGTTTATATGATCCAACCTCAAACTATAAAACAGTAATATGTAAAATACAGGACAAATGATTTCTGTTCACCATAGATAGAAACACTGAATGTTTTTGATGACCATTTTACACCAATTATGTCTAGTTTATAGAGTCCAGCATGTTGAGTTGTGATGTTTGTGATGGTCAGAGATCCAGTTTGTTTGTCCAGCTTCAGTCTGTCTCTGAATCTCCCATCAGAACCATGATATGTGGAGAAGATTTGTTTCTCTCCACTGATTTCAGCTATGAGAGAATTGACAGCTCCAAATGTCCACAGTATGTCTTCATCTTCATGTATTTCAGTAACATCAGTGTTTAGAGTGACTGAATCTCCCTCCATCACTGACACTGATTCACCAAACACACCTGAAAAAAAAAAAAATAATTGTTTTACACAGATTAAGGTTATTAAATTGTAGACCACTGCAATTAAAGAAGCAAAACATATTCCATTTCCCTTTTGACTGACTAGCAGAAACTTTCTGTCTGATATAAGTATTGACTCTGTGCACAAGCATAGCGACGAACTTCCACTATCGCCAGAAGTCGGGATATCAGTTTCCGGTTTTCATTCGCGTCGCCCAAAATGTCAGTATTTACTAGATGTCTCCGAGATCTGCCAAGTAAGAATCAGCGATGTCCATCGTATCATTAATGCCTGGTCCCCTGCTCCAATACGCAAGCGAAACAAGGGATTCAAACGCAATATATCGAGTTATATGCACAAATAGTTTAATCTAATGTGTTATTTCGGCATCTAGCGGCTAAGCTAGTTAGCGACATGTTCATTTTACAAGCTGTTTTTTTCTCAATTTTAAACGCAGACTGTTTGGTTTTTTTTTTTGGTGATAATTGTATTATTAATTGTATTAAACATCTCCCCCTCTCAGTTTCTAATAAAGATCAGGGCACAGGTGAAGCATTGACTGGTCATTGTGCTACAGGTCCATTTAAGAACACTTTAGCATACATTTTTTTAAAGTACTTATTATGGAAATAATTTAAAATGATATACTTAACTGTAACAAAATGTGATGCTTTTGGACACTTAATTGTGCGTTAATTGCAATTAAATGAAAATGTGCACCTGTGTTGAACCACTTAAGTACATCTTTATATGTAATTTCACAATTATTCCAGAACCTTTAATTTGACATTATTATAAAGTGTACTTTTTAAAACTTTCCTTGTTTGTTAAGAATCATTGTCATGAAATTGGGCGTCCTGTTATTAAAATTATTAATATTATCTGTAAGTGAATTTAGCATCACAATATTATAATATATATTTTGAGCTAAAAAAAAAAGTATGTTTAACTTGTTACTAAATTATTAGTGTTTTTGAAGAGTAACTTTAAATGGGTGTTGAGATGAAGGTGAAGGCAGGGGCGGACTGGGGCCAAAAAGTGGCCCTGGACTTTTTGGCACAGAGCGGCCCACCAAACCCAGTCCACATCACACCGTACCACACCATAAATGAGTGGCATATTCTTGACATTATAATTTGTCTTTTCTGGTGTATATGGTAAATAGTAAATAGTTTTAAATATTTTTTACGAGGTACAGTTTAATATCTAATATCTTTAATATCTTAAATACCTATATAATCAGCCCAAATGACACAATGCTCTGGTATCATCTAGAAGACTTGAATAGTGCAGAATGCGGACTGTTTTTATGGTGTCTTTCTATTGGTCATATACAGTATTTGTCCTTTTGCAGGAGCTTGACCTCTAGCATTTTAAGGAATAGAGCTCCATTTGTGGAAAAGAGTATACAAATTATTTTGATGATGAAAAATACAGTAAACAGTACTGTGAAATATATAATGTTACAATTTAAAATAGCTGTCTTCTATGCGAATATATAGTAAACTATAATTTATTCCTGTGATCAAAGCTGAATTTTCAGCATTACATCATTACTTTTTCATTACTCCAATCTTCAGTGTCACATGATCCTTCAGAAATCATTGTAATTTGCGGCTCAAGAAACATTTCTGATTATTATGAATGTTGAAAACTGTTGTGTTGCTTCATATTTTTGTGGAAAATGTGATACCATTCAGTCTTGGGGAAGATTAAAAAATAAAAATTAGAACTCTTCTTCTGTAGTCGCCCAATCTAATCATTAGGTTGTCCTTATGATTGTGGCTTGATTTTGATCTAAAGTGTATTGAGTACCAGTATTTGCATTGTATATACTTAATTTATGTTAGTAATATCTTGTTTGCTGATGCAAATGTGTACAATGTACATGGGTGATTATTTTTATTTATCTTTTTTTTTTGTTTGTTTGTGTTTCTAAACTCCGAAAAGTTTATTCTGTACATAAGGGACATACACTAATTTTGTATTGATTTTTTTTTTTTAATTATTATTATTTTTATTACTTCTTCTTCTTATCATTATTATTTATTTTTTATTTGATTTGCATAACCCGTGGTTGGGGTAGTGTGGGAGAAAAAATAAAAGTTATTTTATATATATAAAATTATATTTTTCTTCAAAAATGTTGCATTAAATCAAAGATTATAGAATACAAAAAGGGACTTAGATTAAATTGATTTAAGTGACAGTAAAGATATTTACACTTATTACAAAGTACTTATATTTCAAATAAATGCTGTTCTTTAACTGAGAACCACTATTTTAAGTGTAATATTTCATAATAATATTGTTTCACTGTATTTTTTATCAAATAAATTCAATCTTCTTTCAAATAAATAAATAAATAAATAGCCTTAATTATTTCAAACTTTTGACCACCTTTTGATTTAGTATATAAAATAGGCTAATGCATGTGAATTAATGAGCATATTATATTTTTATTAGGCCTATAATATAAATCACTTTCCTATGCACAGCACTCGAAAGCAAAAGTCTTCAGATTTACAATGTTCTAGAGTAAGATTGAGAATGATTTTTATAGATTTTTGAATCATGTGAAATCATGAAGAAAGCCTATATAGAGAAATGCATTAACTCTTATCTCATGTCTGATGAAAACTATGTTATGTAGCCTACATTGTGACGAATAACATACATGGCATTAGAATCTGAGAAATTTGAAAAGGTCAGTAGTAGTTTGCATTCCTGAAAATTAATGTCTGTCGTTTAACCCCTTTTTTATTATTTAATTTTATTTTATTTTTTCTTAATCGCAAACGGTTGGCAAATATTGCTGAATTGTCTCATCATGTTTAGCTGCTTACATCTTACCTCAGCTCGCATTCAAGTCGCGCGCAGCTCAGCGTCTGTGAACAGTAAATCCCGGCTTCTACACTTTGATTGGCTATTTCAAACATTTGACATTGAGGAGCGCTTTTGAGCCGCTGCACTGAGCCTAAGCAAGCTAAATTAATTAGAATGTATTAATGAAGTGGGCCGCGCGGCCCGGGCCATTTGTCTGGGCTGATGGAGGGATATACATACATTTACTACAATCCATTTGTATGTATATTACGCAAAGGGCCGGCCCACATTGTACAGCAGCCCTCCGGGAAAACTCCCGGTGCTCCAGAGGGCCAGTCCGCCACTGGGCGAAGGTAATCTAAATGCAAAAATAAGGTAATGCACAATTAAATATTCAATATTGGATGTAGGCTAATATACACAATAACAATGATAAATAAAATAAAACCTCTAGTATTGCCAACTTTTTTTCCAAAACATTTTGATATACAACAAAAGCCATTCCAGCTAAAAACGCTTAATTTGGCACCACTTACCTGCTTATTGTAAATGTTTACATTAGATTTGAGTTGCATTAAACGTGAATGACCTTAGCTGAATATCTAAGAACATCAGGAACACCGAGTTATAAAAAGTAATATGATTATAACATGAACAAGATTGCATGCAGTAACCCGAATGGGGACCAACAAGGTAAACTCACCTGCCAATTTTAGCCTCTGTTTTCATTCCATACTACTTTAAGAGTTATATTAAACATGAATTACCTTGGCAAAATCCCCGGGACATTAGAAACGCCGGGTTATTAAAGTAACGTTAACAAGCTTATAATTGTAGGTTTATCCTAGCTTCACCATACACTCAAACTGTGAGTTTTCTCAGCATTCCTCATCATGGACCTGTAGCACAATGACCAGACAATGCTTCACCTGTGCACCTGATCTTTATTAGAAACTGAGAGGTGGAGATGTTTAATACAATTGATAATACAATTATCACCAAAAAAAAAAAAAAAACTTACAAAAACCCCGAACAGTCTGCGTTTAAAATTGAGAAAAAAACAGCTTGTAAAATGAACATGTCGCTAACTAGCTTAGCCGCTAGATGCCGAAATACATTAGATTAAACTATTTGTGCATATAACTCGATATATTGCGTTTGAATCCCTTGTTTCGCTTGCGTATTGGAGCAGGGGACCAGGCATTAATGATACGATGGACATCGCTGATTCTTACTTGGCAGATCTCGGAGACATCTAGTAAATACTGACATTTTGGGCGACGCGAATGAAAACCGGAAACTGATATCCCGACTTCTGGCGATAGTGGAAGTTCGTCGCTACGCTTGTGCACAGAGTCTATTGTAGCCCTTGCAGATAAATAAAAATACAAACTGTCTTTATATACTGCTACCATTAAAGAGAGACTGTTAGTATCATGCAGACAGAGAAAACATTGCATCAGCACTTACAGATTGCCTGAATTTATATTTATAGTATAAAATAATGGAGTAATATGGCAGCGTAATTTATGAATAAGGACAGATAACTAGGCACCATATTAGACCTCTTTCAGACCACTTTCTTCAAGTAACTAAAGTGGCACATTACTTTTAAATTTACAGTGAAATATCTGAATTCATTTTTCACATGTATTGACTGACAGCTCTCCTGACCCCATGTTGAGAGAAACTGGGAGTAAGTGTTAAGGAAGAGGCACTTCCTTCAGCCTGAGACTTACTCATTTCACTCTTGGTGTGAAAGGGCCTTTACAGAGGCCAAAAATATAACTTTTTTTTGTTGTTGTTGTTAATAAAGACAAATATGTAAACCCAGTCCAGGTGACAAAAATAACGTAAAAGTAACACAATGCATTACTTTCCATAAAAAGTAACTAATGTACGCAATATTGTAATAGATTATTTTTAAAAAATAACTTTCTCCAAGAATGTTAAGAACACATTGAACCCTGCAGGACCCCCTTCATAGAAGCCTATTGCCACAGTGTCGTCTACCATAAGAATTATTAATATTATTATTATATTTCACAAATTCTCATTTTAAAAAGCACAGTTTCCAACACACAGTACTATAGTGGATTTTCATACTAAACATTTCAGTCTATTTAGTGAATTAAAAACATAAACAATGCAAAACAAACGTATCCAAAAACAGCAACAACTTTTGTAGTCAAGTGACTTCCTTAAGGAGATTACTTTAAAGTAATGGGGAGATAGGATTTATTTAAATGGAAGTCTACTTATTTTTAAACAAAGTTTAAAGATTGGTGCAATAGAATGGTTAGTTAAAGCATGATTTAATCTAGATTTAAGCTTAATACTTAAACCTTATGGTGCAACACATTTGTAAATTTGAATGTGTTTTAAAGGTATGTTTTAAAGGAAAATCAATGTTCAACATTTATTAAATAAATACATGATAATTATTGCAGATTGAACAGATTGAAAAAAAAACATAGAATATTAAATGTATTTTTAGTACCTAAAGTGTACCGCCTCAGTGACAGTTTATCTACCTTTTTTGTTTGAGTGTAGTAGCTACTTTATTACTCTGAGATGGGGAAAATATATATATATAATAAAAACTTACCAATCAGATTCCACCAGCACAAACAGAACAAAAGAGACATGCAAGACATTTTCTTCAAAAGTTCATCAGCATATCTAATAACACCATGTGTTGAAAACACAGTAGAACTGTCAATGTGTTGTGTGAATCCTCCCCTGACAGAGTATGATCCTCCTATATTTCACATGCTGTATTTGCATATGATATAATGTTATAGTTCATCTGGCCCTTATTAAGACTTTTTCTTAAAGGGTGAATATATTGTTTATTTTTATAATTTAACATCCTTTTTGCAACATAATTGCCTGACTTGGTAAAATGGTTAAAAGTAGAACAATGTTGTATGAATTGTGTATTAGGGATGCAACTATACAGTTAGCACACATTTCAATACATACCTCAGTTTTTTAACTAAGGTTTTCGGTTTGGCTTGGCATATCAGAGTGGCATATGCATATATATACAGGCAGGCAATTATGTTGCAAAAAGTATGTTAAATTATAAAAATAAACAAAATGTTCACCCTTTAAGAACAAGTCTATATAGTCTAGATGAGTCATATATATATATATATATATATATATATATATATATATATATATATATATGTATGTATATATATATATATATATATGTATATATATATATATATATATGTATATATATATATATATATATGTATATATATATATATATATATATATATATATATATATATATATATATATGTATATATATGACTCATCTAGACTATATGTATATATATATATATATATATATATATATATATATATATATATATATATATATATATTTGTGATTTGCAATTTAAAATGCACTTTTCAGCCAAATAAATAAATATTAAAAAATGATAATAATAATAAAAACATCTCCTGCACAATGGAGAAAAACTTTATTAAAGGATTATTTTTCCTATTGTTTTCCCCAAAATAGGATGGATTGGCCATTATTTGAGTGCTATAAACACATTTCATTCATACTTGTGCAGAAATTCCACAAATACATCACATAAATAATAGCACTCATGACTGGAAGAGAGAAAATAAGTAGCATGTTGATCTGTCAGTTGTGGGTCTTTATGCGCAGAACTCTGCTCATATTGGGATGCAGGGTGACACTGACTAACCAAACACACCTGAAAATATTAAAAGAGGTTTTGTATCAGATTAAGCCTCCTGGTGGTTTACAAAGCCTGAAATCAGTTTATTTTTAAGAACAGCAGCAGAGACACATAATTACACAATTAAGGACCACATAAGTAAACAGTAAGGTATGAGAGGCTGTGCTGTATTGTGAATAAGTCACGGCTAAAGTGCCTGCAACCCCTTCAGCCATCATTTATATATATATATATATATATATATATATATATATATATATATATATATATATATGTATGTGTGTGTGTGTGTGTGTGTGTGTGTGTGTGTGTGTGTGTGACACTACGATGAATAATAAACGCATGAAGAAGAAGATCAAGTAAAATAATCCGCAAGAGGGTAACTCCATAAACAGGCAGGCAGGAGACACACGTAGACATGAAGTAGACCGGACAAAGGCAAACTGAACAGACAGGAACTTAAGCTGGGGTCTAACGAGGGACAGACAGGTGAGAATGATTAACAAAACACAGGTGAACTAACTAATCAAAAGGAGACAGAAACTGGGTCAATGAACACATGAGGGATGAAAACACAACAAAAAGTTCCAAAGGTGTGACAGTTCACCCCCCTCCTGGAAAGCACGACCTTGTGCCACAGAGACAAAGGGAGGAACAGAGGGGGACTTAGGAGGAGGACAAAGGAGTGGAAGCGGGATGGTCACAAGAGATGGCAAAGCGCTGGCAGTAAGGTAGGCTGACAATATTGGTAGAGGTTCCAGCGGAGGACAGACCCCTGGGAGGAGGACAATGCACAGAGTCTAGGGCAGATCAGATGGAGGAGGAGCCAGGGAGACAACAGGAGGGACTTGGAGCAGGAGGAGCCAGCTGGGACTCAGGCCGCAGCCATGAAGGTGACCCACGGTGGAGCTGACGGAGGGAGGAGCCATGGTGGAGGAATGGCTGACAACTCCATGGGGGCGATCGATGGTGGTGGTGGAGCCCAAGGTGGAGACGGAGCTGACAAGCCAGGTTGACGCTGCCGATGGCTCCGGCGACCGAGACGGTGGTGGGGATCCGGAAGGCTGCGGTGGAGCCAGAAAGGAGGAGCCTGACAGAGCCGGAGGGACGAGGCATAGCAGAAGAGTGGAGTCCC